>CM070825.1:15822252-15939544 GCA_036326025.1 Chrosomus eos
CTGTTCTATCTATCTATCTATCTATCTATCTATCTATCTATCTATCTACTATCTATCTATCTATCTGTCTGTCTGTTTCTATCTATCTATCTATCTATCTATCTATCTGTCTGTCTGTATCTATCTATCTATCTATCTATCTATCTATCTATCTATCTATCTATTATCTATCTGTCTGTCTGTCTGTTTCTATCTATCTATCTATCTGTCTGTCTGTTTCTATCTATCTATCTATCTATCTATCTATCTATCTATATGTCTGTCTCTTTCTATCTATCTATCTATCTGTCTGTTTCCATCTATCTATCTATCTATCTATCTATCTATCTATCTATCTATCTATCTATCTGTCTGTCTGTCTGTCTGTCTGTCTGTCTGTCTGTTTCTATCTATCTATCTATCTATCTATCTATCTATCTATCTATCTATCTATCTATCTGTCTGTTTCCATCTATCTATCTATCTATCTATCTATCTATCTATCTATCTATCTATCTGTCTGTCTATCTGTCTGTCTGTCTGTCTGTCTGTCTGTCTGTCTGTCTGTTTCTATCCATCTATCTATCCATCCATCCATCCATCCATCCATCCATCCCATCATCTATCTATCTATCTATCTATCTATCTATCTATCTATCTATCTATCTATCTATCTATCTATCTATCTATCTATCATTCCAAAGTTATTTCTATCAATTTAATGTTCTGTCTGTCTGTCTTTCACGTAATATAGAGCACAAGTTATATTGACTAGTTTAATGATGTTTTCAGTCCTTTTTAGAGCCTGAAAGACTATAAACTGTCATGAAAAACTCTTTAAAAAAGTGCCATTGTAAATGACAACTTTTTTTCTTTTTAGGTGAACTGTTTCTTTGAATAGCTGAATCACTTTTCATCAGGAAAGGAAGCACAAGCTAATTTCTTATTGCAAATAATAAATCTATATTAGAAAGGGGCCATTGGAGGGTCTGGCTCACTGAATGGAACTTTAAGCCTTAATCTGTTCTTGCTGTCCCACAGGCTTAATCAATCGCTGCAAGCTGTTACGCCAGTCCTTCAGTAGAGGAAGACTAAACCCAGAATCAACTGCAATGAGGACCAGACTTTATGCTGCATGTCAAAAGTCTGACTACGCAAGAATGAATATGATTAAAATTGCCATATTTCTAATTTAGACAGACTCATTCGACACAGAAATGCATTTACACACAAATTACAATAGCAAAATGATATGTTTATATATATATATATAGGAATTATAAATAAAAATATGCAACCATGAATTACAAAATTTATACTCTGTCATGACAACAGCAAAGTTAAAGGCTGCACTGTGTAAAGAAGCCTTTAGACCAGTGTGTATCCTGAGTTATGGCCCTCGTGTGTTTGTTTGTGCTTCAGGTCAAAGAACCGCATCCAGACGTACACACAGAGGACAGGACGAGGACAAACCGGAGAATTAGCGTTATTCAGGGGACCACAATACTAATGCATTTTAAGGGCTTTTACACTAGATTACAAATTCCCTCAGCCTGTCAACAAAAGCACCTGCTCGCCGCTGGACGTTAATTTGTTTTGACATGCTTTATAATTTAATTCCAACACAGAATTAACTTCCAATACCAAAAGCTATTAGCCGGGGAAATTGGGACGGCGGACTCCCGTGTGCTCGGTCCCAGGTGAGCCGGTTTCCTTTAACTGCAGCATTCCTGAATTGCTTTCATTGTGCAGTGGAGAAGCTCAAAGCTAATGCAGTTCTTTGAAGAGCCTGGATCGACTCGCTGCAGAACTGCCTCTCCCAACACGAGTCGACGGCTTACTCTGTCTCCCGTCTAACGGTGTGAGGGAATCAGAGGAGAAGCCTCCGCTGTTGATTTTGGAGAGCTTGTGTGTGCTAATATACGTTTGATTAAGTTCCGGGTGTGCGGGGGTCGGGTCGAGGGCAGCCGCTCAAGCACACGCTTTATGTCACTATACTGATTACAACATTTATTAAGGGTCAATTAAACTCAGGCTCTGGGTTTGTGTTGGTTATGATGTCATCACTTAATTTGTTCTATCTATCTATCTATATCTATCTATCTATCTATCTGTTTCTATCTATCTATGTATCTATCTATCTATCTATCTATTAGAGGTGTGAACCTATACTGGTCTCACGGTTCGGTTCGATTACGATTATCATGTCATCGATTCGGTTCAATTCGATTATCGCGATGCATTGCGATGCACCGCATCCTTAATTTTCAATTTTACTTCAAAAGTGATGTATGCGTGCTCGCGCGTGTGCGTGAGTGTTCGCCTGTTCAGGAAGTCCCAGTGACAACAACAGAGACATTCCAGTTTAAGTTTCATGGGACTAAAGCCTGTTAATGCCATTAAGAAAATGAAATTCTTTAAAATAATTTTGTTTTAAAGAAATGTTCATTAAAAGCAGTGCTCATTCATCAGTGTATGTTACCCTGGAGATGCGCGCATCAACCGTCACCGAGTCCGCTGTTGAAGACGATCATCCATAATCACGCGAAACAACACAGAATAAGTGTAATTTGACCATCGGGTGCGGAAGGGTTGCCATCTGTCCCGGTTTGTCCCGATTCCCGGGACACTGAACGCCCCGGTTTTCGAGAGGCTACGTGAATGTATGTTCAAACTGTGTAGCGCGTGCACGGAGAGAGCGAGACCTTGCGTGTGTGCCTCAAGAAGCGCATGTAACTTGCATGCTCATATGTAGGAATGTTTAATTACTCGCACTCGCGTCTCGTCTCCCTCTGCCAGCAGTGTTTGCTACCGCGACAAAGCACATGCGCGTTAAATGGCGTCAGAAAAGCGTCAGTACATTATAACCGGTTATGGTCTATTACTGAACCGAAACCGAATCGTCCTCGTCTGCATCGCGGTGCATCGAAGAAACGATTAATTTTGACACCCCTACTATCTATCTATCTATCTATCTATCTATCTATCATCTATCTATCTGTCTGTCTGTCTATCTGTCTATCTATCTCATTGTTAATTTGTTCTATCCATCCATCCACTGTTCATTTGTTCTATCTATCTGTCTATCTATCTATCTATCTATCTATCTATCGATCTATCGATCTATCTATCTATCTATCTATCTATCTATCTATCTATCTATCTATCTATCTATCTATCTATCTATTGTTCATTTGTTCTATCTATCCATCCACTGTTCATTTGTTCTATCTATATATATCTATCTGTCTGTTGTTCATTTGTTCTATTTATCCCTCCATTATTCAGTTGTTATATATCTATCCACTGTTCATTTATCTATATCTATGTATTTATCTATTTATCTGTCTGTTGTTCATTTGTTCGTTCGTTCGTTCGATCTATCTATCTATCTATCTATTTGTCTGTCATTCATTTGTTTTATTTATCTATCTACCTATCTGTCTATCTATCTATCTGTCTGTTGTTCATTTGTTCGTTCGTTCGTTCGTTCGTTCGTTCGTTCGTTCGTTCGTTCGTTCGTTCGTTCGTTCGTTCACTGTCATTCACTTGTTCTATCTATCTATCTATCTATCTATCTACCTATCTGTCGTTTATATGTTCTATCATCCTTCCCTTTTATTTATTCTGTCTATTCTTTAATTATATCTATCATTTGTTTGTTCTGTCTATCTATCTCTCTGTACGTTCGTTCATTTGTTTGTTTGCCTGCCTAAAGAAAAGTCACAAATAAGATCTTAATATGTCAGCTGTTGCAATGAAATTAGTATTTTGCTGAAGTTTCTCCTCAGACGTTTCTTTGAGAAAGACTTGAATGTAAATCTCTCGTCCCCTCTAGAGTTCCAGCAGTGTCTTAAACAGGGCTCAGATGTGCAGACTTACCATCGCGTCAGTCAACTGAGATTTCAATACGCAATTGATCATTGCTTATGAAATTCTTTCAAGACCAAATATTCTGAGCAGCTATCCACATTCAGTTTTTAGCCTTTATATTCTTACTGTATATATGAGCACAAATAAGGCACATCCAATGAGCATTTAGAGTGAGATATGTTTGCTTTGCTTAGTGTGAGAATGATTTGTTTGCTTTATTGGTTCTTACAAATACCACAAACGCAGCATGTTTGTACGAGATTCAGCCTGGATAGTCTGTTAAATGACAGAGTTTGTGTTTAACAGTAATAAAAACCCAAATATCAGGTTCAAATGACACAATGAGAGTATGATTACAGGATTTTTACTTTAAGCCCGAAACTATTTCAGACATTCATCTCATGCATTGTATTATTTGCTGGTATTTACATTAGTTAACATTACTGATTGTGTTTTAGTCATTGTATTAATATCTTTGTATTTTTGCAGCAAAAGCTGCAAGCACGCTCACAGCCATGGCAACAGACGGACTAGACCGTGAGAGGATGGTCTGATGTCAGTGAAGGAATGACAGGTGAAAGAGGGGTTCTGCCCTTTGATTAAGATTGCATCAAGGGTGCAGATGTGAAATGGCTATTGATTGGTTCCCTCTCTATCTTCTTCTGCTGTGATGAACAGAGAACACAATCACAGTGGGTGAAGTGGTCTTAGAGTGGCACTGGCACTTTATTCGCAAGTGTCCGTCAGCTGTGTTGTCGTGTTATCTTCCGTGATAGAGCGTCCGGCCTCTCGTACCTCCCATTCCTCAAAGGCTTATGACATCATAATGGCTGAAGATGGAGACTGTTAGTGATAATTTATGAGGCTATTATCAACACTCTGTGGGGACCTTAACAAATATCTAACACATAAACAGCAGGCGCCAATGTAAAAAAAAAAAAAAAATAACACATCAGAAGTGGGGAATTTTAACAAGCTGGTTTGTTAAAGGCATGTTATATGTTTCAGAAAAATCAATAAATAGGTCCAGATGTAACATTACATAATGTGACTAATTGTTTTTAGGAAGAGACATTGAACAATATCAAACTGAACTAAAAATAGATAATTCAATTGACAAATACAATTTGTCCATGATATTGTTGTATTGTTATCATTGTCAAGAGTGTCACCACTGAACATTTATCTATACTTTTTTAAATAATTTGTTTAGCATTAAAAAAATTGATAATAGTTCTAAAATGTAATATAAAAATAGTTTCACACAGCGACGATTCTCCATTGTCGCTGATGGTCCCGCCCAACCCTATTGGACATTAGTTTTGAATTATTGCACTTATATCAACAAGTTATCGCCCCATTAGTTGTTCTAAATCTAAATGAACTTTCCTTCATTCTACCTAGTAGTCCCACTCTTAAAGCGGCATCAGTTTACATGCAAAACAATGTCATCAAAACGAACAAAACTATCCGGACATGAATACAAAAGATGATGACTTTTACTGCTGGAGATGAGTAAGGATTTTTAAGCCTGCCACATGCTATCTTGTGTGTGTAATATTTATAAAAGCTATAACATTAGAATTTATAACTGCTATGAAGAGCTGTGCACGTGCAAGTGAGGGGATTTCGGGTGTCACTTTGCCACTACCAGAACTACCACAGATTTGCTGCTTTCCATGTGCCGCTTTTATATATAATATAATACAGAATTTGCATTTGCAGCTAGTGGATGCGTGCAGAATAAAAAAAATCTGAAAATATGCTTAAATTTTAGTCTAATTTTATCAATTAACAAAATATCCAGTCTTTCGCATCTCATAGATTGTGAGTGTGAAGCGGGGCAGTGAAGCCCTGTGTACAGCTCTTCAGCAGACTCCTCAACCTAGTGATGTTACAATGCATTGAGTCTCCCGGTCTTCAGATCCCCTGATTCTATCTCAGAACTTTGAGCCCAAAGCTCCACCTCGGCCCGCCGACCAGTCGGCTCCAACATGGCTCCTCACACTACTATCATCCTTCTGGCTCCACCTTGGTCAGTCGTCGCTCAACCTCCACTTCCGGGACTTCAGCTGCATGTCCTGCAGCTGAATGCACCTGTCCTGTTTTCTCCACCCTGGAGGTCTCCTGCTCCGTCTGCTCCGCCCTGGAGGTTTCCTGCCCTGTCTTCTCCACCCTGGAGGTCTCCTGCTCCGTCTGCTCCGCCCTGGAGGTCTCCTGCTCCGCCCTGGAGGTCTCCTGTCCTGTTTGCTCTGCCCTGGTGGTCTCCTGTCCTGTCTTCTCCACCCTGGAGGTCTCCTGCTCCGCCCTGGAGGTCTCCTGTCCTGTCTTCTCCACCCTGGAGGTCTCCTGCTCCGTCTGCTCCGCCCTGGAGGTCTCCTGTCCTGTCTTCTCCACCCTGGAGGTCTCCTGCTCCGCCCTGGAGGTCTCCTGTCCTGTTTTCTCCACCCTGGAGGTCTCCTGCTCCACCCTGGAGGTCTCCTGTCCTGTTTGCTCTGCCCTGGTGGTCTCCTGTCCTGTTTGCTCCGCCCTGGAGGTCTCCTGCTCCGTCTGCTCCGCCCTGGAGGTCTCCTGTCCTGTCTTCTCCACCCTGGAGGTCTCCTGCTCCGTCTGCTCCGCCCTGGAGGTCTCCTGTCCTGTCTTCTCCACCCTGGAGGTCTCCTGCTCCGCCCTGGAGGTCTCCTGTCCTGTTTTCTCCACCCTGGAGGTCTCCTGCTCCACCCTGGAGGTCTCCTGTCCTGTTTGCTCTGCCCTGGTGGTCTCCTGTCCTGTCTTCTCCACCACGGAGGTCTCCTGCTCCGCCCTGGAGGTCTCCTGTCCTGTCTTCTCCACCCTGGAGGTCTCCTGCCCTGTTTGCTCCGCCCTGGTGGTCTCCTGCACTGTCTGCTCCACCCTGGAGGTCTTCTGCTCCAGCCTGGAGGTCTCCTGTCCTGTTTGCTCTGCCCTGGAGGTCTCCTGTCCTGTCTTCTCCACTCTGGAGGTCTCCTGCTCCGCCCTGGAGGTCTCCTGTCTCGTTTGCTCCACCCTGGAGGTCTTCTGCTCCGCCTTGGAGGTCTCCTGCCCTGTTTGCTCCACCCTGGTGGTCTCCTGCCCTGTTTGCTCCGCCCTGGTGGTCTCCTGCCCTGTTTGCTCCACCCTGGAGGTCTTCTGCTCCATCTGTTCCGCCCTGGAGGTCTTCTGCTCCACCCTGGAGGTCTCCTGTCCTGTCTTCTCCACCCTGGAGGTCTCCTGTCCTGTTTGCTCCACCCTGGAGGTCTCCTGCTCCGCCCTGGAGGTCTCCTGTCCTGTTTGCTCCACCCTGGAGGTCTTCTGCTCTGTCTGCTCCGCCCTGGAGGTCTCCTGTCCTGTTTGCTCCACCCTGGAGGTCTCCTGCTCCGCCCTGGAGGTCTCCTGTCCTGTTTGCTCCACCCTGGAGGTCTCCTGCTCCGCCCTGGAGGTCTCCTGTCCTGTTTGCTCCACCCTGGAGGTCTTCTGCTCTGTCTGCTCCGCCCTGGAGGTCTCCTGTCCTGTTTGCTCCACCCTGGAGGTCTTCTGCTCTGTCTGCTCCGCCCTGGAGGTCTCCTGTCCTGTTTGCTCCAGCCTGGAGGTCTCCTGCTCCGTCCTGGTGGTCTTCTGCTCTGTGGTAGTCTTCAGTGTCTGTCTCTTATAGGGATGCGCGGTATACCGGTACTGCAAAAATACCGGTATATATTATATTTCAAACGGTACTATATCATAATTTTGTTAAATTCGGTATTTGATGCGCTGCTGTTTCGAAGTTCACCGCTAGGCGGCAATGCGCTACCTAAACTAACGCGGGTCATCATGCATGCGAAAGCGGCAAACGGTGACAACAGAGGAACACGATGGTCAAACGAAGCTCATTCAAATTTCTACACACCCGAAATTAATAAATAGAGAGAGCAGTATGAGTGAAATAAGGCATCACTTTGCCTATGAGTGAAATAAGGCATTACTTTGCCTACAAAAGTCATGAGAAAAGCATAGAAACAGATCTCAATGCACTACTCTGCAAACGGGGAGGCAACACATCAAATCTGCCGAAGCACTACTCGTCAGTTGCTCATCTTGACTTGTTCAAAGAGTTCAGAAATCGACAGGTTAATCGAAATCGACAGGTTAGTCCATCATGAACACTGAACCGCGCACATACATAAGAGCTTATTAATATGATACGGTAAACACGAAAGCTCAAATCTGCTTGCATGACGCGCTAGAACCAATTCAGTTTAGGTCTCATCATGGTTTCAAACAAACATATATTACTTGAATTTGAATGAATAAAGAATAAAATTTTGAATAATATTAATTTTAGTATTAGTGATAGTAAAATGAATGGCATATTAGTGCCACTGTGGCGCGAGAGAGAGAGAGACAAGAGAGAGAGAGAGAGAGAGAGAGAGAGAGAGAGAGAGAGAGAGAGAGAGAGAGAGAGAGAGAGAGAGAGAGAGAGAGAGAGAGAGAGAGAAATATTTCTAATGTTACAATTAAGCTACATTTGTCAACATTCATTAGGTAACCTGACCTAACAGTATTATAGCATGTATTAATCTATATCAATCAGTAATTAAAATACCTAAAAAATTAAATATACTAATACATGTTTATCATGTTAACATTACTTTAAGCTATGCATTAAACTAATATGAACCCAAACAGTAACCAAACCAAGATAAATAAATGCAATAAATGTTGATAATTCTCTGTTGATGCACAACAGCTAATGGTTTACATGTCATGTCATTTCATTATTCTATTATTAGCCTATGTGAATCTATTATTATAGATATTAACCTATTTTAATTGTATTATTTCAGGTTTTTTTTTTCTAAATCAAAATTTAACCTACTGTATGTTCCCTGACTGATTTTTTGTATGTACATTTTGATACCTTTCTTTGCACATTTGGTAGTGGAGAGTTTCAAGCAGTGTTTTTTACGTGTAACTTAAATTGAGACTTTTTTTTTTTTTTTTACCTGTGGTATCGATTTAGTATCGATACCGAGGTATTAAATTCTGGTATCGTACCGAAACCAAAATTGTGGTATCGAGCCATCCCTAGTCTCTTATTTGTTATCAGTTATGTAAATATGGGGGATTTGTGTGATACGTTTTGTTTTTAAATGTGTTTTTATTGCATTACTTTAGTGTAGTGTTTGTTACCCTGATGTTTTTTTTTCTATAACACTGTGGGCTGTCCACGTGTTCACTAGTCCTGGTTAATGCAAAGACAGTGTAGGCCTACTATATTTCAGTTTACTATATAAAGTAACATAACTTCAGAATAATATATACAAAACTGCCTTCATGTTGTTACTGTTTTTTTTTTACAGTCAATTTCTGACTGCAAATTGTCTTCTGCAAATTTGACAGATTTCTTTTTCAGTGTTTTTAGATGTATCTCCCCAATACCACAATGTCGTAAAGCTAGTAAATAGCTGTTCTATATGCGTGTTGATTTAAAGAAGAAAAGTCATTATTTTTGCTCTGCAGTCCTTTGCTTCTGCGGTACACATAAAAACATGACAATAATTCCGTTCACACATCCACTCAGCGGCCATGTGCTACTCTGGGAATTCTCCTGCAATATAGACACTAGTGCAGCACTGGCTAGATATCAATTAGTGTGATGTATGAGCCCAGCTTCTACTAATTGGGACATGGCAATGTATTTAATAATACACATTAAAACTGTAATTAGCTGTAAATTGAGCTGCATCCTATTGTCTCCCAATCAACTGCATGAACGATGCCGGTAAACAGTCTGATTAATACTCTCCACAGGAGAAGCGATTAAGCTCGAAAAACACACAGCATTTCACACATCTACTCAGTTGGATTTTCCTGCGTTTACGATAAAACATTGATCCGGGCCGCCGTTTCAGTCCTGAGGTTTGCTCAGATTGCTTCTGCAGGTCACGTTTAGGTGAAACTATTTCATTCATAATACATATGGCATTAAATTGTTAGTCCAACAACATCAAACAAAGAAATAATAGAATATTCACAAAATAGCATGCGCCCTCCTGAGATTACATGCCATCAAACTATCCGACGACATTTGAAATGCTGCAAGATAAGGGTTTAAACATCAAGCAGCTTTCTGTCGAAAACGCTGCATCGAGGAGCACTGCAGGTTTACAGACCTTTTCTGTTGTACCAGCTGGAAAAACCTGCACAGGCATTTTATGGATTGGGGAGATATTTGTCAGGCCTGCAGCAAAATGCCCTGTCAGTATAAAGGATTATGGTTTTTATGAGGGTCTGTCGAGGAGGAGGATCCAGCCCCTGTAAACATGCTCTGCAGACCTGCGCTACAACCTGGAAAGGCCATCCAATCACCTAGTTAAAACACCCTTTCAGGATGATTGAATGCATCCGCTGATGCAACTGAAACAAGGAGCTGGTTGCAGTCCAAATCCATCTGTGTATTCATAAGCTGGGTTTTGCTTATGCAAATAGATGATTTCTGTGCAAATGCCCCCAACAGTTGTCCTGTTTGTTTCCATGACGATTTAATATGATTGTAAATGATTACCGAGAATCAATATGCAATTCTCCCTGCGTTTAAGTCTTTCTTTCCTCCTTTGCTTCCTCCCAAAACATGCACTCTTTATTGATCATATTCACTTGTGTCTACTTGCTTATTTATATGATAATGCAGGGCTGGGTGACAGATTTTCATCTTTTTTAATCTGCACAATGCACATAAGCAATTCATGTGCCTCGGTCTCTGAATTATTGCTTATTTCAAATCATATTTTCTGCTTTTTGATCAAATTGCGATCTGATCGAGCCCTTCCCCTCGGGAATGATTTGATTCCGGGGAATCTTTTATTTCCGAAGCACAATTTACAATGAAAGCTAATTCCTTGACATGTCCTACACAGGTACGGGTTGTTCCATTTAAAGGCTGTATATGTGTAGCATCAATTTCCTCCATGCTGCACTCTGGGTCCTTAGCGTTCTATTGCCTAATGTAGACCAGCCAGGGGAAGATAATGAACTGTGGGTATTGATGTGGAACAAGAAAGTAGACTAATGAATTAGAGCTACTGGGGTGAAATACTGAATGAGAGCTGATTTATTGTTGCAACAGAAATAAGATGCAGAGTCACTGGATAAAGGCCTCTGCTGAGAGCTGGAGAATTTCCAGTGCTATTATATGGAGTTAAACTTACTTGAGCAAAACTTTTTACCCACTCACACTTTCCTGCTTACGGCTCACTCTAATCTGCAGATTGATTTTAACCCCTGCTGGTTCTTTTCTTTGTGTGTGTGTGTTTTGTTTTTTTCCAGCCTTGCAGATTCAATAAATCTCTGGTGTGTAAAAGGCAAATTGGCATCAGTTTAAAGGCTGCCTGCCTCGAGTGGTGATTTGTGTGTTTGTGTTTATGTGAATACCGATCATTTTCATTGAAGGTCTGCCTGACAATCACAACGTGTCAGGTGCTTCAGAGTTGTATTTCAGTATAAAGTAGAAATGAATCAATGCTCCAACACTGGGCCTCATATTTCACATACAGATCATACTTTTGAAAATTTAACACAGTTTTTGCACAGTAACACTACAGGAAAAAGCACAGATCACATGCACTGTATAGATCAAATCAACAAATTCGCAAAAATCGAACCTTTCATTGAAGTAAAATAATTGTGAATGGAGGGAAAATCACATTATAAAATTAAAGCCATAATTATTGGCACCCTTTTAGTAACCTCATTTTGCCAAGATAACAGCTCTGAGTTTTCTCCTATAATGCCTGATGAGTTTGGAGAACAACTGACGAGAGATCAGAGACTATTCCTCTATAAAGAATCTCTCCAGATCCTTCAGATTCCCAGATCCATGTTGGTGCTTCTTCTCTTCGATTCACCCCACTTCATTTTGTGCTCAGTGACACATTTTTGTGTTGATTTTGATTTTTGTTTTGGATCATTGTCCTGGTGGATGATCCAACCACGGCCCAATATTTTTAGCAGAGACTGTCAGATTTTTTATGTTGATATTACTAGAATCCATGACACCATGTATCTGAACAAGATGTCCAGGACCTCCAGCAAAAAATAGGCCCACGACATCAAAGATCCAGCAGTATATTTAACCGTAGGCATGGGGTACATTTTATCACTGTTTACACCAAATCCATCTGGTGGGTTTGCTGGCAAAAAGCTATTTTTAATTTTATCTGACCATAGAACCAGGTACCATTTGAAGGTCCAGTTGCGTCTGGAAGGTACATAATGAAGGGGACACTACTGTCAAAAAGGACCGTCCTTCGGATGAGATGTTAAACAGAGGTCCTGACTCTCTGTGGTCATTAAAAATCCAAGGATGTCCTTCGGAAAAAAGAGGCCAAATTTTCCCATTGGCCTCTATCCATCATGGCCTCCTGATCATCCCCATATATACTAATTGGCTCGATCACTCTGTCTCCTCTCCACCAATAAGCTGGTGTGTTCTGGCACAATTTGGCTGCCGTCGCATCGTCCAAGTGGATGCTGCACATTGGTGGTGGTTGAGGAGATTCCCCCTTTTTTAAAAAGTTTAAATATTAATGGGAGTATACTTCAGAGATATTTTGCTGCATTGGAGAAAAACATTTATTTCACTTTCCATTCTTTTACTTATATATATGGGAGGCAAATAAATATAAATGGTGAAAAATTGAAAAGGCTAAAGTAACTTGGAGTACCATGTAAATATAGTCTACTTTATGGTCATTAAGTAAAGTGCCATAGCATTAGGTATGGTATACCATGGTACTTGGTACCATCTTATACATCACTGCACCATGGTATACCATCACAGTACTTTCTATGATGTTTGTAATAAAATGAAAGTAGATTTTATTATTTAGTAGGGTGAATTAAGGGTGATTGAGACATAATTATCAGTATAACATACTGTTTCAATAATAAAGTTGAAAAGAAATAAACATGGACTCTTAAAAAACAGAAAAGGACATTTTGCATATGGAATTATATCAAAGTATGAATCAACTTGTGAACTAAATATACTTACACTTTAGCCTAAATCAATGATAGGATATGCTGTCCCAATCAAACAAATATTACCAAAAGAAAAGAGGTTTTGGCTTGTTTAAATGGAAATCTTATTACAGAAATATTATTACATCAGTATTACAGAAATTAATTATGTGTTTGGATTTTTAATTTATGGCAAGAAACCTTACAAAAGGCGAAAATTCAAAAACTGTCCCAATCACCCTTTAATCTAAAACATTTATTCCGATATAATATAGTAAATTAGTGTTAGAGGGATAAACATAGAAAACATTTGTAAGGATGAGAAAAACTACTTAACCACCATGGTACAGTGATGATAGTAGGTCTACCATGTATTTTGTCTTCACTATGATGCTGAAAGGTTACCGTATTACTTCCACGATATGAAATCGAAACATTTCTGCTGCAATTTCCAAATCTTAGTTTGTTCCCGTTGGTTCCGCTTTCTAGCACCACAGGGTAAGTTGAGTGTGATGCGTTGTATTTACAGGCTGCAGGCTTTCAGCATAGCGGCAGCAAATAGACTTAATTACACCCTGTGCGCTTCAGAAACTCTCTTATCTCAGCTCTGCAAGTCACTACCTAGCCAGCTCTTAATTACAACTCACTAAACCTTTCCATCGTTCATATCCGACTGCCGGCAAACCCTTGGCTGCGTGCTCTGTTAGCGCTCAGGGCAGCGAGCAGTATTTGTTGTTCGTTTTAGTCTTTTTAGGAAGTGAAATATTAAATTGGTCTCCCGGAAGCGCTTTTGGGTTCATTAAAGTGGTGAGTGAGTTAAGTATTCGAGTGACGAGGGCATCTTTGTTAGATTTGCATGTGTTTGTGATCGCACAAGTGCCGGTGTCTGCAGGTCTTCAGCTAATTTCAGGAGTAGAGCCAGAGAATAAAACTTCTTACCCTCGCATTGTTACAAAAACAGATGCTGTTGAAGCATTTTCTGATATTAGAGTAACAGAATAGAATAAAACATATTTTGTTACATTTTGGAGCTTGGAAGGGTTCAGTTTGAGCAGATGTTTTATACCATCACTGTCCTCATCAGAGCTCATTTCCCAGTACATTCAGCATCTGGCTTATACGCCCGATCTCAAACATATTCTCAAAACTATCATTTTCTTCAACATCAATATTTTGATAGCTGGCAGCTTCTTCGCCAGATCAACCATCAAGTAACAGTGACACTAATATTTGATCGCGTTCAGAACTTGCTCTACAATAAATCACTGAGCCATTTCAAGTTTTGCTGATGATTCTTCCTATTCTTTTGTTTTCTGCCTGCGGTAACTATGAGTGAAACGTCACTTCATCATTGTGTTTCAGACATTAAATGAATTAAAGGTGAATTGCACTTATCAAAATTTTGTTGTGCAGAAAAATGACACTGTTACACGGCTCTGGTTGTTAGTGACCCTATACAATTTTTATAAAAAAAAATGAATGAGAAAACAGGCATTCTTTTATAATTGTATTATTTTTCCTTGTTATGTTGTTTATAATGAATTGATTGAGGAATACTAAGAAGGTTGATGTTTAACTTTAAAAAAATGAATGGGAAAGAGGATAGTGAATGACGTTCCAGGTCACTAAAGACCCGAGGCATGCGTTTAAGGGTTAAAATATGGCCTTTTTTATTACATAAAGCTATTGTATTTAAAAGACTTTAACAATAAAGCAATATAGTGCACACGTTTTATACTTGTTGGTCCTTTTTTCAGCTTGTTGTATGGATAAAAGTTGGCTGAATGTTCTTCAATTATTATTTTTTGTGTTCCACAGAACAAATAGCTGCATGTTCGTTCAGGATGAGTAACTAATAATAAAACAAACAGTAAAAGTGATTCATTGTCCATTTTAAAACTGGCCAAACATAATAATGTGTTTTTTTTAATTCATAATCCAGTCCCGCACAGCAATGCAAAATGCAGTGCAGAGTTAACACAGCAGAGTTTTTGCGCTTGTGCGTCAGGAGGATGTAGAGAACAACAAACAGATGTGGAGGGAGAGAACGAGAGCAGAGGTGTGGAGATGAGCTGCGCTCCAGATCATGAGAGACTCGGGGAGAGAAGCAAAATAAAACTGCTGAAGTGAGCTCTTTTTCTTTGTCAAGGTCAGTGTCTCAGTGTAAGCATGAGGCTCTTTCCCATTATGTGTGATTGTGTGTGTGTGTGACTGAAAATAAAAGAAACCCCTTTGCCACCAGAAAGCACAACACAGGGTTTGTTAAAGGACTTATGAGATCCATAACAGCACTGTTCTGTATTGTGCAGGTGCAGACGTGTATAATCAAGCTAATATAGAGGTTCTCCCTGCTGAAAAGACCACCATATGTTGTGTTCGGGACACTGGTGGTGCGCAGGTTTGCCCCCACCTGGCTGCTTCAACAGCTTATGCAGCAAGATTTTGGTCAAGAAACTTCACGAGAAAGCTGCTTTAACTAGTTTGAGGTCTGTGTTCCATCTGTGTATATTAATTACCGTCAATGCATTGTGCAGCGCTCATGTGATTGGACTGCTACAATTTAGTCAACATTAAAGGGGACATATCATGCTAAATCCAAGCCCTTAAAGCCCGTTAATGCCGTTTTTTGTATATTTGGAGTGTTTATAAGTACAGAAAATTTGAAATTAGTCTCTTCAGGTGCTTTTTTACATTCTGTTTTGGTCATATTTTTCAACCTGTTCCGATTTTTCTATTATCTATGACGTTTTTTGAACTATTACGTCACAGTATTTGTGCAAGTATCTGCCAAATAAGGACATCGACTCTTCGAGCAATCCGCCATTATTATTTCTCTTCGTAGTCCAAGCTGAAGGATGCAGAAATTACGAGAGAGGGTAATTCAAAATGTTCGGTTGTTGGATGTAGTAACCCACACACTTCATTACACCGTCTCCCAGCATTATAAGCTCTTCGAAGTGCCTGGTTGAGTTTTATTTTTCACGGAAATGTAGGACATGCTAGCTGGCAACAAAGGATTCCATTCATTGTGCTAAGCTAAGCTAGCGCCGACCCTGTCAAACTAAAACAATGCATGCACTGAGACAAAAATGCATTTGCACACCTATCTAAATGTAGGAAAGAATGTGAATAAGCCCTATTTCAAAAAACGGTGGAGTGTTCCTTTAAGAATGACTTAAGTGCCATTCTTTCTCAAAGAAAAGCTTAACTCCAAGTCCTCCAGAGTCGCGGCCAAAGCCGATTCGAGAGAACGCTGTTCGCCAGCAGCAGCGGTCATCTTCTTTGTTTTCAAGTAGCAGGGAATTCACGCAGAACCGTCACATCTCTGCAGTCATTATGTTAAGCCCGCCCTCCAGCTCTATACACGATGTGATTGGCCTGACTAGAGTTTGGTTTTTCCAGCTCGAAAGTCAACGGAGAGTTGCTAGACTACACTGACTGCAAAATCGCTAGGGTGCGTCTATATTTCTAAGCTAATTATAGTTTGCAAGAGCGTGAATATAAGCACAACGAGGCTGTGAAAGTGGACTATTGAGTAGATGAGTTTACCTGTTCAGCTGATGACGTTTAATGTCACAGACAAGACAACCTCTGTAGTAAAAAGCTTTGAAAGTAAAAGCTCTAAAGTAAAAGCTGTGTATTTAAAACATGAAGTTAGTACTATTACAAAAATCTTACCCGTTTCATTCATGTATGTCTGACAAATATGCATATGCACATTAAGTTTGTAAGTTTATATTAACTGTATAATCCAAATGAATGGAAATTTGATATGCCCTTCAAATACAGAAATCTTAAATAATGTTTTTGAGTGCATCTGAAAGTGCTAGCGAAACATAGTGCTAGTGAAGATTCCCAAGGAATGCACTAATTTAATAAAAATGCATGGTTCCACTTTATTTCGATAGTCCACTTTAGACATTCTAACTATAAGTAACTTTGCAGCTACATGTCAACTATCTCTCATTAAAGTATTAATAGGCTGTAGTAGACTGTAGTAGACTGTTAGGTTATGGTTAGGCATTAGGGTTCGGGTTAGTAGAATAAGTTGACTTGTAGTTGCCAAGTTACTTATAGTCAGTATAGGGGAACATCAAAATAAAGTGTTAGCAGATAGTCTACTAATAATCTTATGAGAGTTAGTTTACATGTAGTTGCAAAGTTACTTATAGTTAGTAGAATGTCTAAAGTGGACTATCGAAATAAAGTGTTACCGAATGCATAGCTTCAATGCAACGCATGTCGCACTGGAGCAAAGTGTCTGCCAAATGCATAAATGTATAATACTCCAAAGTAACATTGGGATATTTTTTAAAACAGATTACAGAAGACCAGTGGACAACACATAGATGATGCTCCAGCTGATATTTGTGTTGGGGAGGCATTGGTTGGTTAAAGGTCAGGTCTAAACCTGTCGTCTGGAGCAATAGCAGTCTGAACCCAGCCTCCAAAGGTCATAATAAGCAGTACAAAGCAGGCAGACACCTCATATTTCCCCCAGCCATGAAACACCGGTGATTCTGCCCACTCACGTATGCTGTGTAAATGTCAACTCATGATATATGCATGTAGTATTGATGTTGACATGAACTCTTAGCATGTACACACAAAGCAGAGGCAGACAGATGCTATTTGTTTTGTCAGCCTTTGCACATAGCAGGGTTGAGAACAATTCTGAATTATAAGATGAACATTATGGATATTTCTTGCACATGTAAACCTACGGTACTTGGCAATAAAGGTGATTCTGATAAAGATGTGGCTTCGAATTGTATTGAATTGGCCCCAGAAAGAGAAAATACCTGAAAGAGAAAAAGAGATAATCACAACACAATCATCTTGACTAATTATGAAAAATACTTTTAATGGAATGAAAGACTTTTTATCTTAAAGGAAAAAAAGGAAAAAACAAAAGGAATTTTATATATATAAAATCACTTTTGGTTACCTTTTAATCAAAATAAACTGTGAGTGATTTTAGCAATCTCTCAGCTAAATTAAAGCTACACCTCCGTACCCACGACCTTCAAGCTCCTTGCAGTGTTTACAGAGGATTTGGTGACTAATGATCTAAAAAGAAGTTGACTATAAATAATATATAAATTAAAACCAGTTGTAAGCTGTCGAGTGTGTGCATCACTGTATTATTGTAGCAATTAGTTTTTGAAAAAGGTTTTTAAAACGCACTGCTTGAGACATCGCTGTAAATTAGTTTTAATAAATAATATTTTAATATTAATTATAATATAAATATAGCATTGGTTTCTGGCTGATAGTCCCATGTGCAAGGTAAATTAATGCTCTCTGTGCCTTAAACTCGAAAAGTGTGTAAACATCGACTGAAATATTAATTTCCATTGGATTTTGCCTTCTCATTTCAGAAGACGCTGCCTGACACAAACACACTCGATTTCACTCTCTTTCTCTCTCCCGTTCTCATTTCGCCTCCTCTCAGCGGTGGATTCCAGCGGATAGAGAAGGGCAGCCGGGGTGAGAGGGTGAGCTTGGTGTCTCAATGTATCTGCGAGTGGAGTTGATATACAGGTTGTGACCTTTGAGAATCTCATCTCAGATCTTATTCCTCAACACCTGCACCTCATCCCTCCCTCTCTCGGCCCGTCTCCTTTTCTCTCTCCCCTCAAATCAGATGAGACAGATGAGAAACATATTGGACTTTCGCTCTGCCAAATCCGAGCTGCCAAACCGCAGAGTTTTGCAGCGATACAACGCTGGCTTCCTGTTTATCATTCAAGCCATCCATGTCATTTAGATGTGTGCCAATTCCTCTGCGCGATCACGCTAAGCTGAGGCTGCCATCTCCTCCGCACAGTTGGATGTTCTCTGAAACACTAAATTACATTCATGGAACACCTGAGCAAACGTCGGCTTGTGCTCCCCAGTGGCCGTATTCAAATAAGATCCAATTTTATCCTCACGCCGACGCCGGACTCGAATAGACCCGCGAGCTCAAGGGTCACGCACACAAAACACATTCCTGAATACACTCAACCTCATCTCCAATCTTTCTTTTTGTCTAGCACAACTCCTGTTGGACGTTGTGATTGGCATCTTTTCACCGGTATTGTTTTTTTCGGTTGTTGTTTTGCTTCTCCCAAAGTGAAGAAACAGCATTCCCTCACGATATATCTAAGCCGCGCGCCATCAAACGACGTGGTAAAAATATTCATCCCATTTAAATAGACTCATTCATATGCATGAGATATGCATCCCCGCCACCTGGCCAAAGGACCGCACCTGGACACAATAGAACACATTCACAATCATTATTAGTGTATTATTAAGGAATAAATGATATCTAGACCTTCGCTGCATCCCAATTTATCCTTCAAGCTTTAAAGGATTGAAATAAGGCATCCCAAATCATAGTATGGGGAAAATAGCATGCCAAGGATTTACATGCACGCCCATGCATGTTCTTTTTTTTGCCTAAAATTACCCACAACCTCCTGCTTTACAGACAAGGAGGCGTTTGTGACAAATATTTGAGTTACAAGAAAAATATAGATATTAAAGGGAAAAAATTTTCAAATCTGTTATCATTTCCTCACTATCATGTCACTTCAAGCAGCAATCCTTTCGTCTCTCTCTTGAAACCAAAAAGGAAGGGACTTAAACAGCAATTCATCGACTGGCCACTAGAGACAGGCTGCAAAAGAGAGTCATGTTAATATGACCAACTTCACAGCAGAAAAAAAATTTTACAGCCTAGTACAAAAAGTGGTTTTGGTCTATATAGCTAATTTTGCCCTTCATGACAACTGTGAGGGGGGTGAAATTTTTATAACTCATCGGTTTATATGTTATTAAGCCTTACATTTCTGCATAATTAAGGGCGTGGCCAGGTGGATTGCCGTTACTGTCACTACTAGCCGTTAATCTGCTGTCTGTTAGCCATCACGTCACCTAAGCTAATCCTGCCTCTTTGGCCATTTTCGGTTATCCAGGAGTAACGTACTGTGTCGCGCTGCCAAGATGGCGACGGCCAGCTCCGCCCACTTTGGGTTCAAAAATGCTCTTCAGAAAGCTATGGGTGACGTCACGAACACTACATCCATATTTTTGTACAGTCTATGTGTCACTCCAAACCTGTATGTTTTACTTTCCTCTGGTTAATACAAAAGAAGATGCTATTTTTATTTTAGTATGTTCAAATACACAACAATGCATATTTACTCAAAAGTATGTACTTTCCCAACATCTGGAAGTGGCATCCAAAATCTGAGACCACTATGATTTGATTGATTGATTGATTGATTGATTGATTGATTGATTGATTGATTGATTGATTGATTGATTGATTGATTGATTGATTGATTGATTGATTGATTGATTGATTGATTGATTGATTGATTGATTGATTGATTGATTGATTGGGATCTAATATCAATAAACATATTTAAGATTCTGCCCACTTTCTAGGTGATTAATCAAATACTTTTTGTCTTCAGTTTTAGTATTTCTATATATTCTTTTTTTATTATTTCTTAATTATTTATTTTAATTTATACTTCATTGTATTACTTCTTTTTATAATATTTAGTTGATTTATTCGGGCTATAAACCTGTGGTCAAGCGTCAAAGTTTATTTGACCACATTTACCCGCAGAAACAGAAAAGTAAAGAAAATCAACAATCAAATGATTTAAAGTAAAATAAGAAGATTTCATTTCAATATATGTTAAAAATCTGAAATGCAAAGCTAAGATTCATTTAAAATTGGAAGAAGGAGCAGCCCTCATTTGAACCTGGAGATTAAGAAAAAATTTCATTTCTGCCAATAATAAATCAAATAATTAATGCTAAAAATGAAAATCAGATTATTTTATTATTGAAAAGTGAACACAAAGCATTAGCCAAAATTAAAAATAAAAGGAAATCAATTACATTTCCATGCATCGTGAACAGAGGGGGGAAAATGCAACATATGATTTGACATTACATTTTCACTCCAATCTCAGGGCAAGAATTAAAAAGAAAGGCAAACGTGTCACTATAAAATTCGAATCATTTTACTTTTTCATTTTCCACTTTGCGGACACTAGGAGACCAAGAACATTGTGAAACAAACCTGCCCAATACAACACCAAACACTAACTAAGCTTCCAGGCATTTCAGGTGAACGCTGAAGTTTTTAAAGCACTTATAGCATGTTACATCCACAGAGCCGGTACAACGGCGACGTGATTGATAAGGTGTTTCTTTCCCAGCCCCTCTCGGCTCTCGCGCTGGAAGCTTAATGCTTTCTTCAGTGGGTTATGAGGCTCTTAGCTGCACCAACATGAAAAGGGGCTCATGGGGGACTCAAAGCTGGAGTATCTGAGACAGGTTTTAGCTTCAGGCGGGATGAGTCTTAGAGAGCTCTCCACCAGGACTTTCATGTTTCGCCCGCCGCTACATACAACCCTCTGTTTTAGACTGCGGGGAGTGATTGTCTGTCTCACAATCGCGAGTGCTATAAACGTATTCGCCGGGCACCGAAAGCTGACCCCTCATTTCAGGTCACTTTAGACCGTCTTTGTTGCAAGCAGGGGAGTTTTTCTTTTATAATCTAAATGGATTCTTCAAAAAACCTGCTTCTTGTTTAAAAGCACTAACCCTTTTGCAGGCGATCGAGAGTGCCTGAGAATAACAATGACTGTGTGTTTGTGTTTGTGTGTGTGCAGGTGAACATAGATGTGCTTTTGTGTGTGTGTGTTGTGTGCATTTGAGCCCTTCGACCCTGGTTTCTGTGGCAACAGCATCAATAAGATTGCCGTGGAGCTCGGCTCAATCCTGTGCGTCTCGCCTCTCAGCAGTATTGTATACCTGCATTCCCACATCAGGGTCCGTATATACTCATGCACACACACACACACACACACTCTCTGTTTTTTTCCCACTGGGACAAATTTATTCTCTCATCAGCTTCCTGCGCTGTGACTTTAGGTTTGACCTCAGCAGATGGGCTCTGTCTGTAATGTATGTCGTTGAAAGTGTGAGATTTGGAGGCATGCTGAGAAAGAACCGTGATGATAAACGGCACCGTTTCTTCTTCATTCATCTACTAGGGAATTATTTCGTACAACAAATACTTGACATTTGCGGATATACTCACAGAAAAGGTGTTGACAGGTAGTGTTATAGATCTTTGAACCAGTGATGATTTCAGGACACATTATGACATCGCACACTTCAATTTATGTGCAATCCAATCAAGATTTATCTTAACTTAACTTTTTTAAGTCAGTTTAACGTAATTTAAGTTGACATTACTTAAATAGCCAAGTTGATTGTACTTAAAACTTATTTAAGGCAGTATTTTTTTTACAGTGGACAAATTGATTAATTAAATTAAATTAATTCCATTATTATTTACTCACCCTCGTGTGGTTCCAAACACGTTTTCTCTTTCTTTTGCAGAAGAAGACAACAGATTATATGGCAATGAAAGCGAACGATGATTTAGGCTGTTGACAAAAAAACACTGTAAGAAGTTTATATGACTCATGTGCTATATTCAGTCATATAATAGCTTAATGTGATGAAAAATAATAAATCCAAGTAATTGTCTGCCTGTTGTAAATAAAATAATCAATGATAATCTAAAAAAAAACCAGATAAGCCATTTCATTATTGAACTGTCCACAAAGGATGTGCCAAAAATGTAAAATATAATTAAATCATTTGATTTTCATTTAAATTTTCACACATTGTGAACAGCAAAAATAAATAAATAAAATGCAATTTCATTTTCACTAACAATCTAAGGGTAAACCGAAAATGAACTGATTTGGTACTTTGCGGGCACTTTTCAATGCTGCTTTGATTTTCATTTTGTTATTTGAATAATTTATTCAAGATTTTTAGAAATACCTTCCATACAATGTAGTGTTGTGCTCAAAACAGCATGCAAGGTTTACACTGTGAAAACGTCCTGAATATTGATTATTTTGTTTGTTTAATTGTGGGTTCTGTCTTCAAACTGTAGGTCAAATGAGTCTTGGCAACCCGCTACCACCTTTATCCCGTTTTCTCGGGAAAATCCTTCACAGTTGCAGCTTTGAGAAAATCTCCTGTGTCTTACTTTCACCTAAGCATGGCTTCCCAAAGCTTCTCCAAAAATATAACAAAAAAATCACTTTTTTTTGGTTTCATGTTTCATTTGCATGTATAGTGTGTGTTTGAGGCAGAAAGAAAGAGATTTTTCCCATTTGAAAAGTTATTTCCATACCAAAGAGCTCTTCTGTTTGAGAACATAATGAAACATCACAGGAGGACAGCGTGAATGCAGCAGCCAACTTGCAAATGAATTAAATCATCTAGAACCCTGCAGGCAAACCGGAGAGGAAGAGGCCCGTGTCACTGTCTTCACAGCTGTACAACTCCATATCCTCTCCAATTAAGATATCTGTCCCCATTGGCTAAGAAAACCTGTTAACCAAATACAAATCAAAGCGATTAGTCACCACAGTGCATTTATTGTGTTGCAACATTGATTTAGTATGACTGGCCTTCTGGATGTGTCTATTCAATATGGTTGTTTATTTGTATAATAAGCTTGAAATTCACAGAAATTGTCTTGTAAATCAATTTTGATATTTTAGCTAAATAAACAGACTGGAAATTGTCAAAGTGACAAATTGAAGTGAAATGTGATATGGAAGCAATGGAAGAATGGAAGATTTTCAAAATTATGATTAACCCTTGTTGCATGAATGTTTCGCCAATCATTATTACATATTCTGGTCTTTAGAGACCCGGATCTATATCTAAGACTGCTGTATCTCTACCTGTCGTGATAATATAAACTCTCCTGATATTAGAGAAATAGTTACAGAAGATTAAAATCAAGCATATTTTGTTACATTTTGTAGCTCAGTTTGAGCAGATGTTTTAAACCATCATCACAGTCCTCATCACAGCTCATTTCCCAGAACATTCAGCATCTAGCTCATATTACCGATCTCAAACATATTCTCAAAACTATCATTTTCAACATGTTGTAAATCAATATTTGATCACTGACAGCTTCTTCACCAGATCCACCATCAAGTGAAAGTGACACTAATATTTGATTGCGTTCAGAGCTCTACAGTAAATCACTGAGCCATTTTAAGTTTTGCTGATGATTCTTCCTATTCTTTTGTTTTCTGTGAAACGTCACTTCATCATTGTGTTTCAGACATTGCTAGCTTGTGGAATAAAGGAGAATTGCACTTGTTCAGTCATCAAATGTTCAATTATTGCTGTGCAGAAAAAATATACTTGCACTGTTACACACCTTGGGTCGTTAGCGACCCTATACAATTTTAAAAAAAAATGAATGGAAAAACAGGCACTCTTTTGTAATTGTATTGTTTTTATTTTTTCCTTGTTATATTGTTTATAATGAATTAATTGAGGAATACTAAGAAGGTTGATGTCAAACTTTTTTTTTTTTAAATGGAGGAGGAGGGTAGTGAATGACTAGCCTGACTCTGCCCTCCTTCGTACTTCCGCTCACTTTTCATTTTCCTTCAGTACTGCATCTGGGATTGTGCTGTAGACTTTGGTTTTCTCCGATCAATTTTTTACCGGGCCAATCAGCGAACAGAGGGAGTGACTGAGAACGATGACGTTGATGTCGACTCGTGCGTTTTTTGAGTTGTAGTTCAAAATAAGAAAGATGCCAGTGAAGGTCCGTTGTGGCAACGCTGCCGAATATGAACGCAAGTTAAAGCCGGAGCAAGAACAATCTTTGCTTTGTTTTGTGTGTGGCCATCCTCCCCATGGGATTCGGGAAAAGACATATGTCACGACCAAACGTTAGCGATTGGTTATGGCAGATAGAGTGACTCTGGGCAGATCCAATAGTTTTAGACTTCAATAGAGGCCCCGCCTACAAGGAAGTTAATGCTTGTCAATGGAGAGGTGCCAGACTCTATGTACAAATGAAATGTGCGAGAGTCTGGTGGGACCAGGCTAGTGAATGACATCCCGGGTCAGAAAAAAAGCAGTTTGGTTATTCGCCTAACCATCACTTTTTTTGTGTTAAATGAGAAAAGAAAAAACATTCAGTTTGGAATTGTAATCTTTGGGTGAATTATTAATTGCACAGATATTGCCATTTTGAATCTGCTTTGCTAAGGACTCGAATGTTCTTTTAGTTTAAGTCTAGACTTGCTGCAGCATTATGCAGCTGTCATCAGTCCTGTGAAGGTCAGAAAAACTTCACCATTGAGATCCATCTAAACTTTGGAAAAGATCTCAGTGCGGTCTGAACTACTGATGGATTTCAGATCAGTTGTTAGTTCGTGTCTTTCCTCTTCAATCACCCAAACCACAAACGACCAGCTGCCCGAGGCTACGAATGACTCATCGTGTGCCGGGCTGCGTGAGAGTTCCTCTTGTCAGGAAGAGTCTTTTAATCCTTTGTCCCATGGCCCATCCGCTGCTCTCGTCGACTGAGGTTCAGAGGTTTACTTGACACTGCAGAGTCTGCGTTTCCGGTCCAAAGAGTGGACGAGAGAAAGAGAGAACATAAGGAGAAAAAGTGGGTAAAATACTGAACTAATACACATTTCATCGCTGTTGATTGTTCCAAATTTTAAAAATTTTTAAGAGGCAGTAATGTCATTTAATAACACATCTCATAAAAGAAACTTGCAATTCCTAAAGGAAATACCTATACCAAATGATGTTACGGTTTTACCTAAGCTGAGGTTTAAGGCTTTGTTTCTGTGATTTTGAATGCTGAACATTCTACCAAATGTAAGTTTAAATATAGCAATGAAAATGATGTCATTAATTACTCACCCTCATGTCGTTCTAAACCTGTATGTTTCCATTTTTCTGTGGGAGAAATGAAAAAAAAATGGCATTACATGTTGATGAATCTGTTTGGATCCAAAAAGGTCATAAAAGCATCATAAAAGTAATCCACATAGGTCTTTTGCACCACATTTTCTAATGTTAATACTTAGAGAATAAACCCAAACCGGAATGTTTGAGGAATATCACATGCAAAGACTGTAAGGATTGTATTTTTTGAGCTTTCAATTTGTCCTTTCTATCCGTCTCCTGGCAGGCATTCAACTGAACTCAATTCTGAGATAATTCACGGCATGCATGAGGCATTTGCAAAGAAATCTTCTGAATTAATTACACTCACTTACCGTTTGAGCCAATTCTTAACAAAAATCTTGAGAAACAGATGGTGATGTGGTTTTAAACATCAACAAAGTCACACAACAGGTATCTGATTGTCTTCGTTTTCAAGCAATATACTTAAAATTAACGTATTTTTATATTTTAGCATGCACAATTTGGTCATTTGGAACCAATTCTATTTTTATTCTAATTAGCATAACATTCTCATTTGAATCAGTTCCGCGATATGGGTCAAATACAGATTGTTACCTCTGCGTGTCTTGAGTTATGCTGAGATCTGCATTAAATAAATTGAGGCCCTATTATTTTTCCAATTAGGTTTTAGGCAAACGTGATTAAAAGATAAGTACAAAAACGCTGACGTTCCCCTCCAGTAGTCTGGAGCGCATCACTCCGCCTGAGGCGAAACCTTTGAACAAACAACAAAGGTTTGAAACCTCCGAGCCAAATAACATTCATTTGAATGGAAGGAATGCTTTCCGGCTCAAAATATCAAAATTAATGTTCAATGTTCATAATGTTCAAAACTGCTAGTTTCAAAAAGCACAAATCTGGCAGGTTAAAGAGAAAGCGGATAATAAAACTCTTGTGCAAAACTTACTGCCATGATGCTAAGATGCGACCCTGGAGTCGGCATTTAGATATGGTGGAAACTGAAATAAGAAAATCAAATTTGGCGTGGTTAATATGATTTTGCCATTTTAAATCTACACAAGTTAAATAAAACAAAGATGATTGGAGTAGGTTTACAAGAAAATACTATTTCAGTCAATGTGCAATGCCATTTTTGGACTTGTTTGTGCAATTTTCAAACTAAATCCTACACCAAATTGATATGTGCACAAAACACTTTTAATGCTTAGTCAATTTCAAAATAGACAATAATCAATTAGACAAAGTTCTCATTGCCACATTTGTGAATGAAAACCTTCCTTAACTCATTAACTGGCCTCACCTGGCTTCCTGAACTGCAATACTTTGAGCGCAAAGTGGTTTAGTTTGTTCCTCTGTGTTTCTGTGGTCCCCGAACACACTTTAATTGAAATTGTCCCCCATTGTTCACACCGACAGTTTTGATTTACAGAGATAAGCGACTTTGCCTTGACCTTGGCGGGCTGTGACATGGGTCATGGGCTTAGGTGCTTTTGCAAGCATCCTCAATCAACTCGGACCTGCTCAGATTAAACCGCGCCATTGGCCCACAAAGATTAGTTCTTTATTTGCTCCGTCGTCTCTTTCTTCTCTGTTGAAGGCATCCTGAGGAAGGGGGGAAGGAAACGTGTAAACAGTGCTTCAGTCAGCAGCTTGGCAGCCCCTTTAGTTCCAAATGACCAATGATATTGATTACATAACACTGCACGGTCCACTCCACTGCCCTTCTATTGTACGTGCTTATCAAACGAGGTGCACAAAGCAAATTCATTTACTCTTTACTGTCCCTGAGAGGGTGGAGTCCACGTGTGGAAAAATTCGGGGACATTAGATTATTTCAGTTAAATAAATAAAACTCTTTTGGTTCTTGCGGCACAGCTCAAAAACAAACAAAACAAATGCCAATTCATCCCCAAGAAACTAATAAAGTTTTTTTTTTTTCTGGCTGCATATATTAAATGAGGTTTCATTCATAAGATTTTCAGTTTCACATTGTTTATTTATAATTGAACTCACAAATGAAATCTCTGAGTATTTACTCACTTATGTTGTTCTGGAAACCATATCACCCTTTTCTGTGGAAAACCAGCGCAGTCTCATCCCAAGAAGTCATATACTGACGTCTTGGGACGTCTTTTGACCATACGTCAATATCCGCCTTTTTAGGGTACCCTTAAACGTCGGTTAGATGACGTTATCGGATCCTAACTCTACCCCAGACCTAAACCTACCCCTAAACCTACCCCGTCACCTACTGACGTTAAAGGTAAAGCGTCAGTTGTATGACGTCCCAGGATCGTCATTTACCGACGTTTAAGGGTACCCTAAAAAGGCGGATATTGATGTATGGTCAAAAGACGTCCCAAGACGTCAATATATGACTTCTTGGGATGAGACTGTGTTAGGAAAACAAACAATGTATTAGAAAGTGAACAGGGATTCCTTCTGTCAAGCTCCTGAATGACAAAAAAGGCACCATTAAGAAGTCATAAAAGTAGTCCACAAGGTTTTTAGGCTCTATAAGTCTTCTGAGGTTATTCTAGTCTCAATTTATTATCAAGGGCCAGCGGTTTTCAAACAACATAAGTGAGTAAATGATGGGAGTTTTAAATGGTCCCTATTATGCTCATTTGCAGGTTTATAATTTTGTTTAAGGGGGTTTACGTTTACATGATTTAATGTTCAAAAAACGTCTCGGTTACGTATGTAACCCTCGTTCCCTGAGTGAGGGAACGGAGACGTTCCGTCGGATGACGACGAATGGGGTTTCGCATAGAAAGCCTATCAACTTCGAGTATACAAATCGAGCCAATGGCAAGCAAATGCCATGGGTCTGCGGAATTTGCATGACGTAACTCCGCCCCACCTCGTGGGTATATAAGGAGGAAGTCCTGCAGCAAGCAGATATGTTTCTTCGCTGAGGAGCCAAGACTGAGCTCAGGCGATCCCCGCGGTAGTGGCAAGAAGACGGAACGTCTCCGTTCCCTCACTCAGGGAACGAGGGTTACATACGTAACCGAGACGTTCCCTTTCGTTCGTCACTCCGAGTTCCGTCGGATGGCGACGAATGGGGTTACCAGTCTAATCACGCCACTTTCACAGCTGTCTTCCAGTGCCCTGCGTAAATCTGAGATCCCTGTCATACTGGACAAGTGGGACTCCTATTTAACACAGGAATACCAAGGTACACTGGGGAGCATATCCCAAGATATAGAGGAACATGCAGAATATACCCAGCCCAACGGGGGGGGGGGGATTTACAATACACATATGACCTGAAGGAAGCATATGGGGAATACACTGGGGTATCCAGCTGCAGGTGGAAAAGTTTTAAACCCCAGGGGTGGCAAGGTGGCTTGCCAAGGGAAGACACATGCTCAGAGAGGCTTACAGTGGGAATACACATGTGGGGGTTGCTCCGGAGAGGGACCATGCACACGGGAGGCACCTAGCCGACGCTCAGGCACAGAGACACTGGGTCGACATCAGGAGTGCAGGAGGAACTCAGGGCTTTCGGGGAAGCTCACCTGAGGAGAAAATATCGCACGCATCCAGTCTGTGGAGTGGAATGGCGAGCAAGCGAAGACACCTGAGCGGGTCCTAGTGCCGGCTGGTTGAAGCGAGCACACGAGAGGACACAGGCTCCACTCGGAGATTATAGAATCTGGCGAATGTGTTGGGTGTCGCCCAGTCTGCAGCTCTGCAGATGTCTGTCAGCGAGGCGCCATGCGCTAGAGCCCAAGAGGACGCCACACTCCGGGTGTGAGGCCAATGCAACCAGGAGCCCTGTCTTCATTGACAGGAGCTTGAGCTCCACTGTTTGCAAAGGCTCAAAGGGAGCATGCTGCAGGGCAGTTAGAACCACTGCGAGGTCCCAAGAGGGAACGAGAGGAGGGCGAGGAGGATGTAATCTCCTGGCTCCTCTAAGGAACCTGATGACCAGGTCGTGCTTTCCCACAGACTTACCTTCTATCAAGTCATGGTGTGCGGTGATAGCGGCAACATAGACTTTGAGGGTGGAGGGAGACAGCCTTCGCTCCAACCCATCTTGAAGGAAGGAAAGCACGACGCTGATCGGGCATTTCCGGGGGTCTTCTCGGTGAGAAGAGCACCAGCTGACGAAGAGGTTCCACTTCAACGCATAGAGGTGTCTCGTGGACGACGCTCTAGCGGAAGTGATGGTAGCCACCACCGGAGGTGGTAGGGTACTCAAACCTACCTGGTCCCGTCCAGGGGCCACACGTGGAGGCTCCACAGGTCGGGACGAGGGTGCCATAGGGTGCCCCGTCCCTGAGAAAGAAGGTCCTTCCTCAGAGGTATGGGCCAAGGAGGTGCTGTCGCGAGGAGTATGAGTTCGGAGAACCAGGTCCAGGTGGGCCAGTAGGGCGCAACCAGAAGGACCTGCTCCTCGTCCTCCTTGACCTTGCGCAAGAAATGCGCAAGAAGGCTCACTGGGGGAAACGCATACTTGCGGCCCCGCGGCCAGCTGTGCGCCAGTGCATCCGTGCCGAGCGTGCCCTCGGTCAGGGAATAATACAGGGCGCAGTGGGTCGAGTCGTGGGAGGCAAACAGATCTATCTGTTCGTCGCCGAACTGGTCCCAAATCAGCTGAACCGTCTGGGGATGGAGTCGCCATTCGCCAGGGAGGGGCTGAAACCGTGAGAGCTCGTCGGCTGCATAGTTCAGGGCTCCGGGAATGTAAATAGCACGAAGGGACCTCAGATGCTTCTGACTCCATAAGAGGAGGTGGCGAGCGAGTTGCGACATACGGCGCGAGCGTAGACCACCTTGATGGTTGATGTACGCTACTGTGCCGGTATTGTCTGATCGGACTAGTACGTGTCGACCCCTGAGCAGCGCTCGAAAGCGGTGCAGGGCAAGGCGTACGGCCAGCAACTCGAGGCAATTGACATGCCATAGGCGCTGGGGTCCTATCCAGGAGCCCGCGGCAGCATGACCATTGCACATGGCACCCCAGCCCGTGGCGGAGGCATCTGTCGATACGACAACATGCCTCGTAGCCTATTCTAGGGGGACACCGGCCCTGAGAAAACTGAGGCTCGACCACGGGGTGAAGGTCTGATGGCAGCTTGAAGTAACTGGTACTCGGAGCGTGCCTTGTTGCCATGCCCACCTCGGTACTCGGTCGCGAAGCCAAAGCTGAAGCGGTCTCATATGAAGCAATCCGAGCGGCGTTGCCGCGGCTGCAGATGCCATATGCCCCAGGAGCCTCTGAAAAAGTTTCAGTGGAACCGCACTCTTGTCCTGGAACTGTCTCAGACAAGTCAGCAGTGACTGCGCGCGCTCGCTCGTAAGCTGCGCGGACATGGCGACGAGTCGATGTCCATACCGAGAAAAGAGATCCTCTGCACAGGGCAAAGTTTGCTCTTTTCCCAGTTGACCCGAAGGCCCAAGCGAGCTAGGTGCTGGAGCACAAGGTCCCTGTGTTCGCAAACCTGGTCTCGAGAGTGAGCTAGGATCAGCCAGTCGTCGAGATAGTTCAGGATGCGAACCCCGTGAACCCGAAGGGGAACAAGGGCTGCCTCGACGACCTTCGTGAAGACGCGAGGAGACAGGGCTAGCCCGAAGGGGAGAACCGCGTACTGGTATGCCTGCCCCTCGAAAGCAAACCGGAGGAACGGTCTGTGTCGAGGAAGAATGGAGACATGAAAGTAGGCGTCCTTCAGGTCGATCGCTGCAAACCAATCCTGGGGCCGCACGCATTCGAAAATGTGTTTGGCAGTGAGCATCTTGAACGGCATCCTGTGTAAGGAGCGATTTAGCACGCGCAGGTCCAGGATTGGCCGTAACCCACCGGTTTTCTTGGGGACAATGAAGTAAGGGCTGTAGAAGCCGGACCTCATCTCGGCTGGAGGGACAGTCTCGATTGCACCCTTCGCCAGCAGGGTGGCAATCTCGGCTCTCATGATAGGGGCATTACCACCGACCAAAGTGGAGCGGACTCCCCTGAAGTGGGGAGGAGACCGTGCGAACTGAATCGCATAGCCGAACCTGATGGTGCGCGCGACCCAGCGGGACAGACGATGAAGCTCTAGCCAGGCTCCCAGGTACTGAACCAGCGGGGTCATGCGGGCCACAGGCGTCCCCCCGGAGGGGCAGCGAACTGCCAGTAACTGGCCCGGGGTGGGTGGCATAGCGGCCCGATGTGGGGGCACAGTTAGGCTCCGCGCCCGAACAGACGAGGCCAGGGAAGGACCAGCGTTCCACGGGGGCGTGCTCTGTCGGGGGTCTGGCGACAGAGGGGGACAGGACTGAGGCGGCGCCCGTGGGCGACCCGCCGTGTCAACCGCCTCTCGGACAGAGGGGGACGAGGAGAGCGTGGCTTGTGGGCGGCACTCTGTGTCGTCCGAGAACTCTGTGAGCTCAGAGAAGAGAGGTTTGTTTCTATCTTTAACCAGTGTGAGGTGCCGCTCACCCGTGGGTGAGCAGCGGTTTTCGCTGGAGAAAAACAAAAGATTCTCCCCCGGCCCTCCACCGGGGGAAGGAGTGGTCCTGCTACCATCTCCTGGGAAACAAACATCAACTCTGAGCAGCCCGTCTCAGGAGCGCCGCTTAGCCTTGCGTTTAGCGGGGGGCGGGGCTGGAGAGGGCTGTTGCGCCTTCTTGCGGCCACCTCCGCGCCGGGGCCTGGGTGGAGGCTGCTGCGTAGGCCGGGCGGGAGGGGCGGGAGCCGCAGGAGGGCGCCCTCGGCGGCGAGCAGGCTGAGGATTCTGCCCGACCAGACGGGTGGAGGCAGCAGCGGGTCGGCGGGGCAGAATATGTTTAATAGCCTCAGTCTGCTTCTGCGCAGTGGAGAACTGCTGGGCAAAGTCCTCCACCGCTCCGCCGAAGAGGCCGGCCTGGGACAGGGGCGCATCAAGCAGACGAGTCCGCTCGGAATCCACCATGTCGGCCAGGTTCAGCCACAGATGTCTCTCCTGGACCACAGCTGTGGACATCACCAAACCCAGGGAGCGCGCGGTAACCTTCGTCGCCCGGAGAGCAAGGTCGGTCGCGGCGCGCAGCTATTTGAAGAGGCCTGGGTCTGTCCTACCCTCGTGCATGTCCCTCAGCATTTGGGCCTGATAGACCTGCAGAGTGGCCATCGCATGCAAAGAGGCAGCTGCCTGTCCCGCGGCTCTGTAAGATTCCGCCACCATGTTAGATGTGAATCTACAGGCTTTGGAGGGGTGCTTAAACTCGTCGCGAGAAGAAGCACTCTGAGGACACAGTTGCATCGCAACAGAGCGTTCAACCGGGGGAAGTCCAGTGTACCCACGGGCAGCCGCCCCATCGAGGGGAGGAAAGGCGGATGAGACCAGCGAGCGGTCACGGGAAGACAGCGGGGTCTTCCAGGACTTCGAGATCTCATCATGCACATCCGGGAAGAATGGTATTGGGGTTTGCCGTGGACGCGGGTCGGCGGCTTGGCCCAAAAACCAATCATCGAGGCGCGAGCGCTCAGGGCAGGGTGGTGGCCGCCACTCAAGTCCGATGCTCGCAGCCGCCCGGGAAAGCATGGCCGTCATCTCCGGATCCGATTCAGGCACAACCGTATGCACACCAGAGGGTGGCAGCTGTGCTGAATCTTCACTTCCAGAAGATTCAAACCCACCTTGTGATGCTGCTACAGACATCAGATCTTCCTCTGTAGCTTCAGCCGAAGTACACGGGCCACCCGAGAGTAGACCCGCGGAAATCGACTGTTCACTAGCGGGCACCGTCATGCAGGGGGGTTTGGCGCGTGGACAGATAGTCACGCTTTTTGCCAAACCGTAACCCTCAGATCACCCTGGCCACCAGCCGAAGTAGCACCCCGCGAGGGAGCACTAGATCGGGGTGTGGCAGAGGGGACTCTCGCTCTTACGAGCTCATTGAGTCTCGACCGTAATGACGTGATGGTCATGTTCTCACAGAGAGAACACGAGTCATCCACGAGCACCGCTCTAGCATGCTCAAGGCCCAAACACACTAGGCAACACTCGTGCCCATCAGAGTCCGAAACCGATCTGCCGCAACCAGAAGTACACAGAAGTACACAGGCGAAGTACACAGAAGTACACAGGCGAGGCATCTTTAAAAAGACGTGCAAGCTCTTTTGTGAGAGAAACACTCAAGTGTTGAAGCGCCCGGGGAGACACACACTCTCTGGCAAACCACTGCACAGATAAGCAGGAAGCGCACGCTCGCCGGAGATCGCCGTCACACCAACACTGAGGAACTCGTTCGTAAAGCTGACAATTCAGAGATGGCTTGTGGAGTGAAGAAATAAACTTGGCTCCGAAGCGAAAACATATCTGCTTGCTGCAGGACTTCCTCCTTATATACCCACGAGGTGGGGCGGAGTTACGTCATGCAAATTCCGCAGACCCATGGCATTTGCTTGCCATTGGCTCGTTTTGTATACTCGAAGTTGATAGGCTTTCTATGCGAAACCCCATTCGTCGTCATCCGACGGAACTCGGAGTGACGAACGAAAGGGAACAAATTATTTTCTTATTTGCATTGTCGTAGTCGCAGCACCTGTTTTCACCCTCTTTGAATGCTTGAAATGTACCGCTCCTTACTCCTTATTCTGAGCAAAACCAGAAAATATGAACATATCACACCAGTCCTCAGGTATTTACACTGGCTCCCAATTACATTTAGGATTGATTTCAAAATAGTATTACTGGTATATAAATCACTAAATGACATAGGACCATACATTGCAGATATGCTCACTGAATATAAACCTAACAGATCACTCAGATCATTAGGATCACATCAACTAGAAATACCAAGGGTTCACTCTAAGCACAGTGAGACCGCTTTTAGCTACAATGCCAGCCACAGCTGGAACCAGCTTCCAGAAGAGATCAGATGTGCTCCTACAGTAGTCACATTCATATCCAGACTCAAAACACATCTGATAAGCTGTGCATTTACTGAATGAGTACTGTCACCGTGTGTCCGACTTATTACACTGTATTTTATTTCTGCATTCTCTTTTTGAACTCAAATGGCACTGTAAATTGGGTAAGAGACAAACATAAATTACTTAATTGGAGAAATTGAGAGATGAAACCATGCTGAAAACCTGGGTCTGGGTGGAGTAGTGAGTTTGATGTAACTAAACTCGAGGTTCTGTGGGGTCGACTCCATTCCAAGAGCTTCCGAACAAATGGGTTTTTTGGGGTGCAGACTGATGGGGCAGTAAACTCTAGGTTACCCCGTGAGTCAGTCCTAGTCCGATTTTAGGGAAAAATCGGGTCTATGGAGACGTCAAAAACATTTTTTAGGCGCGTCAAAAGAACACCATAGACACAGTACAATCCACATGGGATAATCTCACAGTAGAACAAGTAGCCGACTGATTGCACTATTCTTCATTTTAATTCTTAACTGAACTCAAATGGTACTGAGAATTGGGTAAGAGAGCACTAAATTGGGGAAATTGAAAGATGAAACAATGCTGATAACCTGGGTCTGTGGTGGAGTAGTGATGTGTTAATGTGATGTAGTGAGTTTGATGTCAATTAAACTTGTGGTTCTGTGGGGTCCAGACTCGACTCCATTCCTAGAGCTTCCGAACAAATGGGTTTTTGGGGTGCGAACTGATGGGGCAGTGAACCTGAGGTTACCCGTGAGTCAGTCCTAGAGCTCCTCCTGTCCGATTTTAGGGAAAAATCATGTCCATCTGAGACATCAAATGGAATTCTTAGGAGCGCCGAATAAACACCACAGACACAGTGTCAGAGTAAAACTATATGCAAAATAAAATATGCCGGTGTTATTCTATGTATCATCTTTTTAATTCATTTCACTCTAATTCTCGTTAAATTTCCTTAAAAACTGTTTTAATTTCCCTTAATTTTATTTAGTTTATTTTCTATGCAAAGCTCTATGTAAAGCATTTTGAATAACTGTTTTATACTTGCTTTTATTTTTTGATTATTTTATTCCTTTCTATGTAAAGCACTTTGAATAGCCATAGTGTGAAATGTGCTATAAAAATAAACTTACCTTACTAACTGGCAAGTATCAGTAAACACTACTATAACTAAGCTACCTATAGTGAAAAAATAAATATGCCAAAATATATTTGAAATAAATATTTTGTATGCTAAGTATACTACAAATACATTTACATATGTATGTACTTAATATAAATACCCTGCAATTGCACTTTCGGAATACTAAACTGATATATGTAAAGTCTGCTATATTGGAAAAGCTTATTAAGTACAAAATTAGTTATCCGGAAATAGTGCTGAGGTCCAACTAAAGATATACTTAAGTATATTTGATTGGGCTTTAGTGGAACTATAGCAAGTATACGTTAGGTACATTTTAAATATCTTGCATAGATATTATATCCTTACTAATAGTAACATTAAAACACATTTTAGGCTTAAAATTAAGAATGTGCATTGTGCAAAAAAGTAGTAATCCAAATAACATTTAATAATAATAATAAGTCAAAAAAAAAAAATATATATATATATATATATATATATATATATATATATATATTATAATATATATATATATAATATATATATATATATATATATATATATTATCTGGGCAACGATTAAACATTTTAATCGCGATTAATCACATTGTTACGCACGAAATTGAATAATGAATTCTAATGTAGTGTATTACGCACTTTTGATTGAAATGTACTGCTATATACACAAAAGTTTAATAACATGTGACTTACATGGATTTGTAGGCGACCAAGGCGGACCAGGAGGTTCAGGGGTAGATGCAGCCATCTTGTCCGAAAGCACAGGCATGGCGGCAGCCATGATGGGACGAGACTCTGGAAGGGCGGCCATGACGGGACGAGACTCTGGAAGGGCGGCCATGATAGGACGAGACTCTGGAAGGAGTACCATGACGGGACGAGACTCTGGAAGGGCGGCCATGATGGGACGAGACTCTGGAAGGGCGGCCATGACGGGACGAGACTCTGGAAGGGCGGCCATGACGGGACGAGACTCTGGCAGGACTGACGTGGACAGCCTCTGGCTCGGCAGTCCATTAAGGGGTGTTGTCAGGCATGAGGTATTCAAGCATGTCCGTGATCCTATAGCGGAACATGTCCTTTAAGACAGCATGTTCACCCCATAGCAAAGCTCACAAAATTCTTCCACATATTTTACAATAAGATGGTCACCTTGGCTGAGGCGGAAGAGAAGAATTGCTGGGTCCATGTTTGGTCGAGTATTCCGTAACGATTGAAGTCCAATAGAAGCAAGTGAGGTGAGAAACTAAACGCAATGTATTTACAAAAATAACAATCAAACATAAAACTAAAACATGGCAAGGCATAGACGCATAGACACATAGACACATAGACTACAGGTGCCCGGACATGGAACAATCAATACTCGATAAAGACACAGGGCAAACAAGAGGGCTTAAATACACACAATACTAATGACAAGACAAGGGACACCTGTAAACAATTGACAATACCCAATTACAACATGACACAACAGACACATGGAACACATGGCAGGATCTCAAGACTAAAACCAGGGGATCACATAACAGACAAAAGACAGGAACAAGAAACAAACACCCAAAACGTGACAATACCGTTTATTGTACAACAGTAACACTTCTACAACACTACCAATAGTAGGTACCATGTGTAATAATTTATAAGTATAAATAGCATCTAACTACTAAGAAAATATGCTATTTTCAACCACTGATTCTTCAATTCCTCTGCCTTTGGAAGTCCATGCAACGATGTTTCCCCCGCAGTAAAAAACAAAAAAACATGTTTCCTTGAGAGTGATAAACTCTTCTGAACTTACAATTACTTTTGTTTGAGGACAGGCCGAAGTAGCAGCAGGTGGGCATTATGTGTTACATGGTGATGTATAGTTACATTCAGGGTTCTAAATTAACACCCGCCAACCCGCCAAATGCGGGTAAAAATTCATTTTGGCGGGTGTTAATAAAAACTTACTAGCCAGTTTGGCCGGTGATGCATAAAGTTCTGTTCTCGGTCATTTATCCCCCTGGCAGTACTTCCTACATTTCCCATGAACACTGTGCCGTAATGCTACGTGATGACGTTTCATACGCCCATTGGCTGCGCGCAGTTTGCAGTGAAACGAACGGAGCCAGAGCAGGGAGCATAGACTGAAAGAGGAGGGACCAAGTAAAGTAAAGTAAAAAGTTAAGATTAAACTAAATGCGGCAGTGGTTGGGACAGACTTCTGGGTTTAAATTTAAATGTTGTTTAACAAGAGATAGGATACGTTATTTTTTTTTAAGTTTAAGGTTTTTGTCATTATTTCTGAACAAGCTTATACATTAGGCAATATACACAACAAGCTTACTATATATCTTAAGGTTTTCTTTTAGTTGAAAACATTAAACAATATGTGTAAACAAAAAATATAAACAAAAGCATTTAAGCTCAAGCAGCGTGGACGGGGAAAAACGCAACAAAAAAAAGCAGACGCGCAATTATCGTACAGAACGTACATACTCGAGTCAGTAGACTATATGATTATCGTGTTTATATTGTTTCACGTTCAAGTTGAGAAAAAATATATCATGCTTGAGTGAGAACGCGCTGCGCTGACAGACGTTGCAGAGACGCGCGCGTGTGTTTGTGTGCAAAGTGCCAGCACTTTGCGTTTTCTGTGCTTAAACCTGTCTCCCTCAAAATCATTTTGCTATCAGAAGGTATCATCTCGTATCACGTTTCCATCGGGGTACAGCTGCTTACCTGCAGTCGTTAATGCAGTGATGGATAGCTTAATCAATCGACTGCTGTTTCTTTGGATTTCATGTGATTTCTCATTGTGGTGGTGATATTATGATAACTCAGTTTAATTAATAATTGATTAAAAGTAATTCCATTTTTTAATAGGCTATCATTTTCATCTAAGCAAACTTCGCGAGGCAGACCACAACATTATGTGATCAAATACAAATAATCCACTTGTTAAACACAGCTCCACCAAGTGCAATTAATTATAACTGTGAAAAAAAGAAATTCAAATAGTATTTTATTTTTTTGAATAATAATTACAGATCGAAAATTTGAATATTCGTGCACATCCCTAATAGATAGATAGATAGATAGATAGATAGATAGATAGATAGATAGATAGATAGATAGATAGATAGATAGATAGATAGATAGATAGATAGATAAAAATAGATAGATCCCAAACTTGAAATGAAATGTTTGCACTTTCTGTGTTGTATTGTATTTTATATGTGTTTTCCATGCCAACAATGTTAATAAAATGATCAAATGCATTCAGTGGCACTCATAATTTCTCTTTTTTTCACTTTTGTGTGATATCATGATTTTTGATCGTGGACGATTAAAATGTCTCCACGATCTGCTTTATAAGAAACATCATAGTATCGTGCATTCTATCAGTTGCAGTTCTGGCACCTCCGTCTCAACATAGGCTACAACGCGACGTATATTCACATCAAATGTTAACGCAGAGGAACGGGACACTGCAGTTCACAAAAGTTTATTATTTGCATGTGCTTTAAAGCCTTGCCGTCATTCACGTGCTGATGCGTGGTTCTAACGTGCGCTTTTCTGAGCGCATACAGCCGAAGCACAAGTTATCTTTCTAGTCTTATTGCGCTAATACTGTCAAATACACTCAAGGTTTACATAAACAAAGTAGTTTTGAGGCTTTCAACTGTGTATGGCGACAAATTATGTACAAGCCAGGTATATGTATATATATATATCATTGAATGCCAGGATTGGTAGTTCACTAGCAGCGGACAGAGGCTGGAAGTATGCATCAGGTATCGCTTAACACACCCTAACGATGATATTTTTTGAAAGTAGCATTTCTTTTCATGGCAATCGAGGTGCGAAATGTTGTCTTTCGTAGCCATTTACTGTATCCGTACGAAGCGGTAAATCGTGGCAAGCTAACTAGCTAATGCTTGTCAGTACCATAGACAGTACACGGTAGGTACTCAAGATGGCGGCAGTCAACTGGAAAAAGAGTGGATGACATAAGAGGTCACATGAATGATATTCATGTATATAAAACCATTAAAAAAACGTGTCACATGTATTCGTTCACTTCTATCATTAGAGTCTCACTGAAGTGTGAAGTGAGTTTATTTCACATTAACTGTGTTCATTCTAGTGACCTTGCTTACTGTAATTGATATTAATTGCCTGTCACACATCTTGTTCTGTATACATACTTGGACTAAAGCTTTGCTCCCCTGCTTTCAAGCTGCATAACATAATGAATTATTGAGAAGTCATATATTCCTCATGCCTGGTCAAGAGAAAATTGATTGTGCAGGATAAAGCTGTCAAGCTGCTTACACTAGCCTGTAGCTGCTTTACTGTAGCGTTTCAATCCAAATTATCGAATGATTCACAGCGGCTTTTGATCCAACAAATGCATTTATGAATTGAATTAAAAGTGTTGGGTGTGAAATGGACATTTGGAGTTATTCAAAGAAATTAACCTGTAGAAAAAATCTTTGACAAGAAAGTTACTTATGGTTTATATATACCTCAAAAAGCAGCTGCTACAGCAGGTTATTTTTGTAGACATGTTTTACATGTAAACAGGAAATTTACAATTGCTTGTCGTTGAAGAACAATAGATATGAAGATGAAGAAAATATGTCAGAATGTGGTGGTGGTGATGTTAGCGTTGTGTAAAAATCAACAAGCAATTTTCAGTTTACATGTTACACATTTCAACAAAAATAAATGCACTGTATAAATAAAAAAGTTAATATTCCCAGTAAATATTTACCTATACTGAAAGCTCAGCCTGATACACAAGAGCATTCAGCTACAACACTGAAATTATTGTTTAGTATATAGAAAGCTGTAAGGGTCAACAAAAAAAATAATCTAAACATGATTGTGACACAATGAAAAAAAAACATTTTTTTGCCAACTTACTGACACAATGACTGCATCCGAAATCTTAATCCAATTTTAGCTTCACTTCCTGTCTCCTGAGATACCTTCATCTGAATTGATTTTTGAAGTCAGCATTTCCTTCACTGCCTTATCCCACAATCCTGTGCTTTCCATTATGTGACAGTGGAGATAAAAAAATAAAGATGGCGCCAGAAAGTTGTGGTTGTTGGTCAATAAATGTACGTTTTTGACCAACGTTTTTGACCATCTCTATTTTGTTGTAGATAATTAAACTGTTAAAAAAGTTTTTAAAGCACAAATTAAGTGTTTTGGATGAGTTACTACATTTAGCAAACATACAAAAGAGTTCTGACATTTCAACAAACAGTTGTGAAAATGCATACATGTCATGTGCCTGTCTGTCAATAACACCCTCAACTATACCATTCTCGAATTTTTGTTTTTTCTTATGGAAAAATATCTCTCCCAAAAAATGTTGCAAACTATACAGAGAACTCTAACATTTGGTACACTATGACTAATACTGTTTATTTGTTGCCTAAGCTATTGACTTTGTATCCTTACCAAAGAACCAGAGGTCAAAATGTTGGTATAAATCCCCAACCCAACTTCGATCCAAGTCGATAGTCTAGCGCACAGCTCACGTCAACTGTAGGACAGTAGACTTGAGAGAAAAAGAGAATTAAAGGACTCTTTAGACGAGCCAGAATTTGGCAGAATCTTGGAAGTGGAAGTCTTTGAAGACTTCCAGCCTAATCCCGTCTGCACCCGTGCCGCCCCCTCCACAGCTTTAATTTCTGAAGTCTAAGCCCTTCTCCTGCCGGAAAGCAGACAGAGGGTCAATGCAGAGTGCCGAGATTGGAGCCTTGCATTGTTCGGATTGAAACTGAACAGATCACACTGTAGCCTTTTCCTGAATGCGACATTAATCCAGTATGGATAGTAAGAGGATAGAGAACTATTGTTGGGGAATTGTGTAGGGTGAATTCACGTCTGAGGCTGAATGCTTGTATTTTTCTAATAATGGGCTACGCTTAGCATTGTTTGGGTGCTCAATGGTCGATTATTTGCAGCTGTAAGTGGGTTGTCAATATCCTCTGGGTAATATCAAAAGCCAACTCGTATAACACACAGGCTCAGACTAATCCAGGATTTAAAAGAATTTTAGCATCTGCAGCGCTGCACTCAAGTTTAATTTTTCAGGCAGAGGATCATAATCAATAAGTAATCAATGAAAAACTGTAATGTTTCACATCACGGCTGATCACCCAACGGTGAAATGAGGAACGGTTCACTGAGGATTTTCTCTGTGCTTCCAAAGATCTATAAAAACGGACAATATATTTCATGTTTGTTCTGGCATTGTGCAAGAAGAATGACTGTGGTCGTACTTCTTAAATGGGCGCCGCTTTTGATTTACACGCCAACAATAAGAAGCTCTAAAAAGAGAGATGGGGACGACATGTGAAAAATGGTGGGTGATTTGTGCTCGAGGGCCACTCTTTCTTTAAGAGTAAAAAATGAAAGAGATAAATGTCTTGAGATACGAATCTGTACAAAACTGCTCATTTGCTTTGAAAACAAAGACAAATTCATGAGACTGCTTGTCAATATTTGGGATACACTACTGGACAAAGGTCAGGGCAAAGGAGGGGTAATATCAATGATCATTAACATACAAGACGACGGGTGGTCACGTGATGCAAATTCCATTGCCATTGGTCTTGGAAGTCTTGGAAATTACACAAAAAGGAACTAGGGGCAAGGGAATATTTAGTTAAATGCTACAAAAAGAAGAAAAGAGTTCACTTTAGTGAAGTTTCAAACAATGTATAATGCAGCTGAACTAGTAAATCATTCAAATAAAGCATAAAACCATCTGATATAGCTTGATCTGTGACTGCAGGAAACCTCTCAAGCTCATCTATTAACCCTCAAAAACGAATATGTTTTGCAATAGGCCTATCAGGTTGTGGTAATAATTTGAAGAAAACCTTTTTAGAAATATTTATATAAAAGTAAATATATATAAAGCAAATGACTAATTGGTCACAACTGCACAATGAATAAAGCTGAATGGCAGGCATGTTGTATAGATAGCTATAATTGTGTGTGGCAAAACACCGGCCCACCCAGAAACGTGAATGGGATCAAAAACCAGCAAATGTGCCGAAACCCTCTTACAAATCATTGAGTGGTTTGACGTTCTCCGCTCGATCTATCATTCTCGGTGACACAGTCTGCCCTGCATCAGTCTGACCTTTTGAAAAACCAGCTGTTCCTTTTTTGCAAAATGTGACCAAGGGGGCGGTTTTGCCAGACACCAATTGATTAGACGAACATTAATCAAACAGAAGGATTATCCCCTTCCATTTCTATAGTAAACCAATTATAGCTCTCATCGCAGAGGAAGGTTAACTGGCTGGATGGGCAATCCGTTTAAACAGCTGACGCTTGAGAAGTGGGAGAAGGTGAGCTAAGGCAAAGTGCGAGATGGACTTGTGGGGGAGACAAGCACGAAAGGACACAATTGACCATTAAAGTTAATTGAGAAAATGGCTTTAAAAGGGGCATAAGATTCAAGGATGCATGGCAACCACCACACTCGCCTTGAAAATGGTCCTGATGTTGTTGTGCTGGACTGGGGGAGGCCAGATTGAAGCTTCGCTCTCTCTTTAATGAATTTCATGGGTTTAATGATGATAGCCACTTCTTAAAAATTAATGATCCTTTGCTTTTTCAGCGCAGCTAAACTGACCTTGTTTAGGGCAACATTGAGCAATCACACTAGACTCTATAAAATTTTATCTGGTTCAATAAGATATAAATCCTTAATTTGTGGGGAGAGGTCTATTGCAGCCTAATGGCCTTTTTATTAATATCAATACATGGTTATTTCCTAGTCATTGCAAGTCGCATCCGGGTAATGAATGGAGCGATGGATGGTATTTAATGTGGAAGTGTCATGCAATCTCCATAGCTGAGTGCTGCAATGCCATTGAGATGCATTGCTATTTTTAATGTCTTAGTTACTCAACCAGCGTTTGGATATCATCAAAATACAGCTACTGTACTTTTTTCAGGTGGGCATCTGTGGCATTTCTGGCTCATTTGCTGCCTAAGATGAAACATTCCTAATGTATTTAAGCACCTGAGCTTAAAAACCATCCCAAAATGTGATGTTTCTAACAAAAGTTGTCAGTGATTCACTGTAAAAAAGCAGCTCAGATATTTGCATAATAAGTTTTGATGTTCTATTGGGAAAAAAAGAGTTTCAAGTGAATAAACAATGACAGAATATTATTTTTTAAAAGTCTAATTATCTGTTTTTCTGTTACAATAACAATTATCAAAAGACAATTATTTTAGGGGGGAGTTGCATTTAAAATCTGATGCTTCTGACTTCCAGGCACTAAATTAGACAACATTTTATGATGTCTGTTATTCAAGTTCACGTTGTCTTTGGAGAGCATACTGTTGCTTTCGGGTTTCTTTGATGTGGAAATGTACTTAATGCTTTGAATAAGAAAGGGAATATACTTTGTAAAACTCACTAGATAGTGTCTCTCCACAACATATCTCTTGCATGATTGATCATATTCCACTGCAGATTTTATCATCTATTCATAAGGGCCAAAACAACATGAATTAATAACATAAATATTCAACTTCCCCCGCATAGTACACTATATAACTAAAAATATGGTCAGCTCCTTCTAATAATCCAGGGAAGACAAATCTTAACACTGTACCATACAATGACATCCTAGTGTGCATCCAGCTCTGTTTAGGGAGGGTCCTTTTCTATTCCTATGCACAAAGGGAGATCTGTAAAGAAATTATTTACTGAGTCTGGAGTAGAAGTAATTTACTGGCCTGTACAAAACTCAGTCCTGAAAATGCATTGCTGAGCCAAGCCTGGTGATCCTCTGGTGTCTGAATGGGAGCAAATCCCTGTGTTCATGTTCCAACATCTAGTGGAAAGCGTTCCTGGAAGAGAGGAAGCTGTTAGAGAGTTGCACATGGTTTTGCGATAAAATGTCCAACAAGCAAATATGGGGTGTGGTGTTCGGCTTTATTGCAGTTTCTCAATTTAAATTCATTTTGAATCAAGGCAGCATACAGGATGAAGAATTTGAATTTAAATATAAGGAAATAGAATTTAAAAGAACTGAAATTCCTGAGAAAGAGAGAGAGGGATGGATGGATGGATGGATGGATGGATGGATGGATGGATGGATGGATGGATGGATGGATGGATGGATGGATGGATGGATGGATAGATAGGCCAAGTTTCCATCCACTTGTCAATCGAATTATCTGAATTTCGGTAAAAAACTCATGCAAATAAAGCTGGTGAACGTGTGTTTCCATCCAACGGCTTTAAAGCGAATAAAAACCTGTGCGTAATGACGTCACATGCTGTTTTGCGATCAAATTGGTATATCGAATTGATTTGAGACATTTTAAGGTGTTTCCATTTATTCCATTATTATTTATGTTGCACAACATTCATGCACACATTTGCGAACAAAGTTTTGCTAGACAAAATGGATCGCGCCATAATAACGTTTCCATGAAGCCGTATATCGATCAAGATAAGATCCGATGAGACCAAACGCATTTCATTTGAGTCGATATTCATGAAATTCAATCGAATTTTACTGTTTCCATAAGGCATTTTTCATTCGATATCACTTAAAGGTACAATATGCGAGATTGTTTTGCCGCTAGAGGGCGCTACATTCCAAACAACAACGGCGTAGCTTGATGACGATGTGAAGGAGCGTGGAATGATGGGAACTGTAGTTTTAAATTCCACCGGGGATGTAAATCAGTCAGACAGAAATCGAAAAATCATGTTCATGGATGAGGTAAAGTTCTATTTTTATAAATGTTGCGTTTAATGGCATACTTTTTGTGGCGAGGGATGCGTGGTTCAGCGCGGTCTGTAACGGGAGAGAGAGAGAAACGAGACAAGCGGGACGCAAGTAGGTCAAGTGCAAATGACGAACACCTGTGTCTTATTGCAGTGATCGGCGTGGAGAGACCGATTATAAGTCACGTTAGAACGAGAGAGAGACTGGAGAGAAAATTGGACGCAGAGAAAGAAAACCGGTGGATCCGAGCTCTCATTTTTGAACTGTTTTGTGCCGTCGCGGTTGCCACGGTGAATGCGCGTTGTGCCTATATCTTCTTCCTTCCTGACTCTTGAACCTCATCACATTTTTATTTGATTAAAATGAATTAACCGCATGAAAAGTAAGGTTTACTGCTATAGCCTATTGGTTGTCATAGATGTTACTGTAGCCTATATGTCGAATTCATTGTTGTGATAACGCGACGCAGTTTTATGTCTTCTAAACAATTGCTGTAAAAGTAACATTGGAACATACCCACATCAATTGTACATTGTACCCACATGTATATTGTAGTTGTACACACATATGGGTGGTTGACGTGACGCTCAATTTTTGTGTTTATAGTGACAAATATAAATAAAAATGTATAATATTTCATTAAAATACCTGTTTTTATATACAGTTTAATCTTCCAGAACTAATACATCTGTAATTAATGAGCATTATAATTCAAATATGTAAATATTTTGTTTTAAACATGACATTTGTCCACTGGCGTGACTGTCCGGGGTAGCGTTCCTTATCTTAAAACTACTATAATTAAATGAAAAATAAGTCTAATATACATTAAAATACTTGAATAGATATTATAGTAGTGTTAACTTAATGGAACTTAAGGTTATAAGTCTTAAAGTCCCCATTTAGAATAATTATGACACATTACATTTTGTCCGCAAAACTGGTGTCCACCTGGTGTGACGCCATTCTGTAGATATAAAACCGGCATTAATTTGGGCACCCTATTACTGAGAGGGGCCATTCTTCATCCAGGAAGTACAGTAGACCTCACTGGAGCACATGGACTGCACACAAGGTGAGTTCTGTCTCAAATATTTTGATAATATTGCTATTTCTGTGCACTGCTGGAAATGGGATCCATTATGCAGTCCTTTGGTGTGACGTAATTTAAGTATTGATCTGAAAATTTTCATCAATTTATATAGATTGACTATTGAAAATAATGTACACCTTAACGCTGTTAGTCAGGATTGAAGACTGTCTCTCATATAGCTAGGCCGCAAACTGGCCTTCATCTTGAAAACGTCCACTGGTGTGACAGCACTGTCCTATAGTGTGACATGAAATCAGCGTCACACTGGTGGAAATGGCTGTCACACCAGTGGATGTAGGCTCTATCACGGGGTGGGTTATTCTTCATTTGTGATGGCAAGTGGTGTCCCTCTACTTTACAACATAATTATTAATATTTCCAGAATATCCCCTGATCTTGAAATCATCATGATGGCAGCCTCCATTTTAGAAAAGTCTGGATTTAGGCTAATTTGTCTGTGGTGTTACTGTCTTTCCTGGTAACACCACAGACTCTATAGTAACTCCGAAGACAATATACCAGTAATGTTGTATTTTTAATAAAACACATAGGACATCAGTAATCAATTATATAATTGTATCTCTCTTGTCAGGTATGGCCAGATTAACTGCTGCTGAAAAGCAGCGTCTTTATAGACAGCGCAGAGATGCAGACCCAGTTCGAAAAGCAGAGATCCTTCAAAAGAAACAGCAGACCTATTTAAAAAACATTCAGTGGAAAACAAGACTGAGATTAGGAGATCTTCCAGAAAGGGGAAAGAGACTAGCAAGGAAGAACTGGAGAATATACACTCACCTAAAGGATTATTAGGAATCAACCCATCTAATCAACCAATCACATGGCAGTTGCTTCAATGCATTTAGGGGTGTGGTCCTGGTCAAGACAATCTCCTGAACTCCAAACTGAATGTCAGAATGGGAAAGAAAGGTGATTTCAGCAATTTTGAGTGTGGCATGGTTGTTGGTGCCAGACGGGCCGGTCTGAGTATTTCACAATCTGCTCAGTTACTGGGATTTTCACGCACAACCATTTCTAGGGTTTACAAAGAATGGTGTGAAAAGGGAAAAACATCCAGTATGCGGCAGTCCTGTGGGCGAAAATGCCTTGTTGATGCTAGAGGTCAGAGGAGAATGGGCCGACTGATTCAAGCTGATAGAAGAGCAACTTTGACTGAAATAACCACTCGTTACAACCCAGGTATGCAGCAAAGCATTTGTGAAGCCACAACACGCACAACCTTGAGGCGGATGGGCTACAACAGCAGAAGACCCCACCGGGTACCACTCATCTCCACTACAAATAGGAAAAAGAGGCTACAATTTGCAAGAGCTCATCAAAATTGGCCAGTTGAAGACTGGAAAAATGTTGCCTGGTCTGATGAGTCTCGATTTCTGTTGAGTCAGAATTTGGCATAAACAGAATGAGAACATGGATCCATCATGCCTTGTTACCACTGTGCAGGCTGGTGGTGGTGGTGTGTAATGGTGTGGGGGATGTTTTCTTGGCACACTTTAGGCCCCTTAGTGCCAATTGGGCATTGTCTAAATGCCACGGCCTACCTGAGCATTGTTTCTGACCATGTCCATCCCTTTATTGCCACCATATACCCATCCTCTGATGGCTACTTCCATCAGGATAATGCACCATGTCACAAAGCTCGAATCATGTCAAATTGGTTTCTTGAACATGACAATGAGTTCACTGTACTAAAATGGCCTCCACAGTCACCAGATCTCAACCCAATAGAGCGTCTTTGGGATGTGGTGGAACGGGAGCTTTGTGCCCTGGATGTGCATCCCACAAATCTCCATCAACTGCAAGATGCTATCCTATCAATATGGGCCAACATTTCTAAAGAATGCTTTCAGCACCTTGTTGAATCAATGCCACGTAGAATTAAGGCAGTTCTGAAGGCGAAAGGGGGTGTTCCTAATAATCCTTTAGGTGAGTGTATAAGACAGAATACAGGGCAAGAAAGCAGAGAGAGATGTATTCACTGAAGATAAACAGATTTTTTTTTTTACTATATTTTTGTGTTAAATAAGTTTGTGGATACATTATTTATTCACTGAAGATGTTCTGAATTTTTTGTTGTTGAATGTTTTGTTAAATAGGTCTGTGGATACATGTTTTATTCACTGAAGATTTTCAAATTTTTGTATTCTTTATTGAAACAGATTCAAACATTTTGATTGCAACACAATCCATTGTGCAGACAATTTTTTAAAAAAAACTGAGAAACAGGTTGTAGGTTGTTTTAATTATATTTGTTAATGCAGTTTTTTTTCTAAATGTTATTTTATCAGAGCAATTCCTTCTTGTAATCCTACTCATGATGAACTTCATTTTTTTGCTCAATAAACTTTTAATTGTTAAACCTTTTATGCAATATTACATCTGTGGTGTTACTTCAAAACGTATCCGACATTACTTTCCTTCAGAGCCATTTAATCTTATAATTGAATTTTTTTAGACTGTAAAGTGGTTTTAATATTTTAGAATAAAGACTATAAAGGTAGCACAGACCATTTTTCCTGCCTTTTTATGTATATACATTTTTTTTAAAAAAGAAACAATTCTTGTTGTCCAATGGTGTGACGGAATGTCCTGTGGTGTGACAAACTGAATTATACGTGTAAAAGGCATTTTAATGCACAAATTACTATAAAAAGTGTTGAATAGTATAATAATGATATCATCACTATGCACATATAAGGATGAAATGAAGCTTCATTAGGTTTTATACTAATTATAATGAATATAATCCAGACGTTTGGGTAAAGTCCCTATGTGTACATCTTATAGTAGGATAATAACATGATTGTGAATTTTTATTGGTTACTTTTGATGTGGGAATATAGTTAGGACAAATTGATAAGGATTGTGCATATTTGTCTTATCTGTCACACAATCTCTAAATTAAATATTAACATTAAAAATGTTGTCACACCGGTGGACAATATGTGGGACTATCACACATAAAAAGTTAATAAAATGCTAAATAAATAAAGAATTAGAACGGGACACATTCAGTTTTCAGTTGTTCACATATCAAGCAATATAATTATATGTCATTTGACATACATTTTAGAAATATATTTTTTTCCACTTTGGATTTGAGTTCACGTCAACCACCCATATGCTGATTAATCTGCATGGATAACACGTGCTATATTTATTTACATTGCCATAAACACCAGATAAACAATGTCAATAAACTAACGTTAAACACAAATCTAAAGCAATAATACTTTCCTTAAATAAACATAACTATTACCGAATGCTACATTTGGAAAATATAAAATGAAGCATGCTTTGTTGACAGAACCAGCTGCAATCAGAAAAGAATAATTGTGTTCCATAAAGACTGCGCGAAACAAGCTAACGTTTGTTGCTTGATAGACGCTACAACTTCCGCATCTGTCCAGGACTCCACGCAGTACCAAAGCCCGTCTCTGGCAGTACTAGGGTAACACGGATATGACGCAATTGACTGGCGACTCCCAGCTCACCCCTGCTCTAACGCCCCGTTTCCTTGGTTAAAATCGCAATTTTCTCACGATTTAAAAATAGTTGGAAACATTTGGGATATTGTAAGTAATCAACTAAACAAAATATATAATACTGGCCTTGAGATTTTGGGATATTTTAATGCAAAAATCTTGCATATTGTACCTTTAATTCGGATAAAAACGTGTAGATAGATAGATAGATATAGATAGATATAGATAGATAGATAGATAGATAGATAGATAGATAGATAGATAGATAGATAGATAGATAGATAGATAGATAGATAGATAGATAGATAGATAGATAGATAGATAGATAGATCATGTCAGTAGATGAAGAGCAAGGCAATGTTCTTGCTTTGCACGGATGGACATCTAAAAACATCTGTGAGACCTCATATATTGTTATTCACACATCTAGAACACCACTGCTGCTTTTAAATGCTCCACTGGTCCGAGTCACCGCAGATGAGGCAATAGGAACAAGCCGAATTTGAAAAGGTCACCATACCGATTATTAATGGCTTGTCAAATACCAGAGATCTGTATTAGCATTTTAACAATGTTGTCCCTGATATCTAAACGTCTGGTAGCTAAATATGATCTCAGGCCTGATATAAAGATAAGCACACGTCAATATTTGGTCCCTCAAAAGCTGTGCTCAAACATGCCACATCCGAAACATGTGAGAAAATCCTCTGATGTTTTGGTTAAGGGGTGGTCCTGGGGTTTGATTGACAAGGTTGCCCTCCAAATGTTGACCTTTAGAACCGGGCACAGGTGGATCTTCTAACGCTTCCCCACTCCAGTCAAAATCACTGTTTGACGTTTTTATAGGTCTGTAATGCTGTGCGTTATTGCAGAAGAGACAAAATCTTGCCCGGATTAGATGAGATTCAAATTACATTGTATGCGCAAGGCAATATTACAACGCTTCGCTTGGACACTCCCTTTTAGATTACTTTATGTTCAGAATAATTAATGACGGACCGATGAATTATTGAAAATGATTGCACATTTCAAGCAGTGCACATCTTGGACTGGCAAAGTCTGCTCCTATTGTGTCATTACAACACCGTCTCCCCATCATGTCAATCAGCGTGTGTATGGTTTTCGATCAAAATTTAGCATGACGCATTGTTTCTCGCAATTCATGTGGAAATAAAAATACGACTATGTGATGCATTAAAAAGTCACAGTGTATTTGCTGGTTTGATGCAGCTTCTATAAGGATAACAACCACTCAAGGTATATCAGTTTAATCGTTATATAATCAAATAATTTAAGCATAATGCTATGCAGGAGCTTTGCGGGATTGTCCCGTAATCCTGAGGTGTTTACACTAATTGCTAGTCAATTCCTCAGATCCATTCAATATTCAATGCATTTAAAGATGCCATCTTTGGGTCCTTTCACCTCACATACAGTAATAAACAAATTTGAATAAAAAAAAAAAAAATTAGCATATACAAGACGTTTTTTTTTTTCATTAAACTATTGGGATACTTTACAATCACAGTCATGAAGCTATTAACAGCCTCATTCAATTATTACAACCGCCTATAAATTCAAAGAAACACGACATCATGATGAGATTCAAATGGCTTTTACATTGTTAAGCAAAGACATGATTCGTTTACTCAACATGGACTTTGTCCCTAGAGGCTAGAGGGCTTGAGGATTTGAACTGAAAGAAAGTCATGAAATATTCATCGCTTTAATAGATTTACATACGTGATTTTAATTACTAGTAAGCTGTACACTGCAAGTTAGGAACTGGAAACCTTCATCTGGACATTCAAGAAAAAAGCTGAGAAAACGGTTAAGCAGTGCGTTAGACTCAAATCTGCCAAGATCTAAATTGTTTTTTTGTTTTTTTTTTAATCATTTGCTGTTAGATTCCACTGACCTTTTTTGTCAGCAGTTGATGTTGAAGTGAGCGCTCCATCATTAAACCGAATGCCTTTTTAAGATAGGAATGCACACAACTGACTGTGCATATTAATAAGTGTTGAAGGTCACCATCTGGAGATGGACAGAGACAATCTGATAAGCCTACTAGTTATTCTAAGATGCCTCTTTGAGCATAAAGTGTTTAAGTACATTCTGGTTGGTTTGACTGAAGCGTAAATGTGCTTAACTATTCTTCCAGCCCATGACTGCTGGTGTTCCTGAACCTCCTCGCGGTCTCCTAGATCCAGATGGTCACCTCATTAGTTTATGCTGTGACGCTACACTGGCGGAGTAAACAGCCGTGACAGACCTGCGCCTAATTGATATGAATGAATGTGGGGTTTCTCACTGGTGCAGGTCTCAGGAGCAAAAAAAAGCTAAATAATTGTTGGAAGGAATGCAAATGTAGTGAAAGCAAACCTTCCACCAGTGCTGGCTTGATAATCCCTGACTTTTTTTCAAACTTGCAACTTAAAAAGAGGGAAATGTGACTGGAAACATGACAGCTTGTGGGACAGACCTCAAATTTGTGAGTGTTCCTTTCTGAATCTCTCCATAAAAAAACATTTAAAATGATCTCAGTTGCTACCAATTATTTTCAGGAAAACCATTGGAACCATTTGGACACACAGTGGATGCTAAGAAAGTAAGAGAGAGAGCTAATTGGAGCAAAGATAGACACTTTGAAGCTGACTTGTGCTTAAGTTTTGCTTTCACGTGTCAGTGAGATTTGCTTGTGATTGGTATTCCTACAGAAACTCTGTGGCACAAAAAGTCTAATGCTCTCAATTGTGCTTTCTGAAGTAATTGATAAAAAGAGAGAGAGAGTGAAGTCCTCTGAGGCATGAGCTCATGCATTCTGAGTGTGAGGTCTTGATTTTACCAAATTGAAAGACGGATATCTCAGACTCTATTTTTAAAGGCACACTATGCAGGAATTCCATTTTTGTCAAACAGCGACCCCTAGAGTCGCTGTGGAGTACTTGTATTTAGTGTTACTGTTGTAAATACCACTCACACAGAGCGTCTCTGCCATAGACTGGTCTCTGCACTCACGGCCTGATACCCCTTTGAAGCTTTTATATTAAGGTACAAATCTTGCATATGTGCCTTTAAATAAGAGATCTACCGCTAAAATGTTTTTTATGTACTCAACCTGAGCGCTCGTGTCCGCTGCTATCAGTGTCATGGATACAGTGTCTCTTATGGCGGCGCGCCGCAGTCTTCACTCGGACGCACTCTTCAATCTATCGCCGTTGCGGATAATCTCTATTCATTCAGGTGAAATCACAAACTAAAATGCACACAAACGCGTCCCTGCTTATTTTAGCAGTTTTAAACTTTTTCCCTGCCTCAGCCATGGCCAGGAGTCGAGCAGGCGGAAAAATTGTAGCAAAACCCTTAGCTCCATGGGTATATCGGGCCCTGTGGTAAACGTGCGGTCTTTTTTAAAGCGTACGTTCTCCGGGTAAAAAAAAACCTGGCCAAAGAAGGTGCCCTTTCCCCCGGTTATTTCAGGGAGCGCTTTTAGATAAAAATATGCTTTTTTTTAATTTTATGGTTTTTTTGGGGTAAACCCACCATAATGAAAAACCCATTTAGTTTTTTTTTTTTTTTAAAACAGACTGACAGTCGTATGAAAACTTCCCCTTTTTCCCAAAATTAAAAGTTAAAATACTATTTTGTAAATTATTTAAAATAAATAATTGACATGGCAGTACACTTTTGGGTTTTTGTTTAACACATTTTGTGGTGTTTTTGGGGGGGGGACGCAAAGATTTTGCAACAAAAACGGGGACCATGTGTTTAACAACTTAAAAAATTTTTAAATAAACATTAAAAATTTTTAAATTTATATAATATTATACATTTTTAAAATTTAATAATTTTTTTATTTTTTTTTAAAAATTATTATTTATTAGTAAAAATTTAATGAAATGTTTTTTAAAATTCTTTTAGCCTGCATCCCGGTCGATTATAATCACCCCTTTTTTTTTTTATTACACTCCATCAAATTTTATGCAATACTTTTTAAATACTAAATGCCCCTTCACAAGCTTTTAAAATCTCCCTGACTAATTAATTACTAAATTTAAAACCCAGAAATGAATAAAAAAATAAAGGAGGATTTTGGGTGGGGGAAAGGGGCGGATTTTAGATAAGCGGGGCTTTTTTATATTGCATTGTGATTAAAGGATTAGATGAACATGCCCCCTCCATTCAGAACTAAATTTTCTTTAAATTTTCAATATACGTTTTTCCCCAAAACCCAAAAAAGGTAATAATTCCATATTTTACATGTAAAATTTAAAATTTAAAACCCTAAAAATCGTTTTGCTGGAAATTTTTAAATTTGAAATTGACAGAAAAAATTTAAATTTAAATGAGAAAAATACCAAAAAAAAAGCTATTATATAAAAAATATATATAAAAATATTTTAAAATTTTTTAATTTTTTTTTATAAAAAATTTAATTTTTTTAAAATTACCCAATTTTTTTTTAAAAAATTTTGGAAAATTAAAAATTTTTTAAAATCCCAAAAAATTTTTTTTTTTTGACTTTTAAATTTTAACAAAAAATTTAAAAAAAAATTTGGAAAAAAGGGGTTTTTGTTTTTCCAAAACCCATGGGGGGGGTTTTCCTTTTTTGCCTTCCCATTTTTAACCCCCCAAAAAGACTTAGGAAACCAAACCCCTTTATTGTATTGGCACCTTTTCCCAAGAAAAAAATTAAAAGTGATTTTTGGGCCAAAACCCAAAAATTTCCCCCCTTTTCTTAAAAGGGACAAATTGCCTGGAAAAAAAAGAAAGAAAGAATTAAAGGAATCAATGTTTTTCCTTTTTTGGGGGTTTTCTTTTGGTAAAACTTTTTGGGCCCCCGGGGCCCTGTCCCAAGGGGGCCCGAAAGGAGTTCCCCCCTTTTGACGAAAAAAGGGGCCAAAAGACACCCCGGATTCCCCAATCCGAAAGGGGAGGGGAACCCCAAAACCCCCAAAAGTGCAATAAAATCTATAAAAACCCCAAAAACCCAACTAAAAGGGTTTCCAAATTTTTTTCCCCACAGGGAAAAACTCCCTTTTGGTTTTTTTAATTAGAACCCCCGGGCCGGGCCCACTTTCAGGAAAGGGGTTTAAAATTTCCTTTAATTTAAAATATTAATTTTTTTCCCAGTTTTTCCCCGGTTTTTGTTTTTTTTTTCCTTTTTTGGGCCCTGAAAATTTGAAATTTCCCAAACCCTCCCCCCCTTAAAAAAAGGGGAAAAAAAATGGGTTTTCCCCCCCTTTTTTAACCTCTGGGAAGCCCGAAATGGACTTTCCCCCAATTTTCAAGTTGGGGGGTCCCCCTTTTTTTTTTTTTTTTTTTGAAAAAGGGGTTTTTTTTTCCCAAAAAGGTTTTTTTTAAAAAAACCAAGATTTTAAAAAGTGCTTTTTTTTTAAAAAAAAGGTTTTTTGGGTTTAAAATTCCTTAAAAAAAAAATCCCCTTTTTTTGGGGGGGGATTCCGGGAAAACTAAAAAAAAATTTTTTCTTTTGGAAAGTAAATTTAAAGGGAAGCCCCCTTTTGTCAAATGACTTTAAAGGGGGACGGGGCCAAATGGGCCAATTTAAACCCCCTTCCCGAGAACCCAACGGGATAAAAACCCCAATAAAATTTTTTTTGCCAAAGCAAACCCGGCCTTTAATGGGTTTTTTCTAAGAATAAATTTTAAAAAAAACCCAGGGGGTTTTTCATTTGGGCTGTTTTTAAAGGGTTTTCCACCCCCAAAAACTTTTTTCAAGCGCCTTAAAAGGGCTCAGCCTTTAAATTTTGGAAAAAAAAAAAAAGTTTTTTAAAAAATTTAACAAAAGGGGAAATAAAATTTTTTAAAAATAACTGATTAAATGAAATTAAATTTTTTTTAAGTTCCAAAAAATGTAAAAATTTTAAATTTTAAATATAAATTTAACGGGGTTATTTTTCCCCAATTTTGGTTTTTAAAATTTAGGACCCCGGGAAAATTTTTGTTTTTTTCCCTTCAAAATTTCCTTTTTCGTTTTTTTTTACAGTTGGCCCATGGTAGTTTTGTGGTTTAACACCAGGGGTTGAGGCGTTGTTTTTTTTAACCCCTTGATTAAAAAACAATACTGCAAACCCTTTTTTTTTCCCGGGTTTTGGGGCCCTCATTTTTTCCCCCCTTTTATTAATGTCTTCCCGTTTTCGATTTTCCGTAAAATCGGTTTTTCGTTGAGGGGGTTTTTAATTTGGGCACTCAAATTACCCTTTAAAATTTTAAATCATCCTTGGGGCCCCGCCCTTTCCTTTCCCTTCAAAACCCCAAGGCGAAACCCTTTCGAAAAGCGTTTTTTGCCGCGTGTCCCCGGAAAACCCGAAAACAAAAGGTTTTGAATTTAATTAAAAGGAGGGTTTTGTTGGGAAAAAAGGTAAAATGGACGATTTTTCCCCAAGAAGAGCAAATTTTAAATTTCTAGTGTTTTCCCAAAGGGATTTAAATAAAAAAAAACCCCCCATTTTTTTTGAAAATTTTTTTTTTTTTTTTTTTTTGGGCAATTTTTTCAAACCAAACCACCCTTTTTTTTTTACACTTTTTAATTATAATTGTTTTTAAAAAGGAAAAAATGCAAAAAGTTTGGGGGGGGTTTTTAAGAATCTTAATGAAAAATTAAATCCCTTAGGGGGATTGGTTATTGTTTTTGGGGAAAATTTTTTTTTTTTAAGTTCATTTTTTCCCCGCTTGAAAAACGGGTTTTCCCCTTTCCAATTTTTCAATAAGGGGAAATCAGGCGATCAATTAGGAAAATTAAATTTGATTTTAAAGGATTTTTTTTCCCCAAGGAAATTTTTTTTATTTAACAAATAAATATACAAAATTTTTCCAATAAATATGTTTTTCAAAATCACTAAAAAAAGTTAGTTTTATTTGGGGTTGGGGTTTTTTTTTTTAACAAAAATAAAATCTTTTGTAAAAAACTAATGCCCTTAAAAAGGGGGCTTCAATTTTTTAAAAAAAAAAAATTCTAATTTTTTTTTTATTGGTTTTTATTTACCCTTTAAAACGAATAAAATTTTTAAGAATAAAATTGTTTTAAAAAACGTTTTTTGTTTTTTTAAAAAAAAAGAAATTGAAAGAAAAAGGAATTAAAAAAAACGGTTGGTTAGGTGTACAAAATTGGCTTTTCGGCTTTTAGGATTTTGGCCCCAGAACCAACCCGGTTTTCTAATCAAATTTTTGGGGAAAAGGGTTTTCCCCAAAGGAAAAATCCATTCATTATAAATAAAATTGCCAAAATTGCCCCTTGTTTTTAAAACCATTTTTTAAAGGTTTTTTTGCAAAATTTCTTTTTTTTTGTGTTTAGGGCATCAAGCATAAGGATCTTAAAAGTAACTTTCCATAAAATAAATGTCTAAAAATTATGGGTTTTAAAATTTGGAAAGCAACCTGTTTCCCCTTGAAAACCCCTTTCCTCCTCTTCACTTATAAAACAGTCCCCCTTATCGGATTGTTGAAAACCCATAGGCTTTTTAAAAACCCCCAATGAAAACCCCGTTAGAGAAAATCCGAAAGAAAAAAATTAAAAATTCAAAAAAAATGGAAAATCCTTTAAAAAAATTTTGAATAAGGACTGATAACAAAAAGCCCCTTTTGTTTTTTAAACGGGGTTTTTTCTTAAGTAACCCCCCAAGGAACCCTTAAACCTTAAACCTGGTTTTTGTCGCAAAATAATTTTGTTTTTTTTTGGGGTTTTGGGCTTTTTTTGGGCTAGTCAAGTCCTTTTTTTAATTGCTCCCTTTTTTTGGTTTTTTCTGTAAAAAGGGGAAATTTGCTTAAAAAAGTTTTTTATTTTAAATTCAAAAATTTGGAAAAAAAGGTGTTTCCAAATTCAGAAAATTTTGTTGAAAAAATTAAAAATTTTGAAAATAAATTTTTAAAAAATTTTTCCATTATCCAAAACCATTAACTTAAGGGTGCAAATGCGGGGTTTTTTTTCTTTTAAAGGTGTTCCCTTCGACCTTTGCCCTTTTTGGATTAAAATAAGAAAAAAATTTTAATTTAAAGGGGGCCAACAACAATGAGAAAAATTTTTGTTTATTTAAAATAAAGGAAAAGGGTAAATTCCCTTTTGGTTCCCCTTGGGTCAATTTAAATCATTTAAAAGCTTAAAATTTTTTCCTTATTTTGGGGTTTTTTTTTAATTTTTGGGTTTATTGGTTTTTGGGGGTTTCCCAAACCTTTGATAGGGTTTGAAAATTTTTTGGGTTCCCGGGGTTTTCCCTTTTTTAAAACCTTTTTTAAAACCAAAAAAAATTTTAAATTTAAAAAAAAAGTTTAAAGGGGAAACAATTGGTGTCTAAAATTCCTTCTTCACCCTTTTGCCAGAGAAAACCCAGTTTTTTTAAAACCTTGAGGAAAAAAAAAATTTAACTTAAGGGGAATTTATTTTTCCCAAAAAAAACCCTTTTTTCCTTTTTTATAATTTTAAAATCCCCAAAAAAAAATTCCTGTTTTCTTGGATTTTTCATTTAATTTAATGGGTTTGGGTCTTTTGGCTATTTTATTTTTGTTGTTTTATCAAAAATTTGACTTAATTTTTTAAATTTTAAATTTGTTAAATTTTAAAAAGTTTGTTTTAATTTTAAATATTTTTTTAAATGTCTTGTTCCGTTTTAATGTCAAAACCACACCTTAAAAAAAAAAGGATTTTGGAACCCCCATATTTCTTTTTTTAAAAAATTTTTAAAGGATTTTGGAAAAATTTTAAAAAAATTTTTTTTTTAAAAATGAAAAAATTTTTTTGGTTTTTAAAAAATTTAAATAAATTTGGAAAATCAAAAAAAAAGAATTTTTTTTTTTGGAATTTTAAAAAATTTTTTTTTTTGTGAAAAATTTTTTTAAAAAAGGGGAATTTTTTTGTTTTTTGTTATTTGAATTGAAATTTTTTTTTGGGTTTTAAAACCCTTTTTTTTTTATTTTTTTTTTTTTTTTAAAATTTCAAATTTGAAAATTTTTGAAAAAATTTTAAAATTTTTTTTTTTTGAAAAAAAAAATTGAAAAAGAGTTTTTTTTTTTTTTTAAAAAAATTTTTTTTAAAAGAAAGAAATTTTTTAATTTTTGGATAAGAAAAATTTAGTAGAAAATTTTGAAAAAAAGGAAACTTTTTTATTTAAAAAAAAGGGGAATTTTAAAAAGAAGAAGGCCTTTTGATTTATTATTTGAAATTTTTGTTGATTTTTTTTGGGGGTTTTTTAATTTTAAGTTTTGTTTTGGGGAAAAAATTGTTGTTTGATTTTTTTTTGGGCCCCTTTAAAGGGTTTTTTAAGAAATTTAAGGAACTAGTTTTTTTTTTTTTTTTTTTAAAAAATTAAAAAAAAAAATTTTTTGTTGAAAAGAAAAAATTTTTTTTTTTGAGAAAAAAAATTTTTTTTTTTTGGAAATTTTTTTTTTTTTAAAATTTAAAATTTAAAAAAATTTTGCCCCCCTTTTTTTTTTTGTTTTATGTTTTTTTTTTTAAACCCCTTTTTGCCTTCAGAACTGCCTTAATTCTATGTGGCATTGATTCAACAAGGTGCTGAAAGCATTCTTTAGAAATGTTGGCTCATATTGATAGGATAGCATCTTGCAGTTGATGGAGATTTGTGGGATGCACATCCAGGGCACGAAGCTCCCGTTCCACCACATCCCAAAGATGCTCTATTGGGTTGAGATCTGGTGACTGTGGAGGCCATTTTAGTACAGTGAACTCATTGTCATGTTCAAGAAACCAATTTGAAATGATTCGAGCTTTGTGACATGGTGCATTATCCTGCTGGAAGTAGCCATCAGAGGATGGGTACATGGTGGCCATAAAGGGATGGACATGGTCAGAAACAATGCTCAGGTAGGCCGTGGCCAGTGTTGCCACAGTTACTTTGAAAAAGTAACTAAGTTACTTTACAAGTTACTTGATTTTAAAAGTAACTAAGTTACTTTACAAGTTACTTGATTTTAAAAGTAACTAAGTTACTTTACAAGTTACTTGATTTTAAAAGTAACTAAGTTACTTTACAAGTTACTTTTATTAGTTACATTCAGCAGTTGCCGACAACACCCCGCCACCCTCAACATAAAAATGACAACCGGTTTTGCCAACACTCACTTTATTGGAAGTGTATTTTAACAGTAATATCAACAATCTATCTCCTGACATTTAAAGTTGAACTTAAAAACTATTTCCTGAAAAAACAGTCTTTCTTGACTTCACTTAATATAAATACTTGTTTTCTATAAAATATATATTGTTTTTTTTGTTTTTCTTGACCCTGTAATTTAGTAACTGTAGAACACGTTAACTGTAATTTTGCGTATATGATGAAATTAATACAATTTCTTGTCAATCTATGTCTATTTTAATGTGAACAATGCGCTGCCACTTTAATTCAGCACGGTGCAGCACAGCAAAAATAGACTAGGTGCGGAAACGATCTCTGCACTGCCGTATACTCACGCACCTGGAACAGATCGACGGACCGCACCCGCGTGCAGTGTGAAAGCTCTAACCTGTTAACATGGGTACGGGAAAAAATATGCACTGCAGACGGAGACAAGTATGTGTGAAACGGGCGTAAGTTTGACTGTGCGGTGCTGCGACTCCATATGTTTTTTTCAAATTCGACGAAGTGTTTTCTGTAGGTAGATAACACTTTGTCGCCACCAGCACAGAGTTACAACGGACCTTAATGTTGCCATCTTTAGCTGACAGACACAAACTCAAAATAGTGACTGTATTTCCAGCTAGAAAAAGCGCATCTCTCTCCTCCCTCCATTGTTGTTTACGTTTGTGTCGCTGCGTGGTACGTACACGTGACGTGAACCTCATGCTGAAAACGTGACTTGTCGCGCACACTCCACGAGATGCAAGAAGAAATAAATATATATTTTTACTAAGGAAAATGACAAAAATAGTAACGCACAGTGACTTGGATAAGTAACTTTAATCTGATTACTGGTTTTGAAATAGTAACGCGTTAGATTACTCGTTACTGAAAAAAGTGGTCAAATTAGAGTAACGCGTTACTAAGTAACGCGTTACCGGCATCACTGGCCGTGGCATTTAAACGATGCCCAATTGGCACTAAGGGGCCTAAAGTGTGCCAAGAAAACATCCCCCACACCATTACAACACCACCACCAGCCTGCACAGTGGTAACAAGGCATGATAGATCCATGTTCTCATTCTGTTTACGCCAAATTCTGACTCTACCATCTGAATGTCTCAACAGAAATCGAGACTCATCAGACCAGGCAACATTTTTCCAGTCTTCAACTGTCCAATTTTGGTGAGCTCTTGCAAATTGTTGCCTCTTTTTCCTATTTGTAGTGGAGATGAGTGGTACCCGGTGGGGTCTTCTGCTGTTGTAGCCCATCCGCCTCAAGGTTGTGCGTGTTGTGACTTCACAAATGCTTTGCTGCATATCTCGGTTGTAACGAGTGGTTATTTCAGTCAAAGTTGCTCTTCTATCAGCTTGAATCAGTCGGCCCATTCTCCTCTGACCTCTAGCATCAACAAGGCATTTTCGCCCACAGGACTGCCGCATACTGGATGTTTTTCCCTTTTCCCACCATTCTTAGTAAACCCTAGAAATGGTTGTGCGTGAAAATCCCAGTAACTGAGCAGATTGTGAAATACTCAGACCGGCCCGTCTGGCACCAACAACCATGCCACGCTCAAAATTGCTTAAATCACCTTTCTTTCCCATTCTGACATTCAGTTTGGAGTTCAGGAGATTGTCTAGACCAGGACCACACCCCTAAATGCATTGAAGCAACTGCAATGTGATTGGTTGATTAGATAATTGCATTAATGAGAAATTGAACAGGCGTTCCTAATAATCCTTTAGGTGAGTGTATGTTTAAACAAAAAAAGGGGGAAAGGATACATTTTATCTGTGATTGGAAGTTCTGTATTGTTTGTTATTGTTGTATTGTTTTCCTTTTCCTTCAATAAAAAAATAACAAAAAAACAACAACAAAAAAAAGACAATGACCCTTTTTGGCGTGCAAAATTCGGCTAACCGTGACCCCACCTTCACACAGAGATTAAATGGAAAAGATGCTCACCAGACCAGCCAGTAAATGGTGTGGCAATAAAATCAATGGCCATAAACCAAGATAACTCCATCCAAAGCATGAAGACTTGAGTTACCTTATACCTGAAAGGGGAATTGGACACATTAATAATATAAAAATATTAAATTCAAGACTTAAAATTAGATCAAAAGTAGACATGGCTGGATGTTTTTATATCTAAAAAGGCTATAGCAACACACTTAACATCTTCCATCCCTCACCTTCAAGTGTCACCATGAAACTTTCAACGATGCATCGCATTGGTCCAAGAATAGCCGTTCAAAGCTGTAGTTATGGTGAAGCCAAAGCAGACGATGATCATCCCTGCAAGTGTCAGATTTACCTTTAAGAAGTGCTTGTATTGGCCCTTGACCACAGGAGTCAAAGTCTTCTGTGCTTTTCTGCATCGCAGCGGTGCTTTTTATACCTTCAGTAAATCAACTTAGAGATAAATGGGATCAGGGTGGATGCACGTAAATTGATGGATGGAGAGCTTATCTAATGGAGCTTCATTAAAAGGAGCAAAGCCTGCCAAACAATTGCTTTGGAGTCCAACAAGAGATCTGAGGGATTATCATGTTGCGTGATAAAACTCTGTGGGAATGATGTATATTAGTGGTTCTATTACACATACTGCATAATAATAATGAATAGTGTGTAAGCAACTACACAAAACAATTGCACATTAAGCACATTATGTAATTATCACTACTGAGTATGTATGACAATAAGAGCATTACTGAGTACTTATGTAATTAAATCAAAGCTTCAATTTTGCCAGCAAATAAATCTGATCTTTATTATGGAATGTGTTTGGGTGAAAAATCTATATTAAAATTATTATCTATTTTATTTGATCTATTATCTATTTAACAGTAGAAAAACACATCAAATGTTGCCTTTCTCCTATTCTGTCAGACGCCCAGCAACTCCTGTTCTTCCACAAGACACTAAATCCAGATTGACTGACTGACCCTTTCATCATCTGCCTCTGCAAATGTCAAATGTCATTTTCTCCCTTCACGCACTGACAGTAAGTGGCAAAAAGAAGAGCTCTGTCTTGACAATGACCCACCTTAAATTACAACAGAAACACTTAATTGTTGTTCCAGAATAGCAGTGATCGTGTGATGGGCCATTTATGCCAACAAAAGTGCCTTTTAAAATTGCTTTTAATGAAAAGGGGGTGATTTATTGTGTACAAATCTGACACAAATATGAAATGCATTTATAATGCCTACAAATGTCAAGTGAACTGCACTTTTGGGTCATGATGTGATGGACAAGAACAAGAGACATTATGTATACTCTTTTTGAACTGCCTATTTTTACTTTGATACAATTCCTCCATTTTCCGTTAAAGCAGAAACAGAGCTAAGGATGTTTTTATGGCTGTTTCACTTTCTTTTTTCTGTACAGGCGAAAAAGTTGCTCAAATCTGCCTATTATATTATAATTATATATTGCAACAGCTATATTCTTTTCAATGTTTTCAGGAAAAAAAACATACCTGAAAAAAAAAAAACATGGCATTCAGTCACATTCAAATAATTTTGACTTGAATAAAAATGTCAGCACACAAAGGGCCTTTTCAAAACACCTGGCAGACACATTTTTATTGTGCATCAATATGCCAAAAACACTAACGCTCATTTTATTTTATAGGATGCATAGTTCTTGAGTGTTTCCCTGTGTTTACACTACAACTAAATTCCTGTTTTTCATTGTAGATGTTTCTGGTATGGCTTTCAAACCACATTAAGTAATTAAGAGTGAACTGTTATTTAAACTGTTACACTTACAGATATGTTTTCGTGATTTAAATTAATATTGTCAGTTTTGCTGGCTTAGCCAAAATGCATCTCTGGTCATTATGGAAAAATAACCGCACTTAATGCAGCTGAAATGTGTCCAAGCACAATCATTACAATCTCAATTATTTATTTTCCCAATACAGTTAACAACACATAACACACACATAAGCAGACCATAAATCCACTCATTATGCCATAACACTATTACTTGTGGATGTAGATGCATATCACTAACATCAGCACATATATCAATATAATAGCACCGCTGCTAGCCGTAGTTGAGTTGGGCCTCAGAAAACTGAATAGATGCTTGAATTAATATGTAAAAATAATCCAGGGCTGGAAGTGACACACACTTTTGTAGCCAAATCTGATACTTTTCTGGATTTTGCACTTGTTAGATGAGTTCACACCTCTCAAGTCTGTTGTAAGTTAACATAATTTAATTACAGAAATTGAGTCAATTTTTGGCTCTTAATGGATGGAGGAGACTTGAATATTTAGCATCAAGTCTGACTAATCTAAATGTTGTTACTGTTAAAGGTAAACTATGTAACTTTTTATGTTCAAAATGAGCAAAGTTTAAATCTCGAGTCAATACATCATAAATCCTTCTTCCAAAACATGTTTTTGTCTTACCCTGATCCACTATCGTAAGCCTATTATAAGTGTTTATATTTTAGACCTGCCGGGATGTTTTCGTGGTAAATCATTTTCTTTAAATAGAGAAAAGTTTCCCGGCTACTTTGACGCGTGTGTGAGTGGCAGAGGTTGTCACAACGAATAAGAAAGGTTGACATGGAGCAGCTCCAACCTCCGGGAATCACCGGAGAAAAAAAAAAAAAATCTGCTGGCAAAAAGAGAAAGTGAAAGGGCTCGTAATAAAACAAGAATCAACATTGGCTTGGCTTTTCGGAGATGGCAAGAACTGATGGATTTGAAATACTGTAAAATTGACATATATATATAATATATATACTGTATATATATATGAGTAAGGTATTTTATTGAACATATAAATTGCAATATATGTAGTTAATTTATTGTAAAACATGATCTATTACAACCAAAACAATGTTCTTCGTAGTTAAGGCCATTGCACACTGAGTCCGAATTTTTCGTATGCGTTTTTTCGTGTTCATCAGCCTAAAAATTCGTCACGCACAGAAACCTTGCACACTGAGTCAGATGCGTATTTATTAAAAGTTTGCGAAAAAATACGCAAAAAATACTAAATGGATTCGTCAAGCAGTGAGGATGATGTTGTTGCTCTCTCTCTCTCTTCTTTAAAAGAGAAAAAGAAGAAAAAGAGGTTCCATCCAATCTTGTGCCGAGAGGAAGGAGAGTTTCAGCTCATCAAGGAGTTGCGCAATTATCCCGAGCGATTCAAAATTTACCTCAGAATGTCAATGGAACAGTTTGATGCTTTGCTAGCGATACTGGAGCCACATATTAAAAAGAAGACCACCAAAAAAGACACACACAACACACACAACACACACACACACACACACACACACACACGGCCGGCAGAAACGCTGGGCATACAGAACAGCTATATACAGGTTTGTTTATCATACAGTACTTTGTGCTGCGAGACAAAGTGTATCAACTTGTCAGATGCCATTCTGGATTGTGTCGTTCGCAGTACGGTGGGTCTGAATAGTCAAAAAAACCTATCAAAATGCTGGCTGTGGATGCGAAAAACGCAGAAAATCGAACCTGATCCGATTTTTTTTATGACGGACGAAAGTTTCGGAGGCAGTGTGCAAGCATGATTGACATAATGAGGTCGATTTTTTTTTTAACGTGCGAAAATTTCGGATGCGAATTTCGGACTCAGTGTGCAATGGCCTTTAACCCTTAACTAAAACTAAAAATGTGTCTTTGGTAATTGAAAAAAAGCTGATATAAAATAAAATATATATATTGCATGAAAAACTTAAAACTAAAGTTGGTGAATTTGAGGTACTATTACCAATAAAAATATTACACAAAATTAATAAAAATGACAAAAGTACATAAGATGACTAAAACTTCAACTAAAATGAAAATGTACACTGAAAATATAAAAACAAAAGCTAATTACAAATACTACAATAGTATACACATAACATTGCTAATCTAGCGACTATCCCTACATTTGTACCTTTCACAAAACTGCTCCTCTTCAGCCTATACTGAGTGATTTTGATTCTGCTTAAATATTGTGGATGCTATTTGCGGTCCTAGTGGTGGGCGTTCTCTATCTGCTCTGTTTCTCAGACAGGAGGTAAGCCTACCAGAGCAGATTCTGCTTCTCTTGCTACAGATGGCTCGAGAACTTAATTGATTTGATAAACTCTGTTCAAGTTGTTGTTTCTTTCAAATGCTGTGACAAGTCATTACTTGAGGAAACTCATTAACAGTCCTCTGAAATCAAGTCAGCCCCCTAGAGAGTTAGTAATTGCAGTGTTTTCTGCACCACCATTTAGTGGCAGCACTCCTGTGAATAGAAGGTGATGAAATAAAAAAAAAGCCTGTTTACTGCGAAATAATGCTAAGACAACGCGCATTTATGTTCAAATCATGAACAAATGACTTTTAGTAACTAATTATTTTAATGATTGGAAAATTACAAAAAACAAGACCAAAAAGATTGTCAAGAGTCAATCTGATGAATTAACTTGTCAGAGCTGTTACTGAAGTCATGTCCAACTTGAAATGAATCAAATATTGGCATTCTGTAGAAAACACTGGCTGGTTAGTTAGGTATGTGACCTAACTGCTAGATCTAGTAATTAAAAAAAGATTTTAAAAAATACCACAGCCATTTGATGCTGTATAAATCTACAGTGTTCCGATTTTAATGTCATTCAAATATTTAAAAAAATTCCAATTTGGAACACAGGAACAAGTATGATACAATTCAAACAGTCAGCTTTAAACGTGTGTGTGTAAACCTTGAAATAAAGCGAAGAGCACATTTCTCCACAAAGCGAGCCCACAGTCCCATAGTTAAGTTTCAAATGTGGTCACAGCACCCCATCAACTGGTGGGAGCACTTCCTCTTTCAAATAAGAATCTAGATCCGTCTCAGGGTCATCCAGATCAATGTTGAGGAATTTCTCCAGCACCTCTGCACACCTGAATCAGAAAATATATTTTAAGTAGTAGGAGGAGAGAATTTAAGAATAATACTATTCCAGCATCCTTTACCTGCTGTCCTGTTCATCTGCAGATGGCCTGTCCATCTTTCTGATGGTTCTTCCCGTTCTGTATAACTCCGATACCTGCATAGGTGATGATATATATGATGATATATAATGTCAACAAGGGATTAAATAAAAAACAAATCAAAAATGCAATAGAACGCTACTCAAAGTTAAAAAAAAAATTAAAATAAATGTATGTGAATATCCACAACTCATATTACACATAAGCAGGACATGTTTAAAGAACATTCAAAAGTACTGTTCCCAATAATGTTCCCAAATGATAAAATAGAAAGTTCCCTTAATGTTTTCTCTAATGTTCACATAACCAAAAAAAAAAGTGTTTTAAATATATTTTTGTTCAGGGCCAATGAAACACCTTTAAAAGTAGGGCATAGCAAGTATGAAAGCCTCACATTTGACTTGAATAGAATGCATTAAAATGACTGTAAGAAGTATTTCAGTGTCATACATCCACTGCTCTCTTGACCAGGTCAGGGGGAATGCCGACCAGAGTGGCGATATTAGCCGCACAACTCGACTGGCAGATGCCATTTTTCACTTGGTACAAAAACACCAGCTCTTCCCCCTCTATAGCTGTCTCTAGAGTCTGTCAAACAAAACAAAAAAACAATGCATAAATTGGTTTACTGGTCTTGAAATCACTAAAAAACACTGATTTTTGGTTTATGAAAAATGTCTTTTCCTATCATAGCATTGTTAAAAGCCTATTTCTGTGGCACCTGTAAAGCCAGCAGTGGGGAATCGGAGATCAAGCCAAGCTGAATAAGGCTGTGAAAGCATGTCGACATAAGTAAGTGAGGACACTGAGGCCCATGCAACAAGTGATTGAGACATGCGGTCAGGAGAGACAATCCATCCACCTGCACCATAAACACACACACACACAATATTAGTTGAAATGCCTCTTTGCTCTTCTGTAAGTCCTGTTTGCTCCTCCTGGCTCTACCACTCTTACCGTGTTGGTTCCTTTGCCAAATTCATCCACCAGGACAAGAGAATTCCCAGTGCTGTGGTTCAAAGAATGAGCCATCTAGATTGAACAGGAATTATAATTATTAGAAAACATCTGAAGGATGGTATTGCAATTAGCTATGTAAATATTGCTCAAAGGCTATACAAATTCATGCTGCATTAATGAAAGACACGACCTTTGGGTAAGGTTCACAAAATCAGAAGATCTGAGATGGATGTTACAATTCTTTTTTTAAGTGTATACAGGGCATTTGTGTGTACAGGGTTAGTTTGAGATGGTCTCACCTGGTTCAAGTCTATCATGAAGGTGCTCAGACCCACTGATACAGACTCACGGCTATGCATGCGGGTGAAGATGCCGTCCACAAGCCCGATCTCTGCCTCTTTAGCGGGAACATCTGAGCCGATCAGAGCCATGAACACAATCAGACCCACCTTTCAAGACCAAACAGAATACAGGACTTTACAAAAAATCATGGAATGCTGTATTTAGTTCCTTAAGTCTCATTTTTAAGCAAAGCTCCTTTCAAGGAAAGTCTGTTCACTCTGTGCATATTTGTAATGTCCGTGTGCAGCTATAGAGCGCTGCAGTGATGATGTATTTTTGTAGGCCAACCCAGAAGTTCGCATCACCCTGGTTCCTTCAACAAAAACCCAAAATGATTTTTCCATTGGCTTTTGGATTATTGCAGAAAATCATCTTTGTGACTAACAAAGGATTTGTTCATCGGGATAATCTTCACAAATGAACACAACTTTATGCATTTTGAAGCATAAATAGTCGGCAGAAGTCAAAAGCAAACGTAGGCTATGAAGAAGCTTCACCATAGTCACTAAAAGGAGGAAGTGCTAGCTTTGTCAAACAATACTTCCTGCAGCCTTCCTCCTTTTTTAAAGCATTTAACCACAAAACGCATTTAACCAAAAACCCATTAGAAAACTGCTGAAAATGCTCAAATGTTATCTTGTTCCCAGGTTTTGGCCAAAAAAAATACATCATTCCTGCAGCAATCTATTGTGGGCATGAGGCATTGTCCACATGAATGGGGAAAATACAGAGAAATTACCAAACTCACATTTAAATAAAATATATAAATTCTCAGATGAACTGACCCATACATGTTGTTTCCTATCCTTAAATATCATTTTTTTTTTTAAAGTATTTATCTTGGTCCACCAATGCGCATGTACATTCTGAAGCGCACATCTCAGAACACTTGACTGTTGCTATAGGAACTAGGGCTTTTAATGGCAGATGCAGTAATGGCTTTCCCAATTGCTGATTGGCTCTTTTATTTAGTAGACTTATTCCACCATATTGCACTTTCTCCCATTCATAGTATGAGTAAACTGTCTTACAGTCTTTGTTTTAAGTATAGTTGGAAATTTTATTTATCAAAATAAGTTCAATTTCCATTGTTATGTGAATGTAATGCCTGTAAAGCTTATTGCCGCATTTGCCTGTTTTAAATAGATGCTCTTGCCGGATGAGTTCGGTCCTGTAATGACTTTCACTTTGCCTTCAGTTTCAGAGCTGATGTAGTTGTTTGACACGAATAGTGGAGTACACAGCTCCAGCAAAGGATGTCTGAAAGAGAAAAAGTGGAAGAACTCCAAAAAAACAAAATGTTACATTCATTTCATTAGAAGAGATGACTTTTACCGTGACTCAATCAGGGCCAGTCTTTGGCTTGGAGTCAGGGTTGGACAGCAGTAGCCTTGATCCCGAGAGGCCTGAGCCAGAGCAATGAGACAGTCCAGCTCTGCACACAGGGACATGACCTTATGAAGACAGCCGCTATGCTGAAGCACTGAGGCCTGAAGCTTCCTCATTACCGCCATCTCCATATCTACAAAAAATAACACGGTTACGTACCGTTTTTAAAGACATAGGGAAAGAAAGAAGGAAAGAAAGAAAGACCTAGGATGTCACAATGCAGGTCTCCCAGCATGCTGTCCAGCTCTTTGGTTCGAGTGCTGCGGTAATGCAGTTGGTCTTTTGATAGAAACTGAAATAATTCAAAAATAAAACACAAACATCAGCTCTTACCAATCCTTCAAGCTTTAATGGGTCAAATACAAAGAAGCCGATGAAATTTTACTTCACATGTGCACATTAAATTGGAAAGGAAGCGTCCATTCACATTCATGTTGGTAAGATTTGCTATCCTTAATCTTAAACAGCAGCGAGTTTATAGGAACCAAAAATAGAAAAGCACACATAAGACTGAATGGAATTTGCATTAAGCAGTTCAGGCCAAATTAACTGCAAAAGTATAACACTCACTGTGTCTTCCATTTAAAACAAACCCTAACCAGGAAATTTAAAAGTAATGGAATTGTGTTGCCTTATAAACACTGTAATAAAAAGCACTGGCATACTCACGATGAAATCAAGACCCTCTATCTCAAAACTCTGTTTATCCATCATGCTGGGTAATTTTGGCACTGCCAGTAAAAATCCAATCTGTCATCCAACACAGAATGAAATACCAGAATGTCATCATGCATATCAGTTAAAAAATGTCATCACTATCCATCGACATTTATACAGGCATTTTATTATACTTGCTCTAACTAAATTTGTCTTGAAATGCATACCTTATGCTGCTCAGTTATCAGTTAGCATCTCTAAAACCTACTCAATTCTGTTGTTTAAATGATAAGATCTCCTAAGGTGAAAAGTGTCCTTTTTTATGTTAAAATACTTCCTCCTGTCAATGTTAAATATGCAGAGACCTCTATAAATAAACCTTTAAAGCAACACTATGTAACATTTTTTAAAAAAAATTAAACTTCGGGGTTCGGGTAGTAACCCGATTTTTTAGTAACCCGTATTTACGACAGCGGCAATGGACAATTTCGTTTCCAACCAGTAGGGCGACCGAAGAGGAAAAGTTCCACGGTGTTACTTTAATAGGCTGATTTTCCCCTGAAAGTGTGGTGCTTTCAACATTGCAGTGTGTTTGTATGGTATGAGTTTGGGAAAGGACTTCCTGTTTGCATGAATGATTGAACAAGAAGATTAGCTTTTGGGAAAAATGTTTGGAAAAAATTATTATTTTTTGCAATTGTTTGGTGGCACCGATATGTCACAAAATATGAAATTCTGTGACCAATTACAAGCTATTTCACTATTTAATAAAATAGCGGTGATTGCTGCTTTTGCTAACCCAGATGAGATGTGACTTGCCATTACTACACAGTTGTTACAGCTGCTTGTCATTTAGCTACACTTCTGTACACTAATTACGGGAACAGTCATCCTGGAGCAAGTTGGGGTCAAGTGGCCTGCTCAGGGGCGCAATGCCAACCTTACTGACTCTTCATTTATTGGCTCGCTCTAACATGGATTTTAACCTGCAACCTTTATGTTAACAGCTCAGTGTCAACAATTAGGTTACACACACATCACATTTTAATGAAGAGAAGCGTTAATCACGTCCTGACCAGAGGGATGTAGATTATACTGCAGGTGGAGAAACGAGGGTCCAGGTTTTCCAGCTCTGTACGAGCCACGTCTGTCAGGAAATTTGGCAGACCCATCATCCTTCTTTTCTCTGTAAAGAAGAGGATAAAACAAAAATATCAAATGCATATAATAAAAGTGAAGCAAACACATTTCATGATTCAAAACACTGAAATAATAACTTATAATCACCAAGTGCTTGTGGCCTTTTCTAAAATACAGATAATTTTAAAGCCAATAAGTGCATAATTAAACAATAATTTAATATTCCCAGTTATCTGTGAAAATTATATCAACCACCATATAGTATTGTGCAAGTTTAGTTACAGTAGAATCAAAATCAAAACCAAAACTGAACAAATCCACGGAAACCACTCACTCTCGTCGATAACAGGGTCGACATCCGGCCTAACAGTGAATCGATTCTCGGCTAAACTTCCTTCAAAGTCCACCTGCAATGGAGAATGACAAAGTCAAAGCAATCACATTAAATCAGTAATAATTTAACATAAGCATTGGTCTCACCAACTAAAATCAGTCTCACCACTTTACTGATGTATGTGGCGATGTGGAAGATATCATCGGTGAAGTTTTCACTGATTTCACTGAAAAGTTGGATGGATTGGGGCATGGAGCGAATGGTGTCCCTAATGCACAATGCACTGTACATCGTCTTATAAAAGAGAAACATGGGGGAAAAATCAATCCAGGATAGCCAAACCTATTTAGGAGGAATAAATTAACTTAATCTGAGAGTTGTGCCCACACCTTATATAGACTTTGCCAGACTGCGACCTTCGGAGTAGAGAGAGACATTTTATGCAGCAATGTCTATATGAAAGACAAGTTAAGAGTCAGTTCATTTGGAGACGTTTTGCTGTTTGGCTCTGCTTAATATTGAGCGTTAGACAAAATGTTGAAAACCGTACCAAGATGTTCTTAATATTCCGCAGGCAACTCTGTAAAGTGCCAAGATCAGCAAAGTTACGAGGGGATGTGAAGAAACGGATCACTTCCTGGCGTCTATTCAGGATGTTCAGATCTCGAGTTGGTCTGTGGAACCACTGCCTGAAAAACAGAGAGGGAAAGGAAGTCTATATTTCATCCAATAAGGACTTAAAATCCTGTTAAATGTGATAAAGTCTCTGTTATAAAACTAGGGGACATTACCGTAAAAGCTGAGATCCAAACTTGCTCCGACAGCGATTCAGAATACCTTCAGAAAGCACACTATCTGACATTATTGCATTTTCTACTATGGTACTGTATTTTAAAATTTTTTTTTTATTATTTATTTAAAATACAAATTTGATTTATTTTGTTTAATCTTTTTATTATTATTATTACTTATTTGTTTTTACATTTTTTCCACTACAATTTTCCACAGACCTGCTACCGCTCCCCGTGCACAACAGTTTAAAAAAAAAAAAAAAACCTGCACTAAAACACAAAGGGTTTAATTAACTGTAGATGTTGGACAAAAGAACATGTTTTACCATAAAGACTCAATCCCTCTTTCTCTCCTGACTGGAGTTTAAAGACGGAAGGATGCAGCTCAGATTTAAAGATCTGTAGTGCACTGAGGAAGAAGTGCAAACAGGTTTTTACATTTCTAAAAAGTAGAACGAATAGAAAAAATAAAAGGACCCGTTCATACGACCAACCTGTATGTGTCTCTGTCGATGTACACAACATCTTTCCTGCAAAATAATGAATGAACAAAACTGATTTTTAATCTGTTAATTAAGTTGTAGTTGGTAACTTTTGACCTAACGCGTTTATAACATTGATTTGAATAGTATAATATTGTACCATATTGACAGAATATACAAAGAGAAAGAAAAATTATTCCACTTTTTGTAAAAACAACATGAAGTGCATTACATTACTTTTAACTAGGGTTTGGGAAGAAACTACAGATTACATATAATCAGTTACAACCCAGCACTGTATACATATAATGTTATAGTAGTATTATAGTATTATATAGTATTTGTTACTTTATTGAATGTTTTGTATTTCCTGTAGTTATTATTTTTCCTTTTTGTACAGGTTGTTTTTAAATGTGCTTTTGGTATTATATTGTATTGTACTCACTGGAAAAATTAGAACAACTATATATGAAATCATTGGCTGATGTATCAATGTCTTACAGTGTGTACGTCAGAAACTGAAATATGGGGACGCCTATGCAGTTCTCCAGGTCTAAGCCGACTCTTCTCCTCTCCAGACACTTCAACAGTCCTCCTATTGACCTTACCTACGACAAAGAAGATTACCATGATATGCCTGTTCATTTATCCAGCATAAATCATCTCTGGTGTCTCACCATCAGCACTGAGTCTAATGGGATGCAGGAGGTGAGATACGGGATTTTCTCTCTCTCTGTGATGGTGGGAGGGAGAAAACGGAGGTGTGCTGAGAGAAGTCGCTGTTTGCTGACCTCCAGACCTGCAGAAGATCAATTACTGTGAGCCATTTTTCACTACGCTGGTAAAACGCTGCAAAATTTCATGCACACATATGCAGTATTTGTTATGATTCATTTTTTATTGGTATATATACACCGTATCTGACAGATTTTGGGGAAAGACTGACCAGATCTAGGTCAATCGCTACTTTTTTTTTGTGTTACACAGAATACAAATTCCCATGGAAGTGTGATAGAGAGCAAAATAAAGCTATAGGTGAACACTTACCAAAGTTTGCATCTGGAAACATGACTATTTCAGGCTTATAATCACGGTTTAATTCTGAAATTAAAGCAAAAGATTGATAGTATGACACTTTTTTTTCTTTTCTTTTTTTTTTTTTTTTACAAAGAAAGACCATGTCTTTGCTGTTCATCTAAAATCATGATGTAGAGAAAATGTAAGAGTTTACCAAGCGTTTCGATAAACTGGGTCAAGCTGCGCTCTTGTTTGGCACTTGTTATTATGACGTTTGGATTCAGCTCTTGAATGACTGAAACATTAAATTAATAACGGCATTATACAACAGAGAGAGAGAGAGAGAGAGAGAGAGAGAGAGAGAGAGAGAGAGAGAGAGAGAGAGAGAGAGAGAGAGAGAGAGAGAGAGAGAGAGAGAGAGAGAGAGAGAGAGAGAGAGAGATGCAGTACCTCTATCCAGCAGGTGGAGGTCGCTATTGTCCACCGTGTCCAGCATGTAATGCAGCGTATAATCGCTACTGTCATAGTAACTCAGACCAATTTTAGAGTGTTGAATAAATATACTCAGAAAAATCTAAAATTAAACAAAATGACCACATGCCCATGTTACTAACGCAATTAAGAACATTATTACGGAGATATTATTAAATAATAATTATTATTTACCTCAGAGTTTCCCTCATGATCCTCATCTTCATTTATACTCACATCTCTACTTTCTGGATCTTTTAAAATATCGCTTTCGGACATGTTTGACTATGTAAAAACACTGTAAATGTAGACATTTACACTTATCACGCCATTCTTGATGATGCTCTTGTGTCTTAAAATAATGAACCCTGAGGAAAATACGATGTGAATAAACAGAGAAAATTCTCTGAGGTGAGTTTCTGAAGTTGTGTTCGAGTATCTAAAAAGAGAACGAACGCGTTAAAGAGATAGGATATCCGCTGTTTTGTCTCAATATTTGTTTTTTCTGTGATATTCGACAAAATGTCGCCGCTGTTTTTCAGTCTTCTGACAACAAAACACGAGCGCGCGCATCCCTAGCGACTAGTGCTTATATTTATTATTTTCTTAAACTATTTTCTTTCGTGTTTCTTGTGTCCTATTTGGATTTTATAACCCTGGCAAAAATCTGAAAGACGAGTATTTTCTTATAAATCTATTTATTTTTATAGCCAAGTTTGTTATGTGCATCTGTTAAACCTCTTTTTATAACTTATTTGCAAAGACCTGAAATCTAATTTGGGTACTAGGCTATCTCTTCTTACAGCAATGCCAAAGCGTTGCGCACAAAGTATAATATTAAATGTTTTTCTTTTTAATGTCTACCAAAAAGGGTTCTCTCTCTCTCTCTCTCTCTCTCTCTCTCTCTCTCTCTCTCTCTCTCTCTCTCTCTCTCTCTCTCTCTCTCTCTCTCTCTCTCTCTCTCTCTCTCGAATTTAATTTATTTTAAATTAGGCTATGTCACCATGGCTCAATATTTAGTTATTTTGTTTTGTTTTTTCATTTAACTGGCTCTTTGTCTACTATTTATAATTATATTATTGTTGTTAAAATTCTTTTGAGTTGTTGGCTAACTAGGCTACTGTATTTGTTTTTATATCGTATCTCATAAAATGAGTACACTCCTCACATTTCAGCAAACATTTTAGTATATCTTCTCAAGGGACCATATAAATTAAACTTGGATATATTTTAAAGTAGTCAATGTGCTGCTTGTATAGCAGAATATATGTACTGTCCTCTGAAAATAACTCACAGTTATTGTCAAAATAGCTGACAACAAAAGTGAGTACACCCTAAGTCAGTACTTCTCAAAGTCCGGACTCCGGTCCGGATCCGGACCCGGAGGGAATTCAATCCGGACCCGCCTCCATTTCGTATTTCAAGAGCACTAATTGTGTGTAAGGGATTAAAAGTGTGGATTTCCTACTTTGATAAACGCATGTTAAAATCATTTGTTTATTTTTTGAGATGGTCCGAAATTAAAACGAAGGCGAGATATTTAAAGTTTTCCTCCGTGATTTAGTTGCCATGACATCCAGTAAGCGTATGATTTTTGACGTAATCAGGCGCAACCATAGACTGTAAAAAGGGGCGCAACCTATGGGCGCAACGCGACACTTCACCGCAGTAAGCGTTTGAATGGGTGTGGAGGATGTCATTGTCCAGGAAAAGAAAAGTTGATGAAGAAAATAGAGTTTTCAAAGATTATTGGACAGAGAGGTATGCGTTCACAGATATCCCAAGTCTCCCGGAAGTTCCAGGAGTCTCCCGCATATTGATAGCGGCTCCCTGATGCCCGCAAATTAGTTAAAATCTCCCGCAATCTAGAGCTCGCGAGCTCCAAACCGGCAGAGAGAGAGAGAGAACGACCTTACGTGTGTGTGCGCAAATGTGCTTGTGTGCCTCAAGGGTTGCCAACCGTTCCATATAATACGTATTTGTTTAAGTTAAAAATAAAACGTATTATGAACTAAACACAATACATGGTTCATTTTTGGCAAAATGATCATGATAGCCTTTATATATCTGAGTGGTTAAGTCTTGTATATAGATTAAGCCTACTTTGATATACAAATTTTTGTGCAACATATAAAAATATTAAAAATATATATATAATGCAACTTTGCCTAATAATTTGCATTTATAATGTGCTATAAAATGTATGAATTTCAGGGGTTATTTTTCAAAATTTTCTTCCGTGGGGGCATGTCACTACACCCCCCCCCCCCCCCCCCCCCCCCCCCCCAACCCCAACCCCAACCCCCACCCCACAGTTTCGGACTTTTGACATTGACGAAAATTCTGATTTGGACCTTTGAATATAGACTTTGAGAACCCCTGCCCTAAGTGAACATTCCTACTTCCTACTGGGGCGACGGCCATGCAAACCGACTTCTTGCAGTGTGTGGCGTATGGTCTGAGCACTGACAAGCTGACCGTCCACTTCTGCAACCTCTAGTCTAAAGCAATGATGGCATGATCATGCGTCATTTTTTTAAGCCTCAACTTCTGTGATTGACCCTCGCGAGGCCTGTTACGAGTGGAACCCGTCTTGGGAAACCTCTATGACCCTGGCCTGTACTGTAACTCAGATTCAGGGTGTTACCAATCTTCTTAGGCCATCTTTGTGGAGAGGAACAATTCTAATGATCAGTTCCTTGAGGTGCCATGTTGAACATCCAGTGGTCAGTATGAGAGAATTGTACTCAAAGCACAAATTTTAACTGCTCTAATACAAGATACACACATCTGTATGGTCCTGTCAAGCAGACAAAATGAACATGAATAGGACATGTGGCTTTGCATGGCTAAACGACATTAGGGTGTCCTCACTTTTGATGCCAGCTATTTTGACAATAATGGCTGTATGTTGAGTTATTTTCAGAGGACAGTAAATATATACTGCTATACAAGCAGCACATTGACCCTCCTCTATAATATATCCAAGTTTCATTTCTATATCGTCCCTTGAGTAGATAAACTAAAATGTTTGCTGAAATGTGAGGGGTGTACTCACTTTTGTGAGATACTATGTTCATTAAAAAAAAAAAGTGTGTGATTAATGCGCGAAAAACCGAGTACAGAATTTAACAACTGACCAATTCCTTTTAATTTAATTTTAAAAACACCTTACAAACATGCTATTATTTCTACTGTATAAAAAAGAAGAAGAAATAAATCAAGCAAGACTGCACAAATAAGGTTATTTATTAAGTTGAATTTATATGTGTGAAATACAGCAATGCTGATTGAAACAGTAAAGGCTTCTTAGGATTGATATGAAAATAGATACAATTGGTAACACTTTATTTTACAGTGTCCTTGTTGCACCTGACACTTTACAATAAGGTTTTATTAGTTATTATTAGTTACCTAGTTAACATGAACTAATAATGAACTGCACTTCTACAGTATTTATTAATCTTTGTTAATTTCAACATTTACTAATACATTATTAAAATAATATTTAATACAGAAACTAATGTTAACAAATGAACCTTATTGTAAAGTGTTAACACTATAGTAATAACTATACATTATGCATAATCACATGCGACTAACCCTAAACCCACCCTCAATCCTAATCATTTAGTAAGTACATGTAGTTAATTAAATGCGTACAGACACCTACAAATAAAGTGTAACCCAAGGAATCTAGGAATTACTAACCGAACTTAGAATTATTCAAGATATCCCCAAAAGTTTGTTATTGTTGTGTGTTGGTGTTTGCCTACATTTTGTCTGTTTTTGTTTTTGTAATGAGTCCATTAGTTGAGTTTACTGTGAATAAAGCAATGCCAGAAGAAGCGAGAGCAGGGTGCTGGACCATACGCCAGCAGAACTGTCTGAGATGCCGTTGCAGAGCAGAGTATCACAGCATTCACTGGTGAAGGTGAAGTTTAAACCAAAGGCAAACTTCTCTCCTGTTAGTCCACACAGGGCAGGAAGAGAACAGCTCTTCTCATACAGGGTGACCTGAAAACCCCTGTTCAAAGAAAAACACACACAATGACAAGCACAGAAATAGGCTGCTACATGCACAATTTGTATGGCAAATTTGTTTGTTAAATACTAGGAACATCCAAAACACTCAACACAGCATGATCAATTTGAAGTTCTCATTGCTTGCAAGTAAAACAAGCACATAATTCCAACCGTCTGTCACCGACTGAATGACATTAATGACACATGCACATACCTCGCTGTCCTACAGCTTTGCTGGAAAGACAGAGCTGACCCGGATAACACCTGGTGGGGAACTTGAGACAGTCCAGGGGTGAGATGGAAGGAAATACACATGTATAACAGAACAGAGGAACTGTAAGAGAACAGATGAAAAGAAGTATATTAGCAAACTTTGTGGAAGATGATATGCAAAGACACAATGCAATTCAATTAAACTGTTAAAGAGCTATATAATAAGAGTATAAAGAGCTATATAATAACAGTATATACAAGCTATTTTATGTAATAAAGCTAATGGAAGTTAAAAACTATTACAACAAATGTGAAAAACAATGGCATCGCTTTATCAGTTACTTTTTAACTTACCCACTGATGGGAGAAGACAAAAGAAGAGGATGTGCCTAAAATGTTGAGACATATTTAGGTTTTCTTAGTCTACAGCGTACTCCTTTTACAGGTCAGAATGCTCCAGTTTGTACATTATCATCTTTTCCTCTAACCCTGCCTTTTAACATCAAAATGCGACTCCACCCCAGAACATAACTCAATTCAGACTTCAGCAGTTTGTTGATGAAGCTCAGGTCAGAATATCACTGGCAGAGGCTTCTCAATGCCCTTTATATTACCATTGTAAGCATCTATTTCCAAAATAACAACTCCTTGATGTAGTGTTGGATTCACCTCATATAGTTAATGTAGCACTCAATCCTTTCCGTTTGCAGTTTATTGTAAATGTACAGGTTCAATATGGGTCTAATGTCAGATATATTACATTGTCATCTGAAGTTCTTCCTTTATTTGCCAGCCAATCCCAAACATGCAGGCAGACACAAGTTACAACCCCACATCAATACTACATATCTCAGAAACAGCTGGATTCATATCAGCTACAAAATCCTAAGGTTACGATCTGAAGCCTTTGCAGCAGCACAAATTTAATTACAGAATCTATTTGTTAATGAAAGACATGCAGGGTAGAGGAAGGAATGTCAAATGACTGAGGGTCTTGTGACTGTAGGATTCAGAAAGATGGTTAAAATCAGTTTTATATAAAGATTTAACTACTTAATTCAGTGATCTCTCAAGACAGCTTAGATCATAAACTTAAAGCAGTGCAAGTAAAAGATATGAAATGTTAAAGCCAATTAGTTGTCATTTTAGACAACGCAACTGCTAAAATAACAAGGAGTATTGACTCCTTACTTGGGGGAAAAACTTTTTATCTGAGGTAGATCACACATTTACCAAAATTCAACTAAGATTCACACAGCCCTTAAAGAGTTCATTCTCGTTCACCTGACTCTAAATACAGGAGATATCAGCATTGCCTCATATTAAGAGAGAAAAAAAAACACCAGACATGAATACATTTCATACTTTTATTGTAATCCAAATTTCTACAAAATGGAGATTAGCGGTTAGATTTGGCCACTCTCTCCAGCTCATCTTTCTTCTTGATGGCATAAGAGTTGGATGAGCCCTGTAATACAAACAGAAAAATAATTGTGTAATAGTAGAATAAATTCAATAACGACAAGATACATTAAATGTGTACATTAACTGTACGTGCTCTGGAGGTGGAGATAATAAAAATCTCCAATCAGATTGTCTCTCTCACCTTGGCGGCGTTGATGAGCTCGTCAGCAAGACACTCTGCAATAGTCTTGATGTTCCTGAAAGCAGCTTCTCTTGCACCAGTGCAGAGCAGCCAGATGGCCTAAAATCAGAACACCAACAGACAATAAGTGACCACTTTCACATGGACCATTTCTTCACCGGCCATTTCTGTGAACGAACAAATCACAAAGGCCTAATAAAGTATCTTGAGTTACCAAAAGCATCCTAACTTATGACAAGTCCCTTAAAGGACAAGCTCGGTATTTGACACTTAAAGCCGTGTTTTAAGATCGTTTCTGATGAAATAGAACGGTTAAGATTGGAATTGGGACACATGCTGCTGTCCCGTGAAATTTCGGTTTCTGTGGTAGCACCCCCCCCCACATCTACAATGGTTGCATAGGTGCACTGGAACAATCCTTCATAAAACGCATTAAACTTTAGTTTACAAAGACGTGAAACTCACCGAGTGGTCAGGGGTGTTCACATATTCTCACACAAAAATCGCTGCAAAAGATGCTTTACAACAGGTTTTATCACTTGACTTGGACAAAAACTACGATAAAACATGTTGGAAAGCATCTTTATCAAGAACATTTAACATCCATGGAACCTTCACATCGCACAAAGGGTTCTTTAGATAATTAAAATGTTCTTCAGTTATTCAGTGGCATCAGTGTGAAAACACCCTATAGGAACTTTTTTTTAAAGTGTACATCACTGCCATAAAAAAAAAAGTTAACCAATAGCCAAATGATTTATGCTATATATATTATATATTATATATATAACAGAAAGAAAGAAAGAAAGAAAGAAAGAGAGAAGAGAGAGAGAGAGAGAGAGAGAGAGAGAGAGAGAGAGAGAGAGAGAGAGAGAGAGAGGAGAGAGAGAGAGAGAGAGAGAGAGAGAATGTTAATCAAACTATGACCCAACTAAGGTACATTTACACAACGTTTAAAACACTGAGAAGTATATTTTGAGGTTTTTTTCTTGTCTTGTGTACAGACGACAACGTTGTCAAAATGATCCCCGTTTACATGGATCCACAAAACCGGATCTGTATATCATTTTCAAAAACTAAGATGACGTTTGCGTTTTCCAGCCACCAAAAAGTGAACGGCCAAAATGCATAAAACGTTTACCTGTCGTGTAAACGGCCCCTAAAGAAACTTTAAATAGCCAGATAGCTATTTAGAGACTTTTAGCAAGTTCTCAGTCAAAAACACTAAGAAACCCAGACCTGGTTGACCCTGCGCAGGGGAGACACGTCAACAGCCTGTCTCCTCACGGTTCCAGCGCGTCCGATACGAGTGGAGTCTTCACGGGGGCCGCTGTTGATGATGGCGTTCACCAGAATCTGCAGAGGATTCTGGAAACAAAATACAAATGGTCTACCATTAATACAGACTATTAAGATCTCAGAAATGGTTTAAAGAAAAACATTCCCAAATTTTCATTCTGCAATATATTTAAACAGGCCTTATACTTTACTATGATAAAACAAGGCAATGAATAAATGTGTAAAATGGTCTGACCTCGCCAGTGAGCAGGTGGATGATCTCAAAGGCGTGTTTCACGATGCGGACGGTCAGCAGTTTCTTGCCGTTGTTGCGTCCGTGCATCATCATGGAGTTAGTGACGCGCTCCACAATGGGACACTGAGCCTTACGGAAACGCTTGGCTGCGTATCTGCCGCTGGAATGGGGGAGGTATTTGGCATATTTCTCCTTCACGGCAATGTAATCCTATAGAAAGAGAGATATGTTGATGTGCTTAATTAAAAAAAACATGATCAAAACAACGGCAAAAAATCTTCTTCATGCCTTCTGTCAGTGTAATTGTAAAGATGTCCACTTTCAGGTTGTGATATTTTTGCTGTGAAATATTTTAAGATTTGTTATATAGTAAACTAAGAATAACTTATTTTTATTAATATTTCAACATATACAGGTCTGAAGAAACCTAGATTTACTTGATTCATATATAGCTTTAAAAAAAAATTCAAAAATATTAACAGGCTTTTGAGGAACATTTGTATATCTCTTACTCGTATAGCATTGCATTATGTTTTGTCCACAGTTGAAACTACATTGCTTTCATCTCAAAGCATTTTAATATCTTACCAATACATATTGAAATATATAGAATGACAACTGATGTTTATACACATTAAATAGTCTTATAAAAAATCTCATTGATTTGCAATTGTAGGCTATCAAAATTTCATCTTGCTTTTTGGCCATATAAATAACATCTGCACAAAAAATGTATATTTGTGGCCAGTTTGGTCCTCTGAATATTTTATTCCTCCTTGAGTGTAAGCTCCATACTCTCACTTATAATACTGTGTGCCATAAAACCCTTTTCTACAATGCTAAACAAAAGGCTTTGTCTAATATATATATATTATTTCATGTCCGACTTCACAGGGTTAATGGCAAATAAACAAATATGCAATCCTTACAAAACCATGTCCAAGGCATGTTTATGTCCAGCAGTGTGTAAGTGTCACACACCTGCAGTGAGATGTCATTGATCTGCACATCATCTGTGCTCCATTTCCCAAAGAGTTTGATCTCTGGTGTCTCAGCAACAGCTGGAGCAGCCTCCCAATCTTCAGCCATCTTTAACATCAAATGAGAAGTCACATTTTTATGTACATAAGGGTATCCACAACACACAAACCAACCCATAACAATCATAGAGGTAGCAAAATAACCCTAATTGAGGGAGAAAAAAGCTATCTGAATTCACCAAAAACAGTTAAATTTCATATAAAAACGCAATTCTATTTTTAAAAATAAGGGTGTCCCACAGAAAAAAAAAGTGCAGCGAATTGTTATTAATACAATACATAATGTTTTATTCCATTTAAACAAATGTATGTTGGAAGATAAAAGGATGAATAACGATCTCAAGTCTTCATAGATTATGAATATGATCCCAAACTAATTACATCCTAATGTACTCTTAATCAGTACGGCGTAACCCGACAATAATACATTTAACATGATCAATCCAAATTAGACACTTTGTGAAATAGAAAACAAAATGTCATAATTCACATGTGCGGGTTTGCTCTTGGTCTTTTCTAAGGGAGAGACGTCGGGCTCACGGACCGCTTACAGAAGACGCACAAAACCATCGTTTTGACGAGCTACATGCCATATACGAGTCAAAATATGAATATGATTCTGTTAACAAGCAGATGAGTATATTTTGATGTGGATGGAAATGGTATAAAGGGTTTAAAATCCGTTTTTCGTCGTTACCTTCGCAGCGTGTGTGTGTATGGCGCACTCGAGCAGGCGGAAAGGAAGAGCGACACGAGGGCCGAGAAAAAAACCACTTCCGCTCGAAGCGCTTCCGTGTCGAGCTCTTCTTCTGCTCTCTCTGTGCACGTGTGAGGGGGGGTATCGCCACCTGCCACTTACTGCGAATATAAGGGGTACACAAATATGACCCAATACTCTTAAAAAGCTAAGTTTTTTTAAAAATTGTAAATTAGTCAGTGTACATAACCTCTTGGGGTTGAGGTAGGGTAACAAAAACCCTGTAACAAAAAAATGAGACATAAAAGTAGTAGCAATAAACACTTAATTTATTTAAATTTCCGATAAATTAAAAACAAATGTTTGGTCAATTAGGAATTAAGACTAAAAGCCGCTTTACACCCGACACTTTTGTACATGCTGTTTGTTTCAGCGGAGCTTATATTTCTTATTTTAGCTGGCATTACATCTTCATGGATCCAGCTAATGACACCTTAACCACAAATCTTTTTTTTTTTTTTAGTTTTTTTTTTTTTTTTTTGCACCATTTTACGAATATCATTCAGTGTATGTCTTTCTGAATAGAATACCTAGAACAAACGCAAATGCCTGGATCTCTATTGAAGTATATTATTTAACCAGTAGAGGGCGGAGAAGCATTCACACGATACTTGGCTTTTTTTTTTTTCCACACTCCTTTTTTTTCATCACTACCACTATTTTTTTTTTACCACTAATGCTTAAAGGTGGGGTATGTGATTCTCTTTTTTGTCCATTTTTTCAAAATCACTTGAAATCCTATTCCTAACCCACTTACAGCCACTGAGTTAGAAGCACTGAAATGAAAATTAAACAATTTAATCATCTGTGGAACGGGCAGGACTCGAAAAACTCCAGCCAATCATTTCCAAGACCACCTAGAATCATTGGACAGTAAGGTTGTCAATCAAACGGTCATACCATACCCCCCTCCCGACTCCCCCTCACGTGAATCAGAGACAGCGTTGGAGGAAAGAAGGTAGGACCATTTGAGTTGTGTATTTTCAAAATCTGCTGGTCATTTTCCAAATCACACACCCCACCTTTAACCATAAGCATAAGGGGTCTGTCCAAATCATCGGGGGCAAATACCCACACTAAGCTAATTTGCAATGTCCCTGGTCTGAAAAATGGCAAAGTTCAGTACTCAACGCACACTAAATCCACCCTATCTCTCTCGGTCTTTGAGGGGTCATTCATGAATTTAGCTATGTCTTCCGATTTCGCGTCATGTCTAGGAACCTTTAAATTGTAAGTTAAATTAATTCGATGTTGCATATAATTAGGATTCAAAACATAAATTGTTGCACATTTTAGTGGTGCAGAGACTGCAGAGATTATATGCATTTTGTAAAACGTTTAAAAATGAAGCCCCACAATCACATGTTTCCCATTGAGTAAACAAAAATCTTAAAACACTTCAAGGCCACTTGAACACTTCGGCCAAACTCTGAAAATACGTCCTGTAAGTAGACAAGTGGTCTGTCATGTACTTGGCCAGGCTCGAGCTTTGAGGCAGAGGTGAGCCATGCGGGCTCTCAGCAAACTTCCAGAGGGCCTCGGTAAATGTTACAATTATTTTCAATAATTGATAACATAAACGTAATGAAAATGCTTTAAAAACACCAAAAATAAAGTTAGAATTATTTAAATAAATAAAAAAAAGTATGTACAAATTTAAATGTTTATTTGATTTTGTATTTATGTTTATTGTATGTTATGCCAGTTTACTTGTTTAATTTAACTTAACTTCAGTTTCCCTTTCACCATTGATTGATTGATTGATTGATTGATTTATGAATGAATAAAATAATAAATAATGAATGAATGAATGAATGAATGAATGAATGAATGAATGCGTTTCATTGTAGTAACAATAACTGACAGACACAGAAACAATGGCAAATATCTGTATTGGGAAACTGATCCATCTTCTATTTGTACCAATAATACAAATACGGTATATCAGCATCTAGATAACTGCTTGATAAGCAAAAAGCATGGGCTACTAGCCGTGTTAGCATGGATTGTGAATAAATCAAAGGAAATAATTACGTCTTTACAGTAATTTACGGCCTTTTTGCTTTGTTGATGCTGTTAATGTATGAAGCCAATAAGCTCTCCCTAATTTAAAAGTTTTTTGTAGTAAAAAGTAGTAATTTACATTAAGAATATGACCAGTTATTAATTTTCTTTCTCCATGGAGACAGCTGAGAGAGCGTTTGTTTGGGGCTTTTATTTTGAAATCCTCCTCACTGCAGGTTTGCGGAAGCTCTCGCTGCTCATTGTAGCCTAACACACACACACACACACACACATACACATTCATACACATACACAGACGGTTCTCCGCTCAAATCTGTCTTAGAAATAACACACCAAAACAACATATTCCAGGAATCACACCGCTATTCGCTAGAAAAGGCCGAAGGAGACCCAAAAATAAGGTGTGATATTGTTTACTTCTCTTGTTGGCTCTTGTTGTGAAGCTACATATTGTAAAGTGCATGGAGAGGCCTATCAGAGCCATCCTATGCAAAACCTCAACTGCATTTACGCACACCGTGTGAATCTGGAGTGACACCAAAGATGAGAAGGGACGTGCATTGTGTATTGTGGTTTGTTCATCACTGATTTAAAGATAAAGAAGGGAGTTGACTGTGTCTGCCTTATCTGTATCCTGTCCATCACACTGGGCCTCTGCTTGCGCAAAAGTAGGGGGCTGTGTCTCAAACTAGTCTGCAACCTATCCGGGGAATCGTCATTTTGGGGCGTCATAGATTGACCCTAGGTAGACAGCTCACTAGGATTGTGACACAGTCAGAGTGAAGCCCCTCTGTCATTCAGATCATCGAGCCCTTTATATCAGTTGCAGGTGAATAAGCTTCATAACTTCAGCTGATTTACACAGATGTGTGTAATGTTTGGGGTTTTAACAGTTGCACAGTCGTCAAATATACCAATACTTCACAGCTAAACAATACATGGTTGTGATTTTGATCTATTATCTACATTATCATCCAGTTAGGACACAAGTATGCATGCTACTGCTTTTTATTTGACCTGTTCTGAATCGTTGTCTTTAGATGATGCCATTAAACTAGTCTTTAGACAATTTTAATATTGTTGACATCAGCCAATTTTCTGAATGTCCTGTTTTCTAGTGTATTTGAGTAAAATTAAGTAAATTATGAAATGATAAATGATAAAAAATGATATTAAATAAATGTCACGGAATAGGCATATATCCCAGAATATATGCCATAAAGATTAAGACACATTTTCCAAATTAAATAAATATACCGTGCAATATACAACTTCCTTAATAAATGTAAATAATTTTGAACCTCACTGATATATTTTTATTTGATGATAATCTTTAGTCTTAGAGTTCTCGTATGCATACAATACATCCCTGTATTACTTATTCAGTTTCCTTATATTTCCAAGTTATTGTTACTATTGTAACACTATAATATGGGGTCTCCATCAAACTGTGTGCATTTATTTATAATAAATATATAATAGACCAACAGAAATTGGAATTCATAAATTGTGACAAACTACCTGTTTAAAACCGACACAAAAACACTTTTGACTAAAACTAATGTACTAGTAATATTGTTTCATAGATACTATGATATAGCCTTTGTGATATGTGAAGACTAACCCATCTCTGCTCTCACCCGTATTGTACAGTATTATTGATTTTGACAGTACAGCAGTAAATATTGGCAATGTGATTATTAACATCACGTGCAATAATTATGATTGGTAATATTAGCGTCATATTAGTGTGGCTAATTGATCTCATGCAACCATTGCAGCCACTATGAAATGAATGTTTAGGTCAGTGGTGTCCAAACTCAGTCCTGGAGAGAGTTTAGCTGCAACTTTCCTCAACACCTGTCTGGAAGTTTCCAGTATGCCCAGTAAGGGCTTGATTGGCTGGTTCAGGTGTGTTTAATTGGGCAGCTGAACTCTGCAGGACAGTGACCCTCCAGGAGCAGGACTAGACCCCTGGTTTAGACGTAAACTCATCATGTCAGCTGTCTTAGTGAGCCTCAGTGACATCTGGTTCAGATTTGCGTTGCTCATGGCGAGCGTGGTTGGTCACCAGGTCACGGATTTGGCGAACTTGCACAAGCTAGTGGAGATTAACCGGCTGGACGTATGGTCCTGTGACGCACGGATCCCGCAAGCTGCCACGTGGAGTTTGTGTTTTGGAAAAGGGCAATGAAAAAACAGCAGGAGTTATGAGTGATTTTTCTTCAGGTCAGGTACTTCATGCTTGAGTTTGGCTACTGTTGATCTTTATGGAGGAAACCAGCACACAGCCGTATTCATTGAAGAGGTTCCTGCTGCACATTTCCTGTTTATCAACTTTGCAAAGCTCACCTCGCATTTGTGTTAGCCTATGTCTGACATGTGTGTGTGTGTGTGTGTGTGTGTGTGTGTGTGTGTGTGTGTGTGTGTGTGTGTGTGTGTGTGTTTTGGAACATAAAGTGTGAACTCACACCTTAGCGGGTGGAGATCAACTTCCTTCTATAATCAGATGAAATGTACTAACCTGAAATTCAGAGAAATGTTGATGGCAGTGAGCAGCACTGAACATTCCTACACACACACACACACACACACACAGGGGCGTAATTTATGGGGGGGTTGGGGGGGAGATAACCCCCCCAATATTTATACCATGATCATATGAAAAATATGCAGAATAATTTTTTTTTAACTATATTAAACATTATAACCCCCCCAATGTTCAAACCAAATCTACGCCCTTGCACACACACACACACACACACACACACACACACACACACACACACACACACACACACACACACACACACACACACACACACACACACGCCTCATACATAAGCCGTCTGGTATATTGGATAGGTCAAAGCCGGTCCGTAAACGCTCGAGAGTTCGAGTGACCGTGCGTCTGCAAACGTAGTTAGACGCGTATGAATATCTATATCTGCAAAAGACAGCAGATGAACACAATAAATACAAGACAAAGGCGTTAGCTAACATGACTATTAAAAGTTACTATAGTATAAAAACCTGTAATATTGAGTTAATACATAAAGAGACACAAACTAACACATTCTCACCTGTGAAAGGCTATCCCATTTTTGGGGGGAATTTAAATATGTTTTAAGGTGTCATTGTTACAGTGTAATTAAACATTAAGTACTGAGTAATATTAAGCAACTACATGTACATACTATAGGGTTAGGGTAGGATTAGGATTTGGTTGAGGGTTAGTTGCATGTAATTAAGCATAATTTCGCCTACTGTTATCACTATGGTAAGTACATGTAGCCTAAGGTATGTAACAAGGACACTGTAAAATAAAGTGCTACCTTAAAGGGTAGCTATTATGGCATTTAAAATGTTCCTAATATTGTTCTGGGAGTCCCCAACAACAGTTTTACAAGCATGAAATGACAAAAAACACTTTTGTTGTCTTAACTGATTTGCTCACCGACTCCCATATGAATCGTTTAGCGAGTCATTTTTCCAAACCCCGCCTTTGCGTGACGCTAATCTGCGGTGATATTTTAGCTACCATAGCCCAAAGGAGTGACACCGAGCCGACGGGGTGTCATTGGTTGTTGCGTTAAATCTTACCCAGATACAATAGTGCTATTTTCTGATTGGCTAACAACACCAGACGAACAACACCAGAGGAGACGCACTTGATTCCACAGTGAGAGCGGCGCGGCCAGAGTTTTGGGCGCTGCGGCATATTAAATATATTACCAATCGTTTTTCAGCGTGAGAAATACAATGTGTGGCAGGAGAGCGTGACAAAAGACTGAAATGAATGACTGTCACGCTCAATGCGTGACACTTGAGAGCCCTGCACTTCACATATTTCAATACAACTGACATTGAAGACCTAGAAGCTGCGCTGTGCGTACACAACACACAAAATAATTATTGAGCATGATACATAAAACATAAAAGCAACAATTAATATTAATAATACTTACAGGTTGTGATTCGGAGAAGGAAGCTGATCCAAATAAACTCGGTACTGAACCTTCAGTTATAGAAGGCTCGCAAATCCATAGCATTAGGTTTGTGAAGCAATCAACTTCAAAATGACGCGAACACAGAACAAGGTTCGGCTATACTTCTGTGGTATAGTTGTATATATCAACTGTAGCCACTTAGTCTTCAAATGCTCCTCACTGGGCAGATGAAAAAAGTTTGCTTTTGTGTCGCACTTCAAAACACGGCGTCTCGGCGACATGATGTTAGTTTTCCCTGGCGTCTCCGAACGCAATGAGTGGGCGTATCTTATTCAAATAACTTGTACAAGTGACGTCATAAATTTAGAGAAAAAGCATCGTTCGTCGAACGATTCATATCAGCGACTCAGAGTCGACTCTTACTTTTGAGAGATAATAACTTTGTATACGGTGAACTTTCGTGTTTAAAACTTTGCAGGATGTTTTCGTTCACTTAGATCTATGTTACACACTACATGAAGGGCAATTTTCAAAAATCTATAATAGGTACCCTTTAAATCTCTGCGGTTTTTCCAACCAGAGGCTGCACAATGTTACAAGAAGCTCATTGATTTTTACTGTGAGTAACAACACGTTGACTGTCCCAAGATGGCGGATGAATGGACATCTATGATGCTAACAACCGCAAAGTCATGGGTTCGGTTCCCAGAGAAAGCAAGAACTGATTAAATGTGTAAATTGAACACAGTGTAAAGTCTTCCAAATGCATTAATGTAAATACGTGTTAGTTCATTCATTCTTTGATTTTTTAGGTCCTTAGTTTATTAATTTGTTCATTATTTCATTGGTACGTTAATTCTTTCTTTTGTTTAGCCTATTCATTCATTCTTATGTTTTTGTTTAATTCAATAATTTCTTTCAGTTTTTGCTCACTTGATTTGCTTATTGTTTGTTTTCCCTTGCTCTTTATTTCGTTCTGTGACTTCAGTGTTACGTTCCTCTTTTGCTGATTCTTAGTTGGTCGTCAATTCTATTATCTGTTATTTTGTGTTGGTTATTCTTTTGCTCATGAATGAGTTATTGTTTGTCCATTTGTTCTTTCTCAGGCCTTTTCTTCTTTCCCTCCCTTTGACGTTCTCTCTGTTTCTCGTTCACTTTTTCACAGCTGGGCTCTCTGCTACCTGCTTGCCCTGGTAAGGTGTTGCCATGCCGTTCCCTTTCGGTAAGTCTCACAAGTGTCCCGCGGACATTGTGAAGAATCTAAAGGACAGCATGACCATTCTGGAGAAGCAGGACATTTCGGACAAGAAGGCTGAGAAGGTATTTGCAGAATGCGTTGTTACACACGGTGTGTTTGGGCTTGTGCTGTTAATGTCACCTATTAAAGAGTTTCATGAGGTCGTTAATAAGAGGGGTGTGTGTCTGCAGGCCTCTGAAGAGGTGTCCAAATCTCTGTTGGCGATGAAGGAGATTCTCTACGGCACGAGTGAGAAGGAGCCGCAGACAGAAGCCGTGGCTCAGCTGGCTCAGGAGCTCTACAACAGCGGCCTGCTCAGCACCCTCGTCGCAGATCTGCAGCTCATCGACTTTGAGGTAGGGGATGAGTTTAATACACATGAAGAGTAAAGTCCCTCAAAATCCACTGAGCAGCTCCCAAATGCTCTTTTAATGCTTTTAATTATTCTTAAAAAGAAGTTTGAAATGTGTGACCACAGTAAAATACTGTTGGCGAACATCCAGATGGCGTCCACGCTTCTGTTTAGATAATGTAAAATATGCAATGTTGGGGAAAGTTACTTTGAAAACTAATGCATTACAATATTGCGTTATTCCCTTAAAAAGTAACTAATTTCGTTACTTTTTTAGAAAAGTAATGAGTTACATTACTTTGGCGTTACTTTTTTTCACCTGGGTTTTTTAGAAGAAAAAAGTTAGTTCATTTACAACAATAACCCTATAAAACAAGGGGCAGTGTCACTTAATAAGAATTACAACTGCAATTGACCCTTCGCAAAGACCCGCCCTCCTTAGTTACTGTCGCTATGTTCCGACAAGCTACGCCGCTCTCACGCTCTCACCATGTTCTCACGCAGTGAAAAATACATCGCGGAGCAGAGAGAAGACTGACAACACGCAGACAGACAGGACAGACCAGGTTACTTTTCGGTTACTTTTGATATTAAACATATTAAACAAAGTCTCAGCTTTCAAATGGTCATTTTTTGAAAGAAATTTAAACAATAAATACCGTTTTGTGGCTCTTTAATGTGTCGTGACAGATCGCTGTAGAGCATCAGTTAAAGCTGCTCGTGAACCGATCATCTCTTCCTTCTAGTTCATTTATAGCATCAAATAAACATGAATGAACATAAGAATAAATGTTGTTTTAACCGCGGAAAGGCGTCAGTATATTCAGTTTTTCAAGTTCAAATCCTCCCATGTTAATCTACTAACTCTCCTGACTGCTTTGTCGGACAAAATGGCGGCTGGCGACGTATGATTGGTCAGAACACCTGTCAATCAAGCTCCACGCGAAGGGTCAATTGTTCATGTTTTTACTCATGGACGTCTGACCTCAAAAGACTGAACGGAAGAAATGAACCGTAGAAGATTTTCATGTCAAAGAAGGCGGAGCCTCAGAGCCACACCCACCTATAGAGGGTATGCACATGACATCACCGTCGGCCGGAGTGAATGCGGTCACGCCCACTAGGTGGCAAAAAGACTGAGCCGCAGCATTCGTTTTCAGCGTGAATGCCGTGAAAAACACACAAAACACATCTAAAACGGGAAAGAGCTTTGCGATTGACTGTACAACTAGATATGACCAGAAATCTGAGGTACTGTATATTTTTACAGACTGGACGATATGATGATATACAGTATAACATTAATGTAAGTGATCACTCGGATTTAGACCTATCTATATTGTATTTATAAAACGTTTACAGGCAATTTTTCTTAATTTATTTCCCCGGCGTCGAAATCAGGCACATATTAATGTCAGGAAACACGATTCCTGGCTGCATGTCAATATACATGGATCACTGGATCTTTGATAAGTTGTAAGGAACGCTATATGGAGTCCAACTTTTAGTTTAAACTGATAATAGTTTGTTTTACTGACGTTTTCGCAGTTTCCCCTATTAACTCCTAGCCTGGCTCCGCCCTCCTACGCACTTCCGCTCAATTTCATTTTCCTTCAGTAGTATGTCTGGGATTGTGCTGTAGACTTTGGTTTCCAGAAATCAATTTTTTGTAGGACCAATCAGCAAACAGAGGGAGTGGCTGAGAACGATGACGTCGATGTAGCGCGTCAGTTTGAGTTCAGTAATGGCAGCGGAGGAAGACGTGAGAAAAGCTATTCGGTCTGTTGTTGGAAAACTGCCGAATATACCGAAGTTAAAGCTGGAGCAAGAACAATGTTTACTAAGTTTTGTTGCTGGCCATGATGTTGTGGCCCTCCTCCCCACGGGTTTCGGGAAAAGTTTGATTTTCCAGCTCACTCCGCTAGTGGTGAATGAATGAGTAAGCTAAGGCGAACGATAGGGATGCAAAGCCGATAGTTGTTGTCGTCTCCCCTCTTGTTGCACTAATGGAGGACCAAGTGAAGGAGGCAGAAAAGTTAGGAGTTCGTGCTGGGCAGCTCGGCGTGCACGATGACCGTGACATTTTGGACGGACGATTTAGCCTGGAGTTCGGAAGCCCCGAGTCCTGGCTGCTAAACTGTTGTTGAAGATGCACTCAGGAGTCATGTCAGTATCACAAGAATCACTAAATTAAATTACTGTTCAGAATTTGAGCTAAATAGAACACTTTGAGCCCCTTTGTGTACTCGTGCAGGACACTGGTTGGTGTGTCAGTTTTACATGTTCTAAATCATAAAAAAAAAAATTTTAATAAAAATGTGAAAACACATACTTTGAAGACCATAATTTGAGTTTCAGTTTTAGATGGCAATAGTTAGTTTGTTTTAATAAAAAAACTAAATGTCATAAATAAAAATGTACAAACACATACTTTGAAGACCATAATTAATTAAGGTAATTGAGAAACACTAAGACACAATATGATAAATTGTTGTTAATTAAACATCTGCAGATAGAGACAGATCATTCACTGTACAGCATTTGCGGTAGATCCGAAGCGACCGCAGCGGTGTATTTTTAATGATTAGACCCAGGTTCGACCGTTGAATGAATACATCACTGTCCTTAGTGTCAAATACACATTTCGAATTAATAATTGTTCCTAGATGAACAAAACCTGCAGCTCTCGTTGACAGACATCCTATTGTAAACATAATCCTCTGATCATTCGTACTTGTTTCCGACCGGTTTCGGCGCATGACATACGTCAGGACCACACGTTAGCGATTGGCTATGACAGATCCTGAGTGACTCTGAGCAGATCCAATAGTTTTGAACTTGAACAGAGACCCACCTACAAGGAAGTAAATGTTTCTCAATGGAGCGAGGCCAGACTCTCTGTACAAATGAAATGTATGAGAGTCTGGTAGAACCAGGCTAATTAACTCCAGCCACGCAGCAGCTCTTTTGCCACTCAGTCCGGCTGAGGGGGGCGTGTTCCAGCGGGAAAGTGACGTTAATGCATTCCCTCTATAGACCTTACCTTATGCACCAGATAAACACGCAGACATCTTCAGAATTCTGTGTTTGCGGAAACTCTGTATATTTCTTTGGCATTGCTGTCGAAGAGTAAATAGCTGGTGAAGTGGATTTACTTTTGGTAGACTTAATGAATGTTATCATGAGGATTGTAATGTTTGAAGCGGATGTCATAACAAATGTCAGTAGACGGGACGATTTTAAAATGAGCGATTCATTTATAAATCTGTGAGATCTTACCTTCATTCTGTGGAAATACAAACTGGAGGATCGATGAAACCCCGTCTCCTGCTTCCCCCGAGATTTTCCTATGGGGTTTTATAATTTCATAAATGGAAAAAACCCATAATAAAACGCCATAGGAACATCTTGAAGGAACCAATGCTGAATAATGTCTTCTGGGTTCATATTTTCTTTCAATATGATAATTCACTGTTCAATCTGTGCAAAGCAAGCCCCCAGTTCGCCCTCTGTTACTGGCAGAGCAAATTTAGATCTCAAAATCATTAATTGAAGAGGTTGGATGGTCATTTGATTACTTAATATGTCATGAGACTATTATAGAATATTATATTTTGGATATTGTCTAGCCAGCATCTAAAAGTTTCCACTGGTTTCAACACATCAACAGAGTACATTTTTTTTCTTCAAGTTAACAAGTACTTGTTTGTTAGCACTTCAAGTTAACACTTGTCAAAACAACACTTGAATGTTAGGCCTGTAGGAGAAGAAATGTTAGATGTTAGAATTATGATTAGTTTAAAATAAATTCACTATTTTATTTTAAAAAAAAACAATCCATCACAATAGCCACAAAAGAGATGCTCTCCTCTAATCAAAAATGGCTTCTTAGTATGCAACTGAGAGACGTTAATATTGCGTGTATTAACAGATGTCAATGGTAAACTGTCTCGACTGGCCACTTGTGAACGGATCAGCCGAGACGGTTCTAATACCAGGTGTAAACAGTTTTATAAGATTTACATACTTTGTTTCTCAAATTCCAGTTTGATTTATAATTAATTGAGCTTTTCAGTAATTATTCTGCATTTTTTTCTTAGGGCAAGAAAGACGTGGCACAGATCTTTAATAATATTTTGAGACGTCAAATCGGCACACGGACACCCACTGTTGAATATCTGTGCACTCAACAAAATATACTCTTCATGCTGCTTAAAGGGTGAGACACACACACAAACAAACATATTGTTGAGACATTCATGTGATTTTCATATAACCTAAAATGTGGCGGTTGTCAGATTAGTTCGATATGCTTTTCTAATTTTAAAACTGGTGTTTAGATCATATCTCAAACTAAGACATTAAGGAACTGGTAAGGTGACTGATATGAGACTATACGTAAATATTTTAGGTGAGCTATCTGATCCCAGATAAGTATTTACTCTAGTGAGTCGCCATTAGCACTGGGTACATCTTATCCTACATCAGCGATGACATCTTAAATGAGAATTCACAACATTTAAGTGCTTTTCCAATTATTAAACTCCTTAAAACTTAAAAGTAAGCCATATGACTTAAAGCCACGTGACATATAACTTAGGGGAAAAAACGTAATATAGTTTGGAGTCAAGAATATAGCAGACAAGTAATATGGGCAAGTCAAATTCACAATACACATTGCTACAAGGATTCTTTACAGAAAATCATGATTTTAATGTTTATAATATCTTAACATATTCATGCCTTAGTCGCGTTTAGCAGATTAGAACAATCAAGCAGTTGAGATATGAAATATAGTATTTATTGACCTACACTGGTATGTTGTGTATGCAGATAAAGTTAGACATACACTACCGGTCAAAAGTTTAAGATCAGTAAGATTTTTTATGTTTTCAAATGAAGTCTCTTCTGCTCACCAAGGCTGCTTTATTTGATGAAAAAAAAATGACAAACAGTAATATTGTGAAATATTATGACAATTTAAAATGACTGTTTTCTATTTTAATATATTTTAAACTGTAATTTGAAAGCTGAATTTTCAACATCATTACTGTTGCTGATTACACATCCGTTTTCAGTGTCACATGATCCTTCAGAAATCATTCTAATATGCTGATTTTATGCTCAAAAAACAAATTATTATTTTCAATGTTGAAAACAGTCGTGTACCATTTTTTCCCCCAAAATTCTATGATGAATAGAAAGTTCAAAAGAACAGAATTTATTTAAAATATAATCTTTTCTAACATTATAAATGTCTTTACTGTAACTTTTGATCAATTTAACTCATCCTTGATGAATAAAAGTATTTTCTAATTTCTTTCCCCCAAAATAAAAAATAAATTCTTACTGACCCCAAACTTTTGAATGGTAGTGACTGATTAATGGTACAAAAGCTTTACATTTTAAAATCAATTCCATTTCAGATCAATTCTTTCTATTCATCAAAGAATCCTGAAATAAAAATGTAAAAAACTGTTTTCAACATGGAAAATAATCATAAATGTTTTTTGAGCATCATATTATAATAATTTCTGTAGGATCATGTGACACTGTAATGATGTAATGTAATGATGCTGTAAAGTCACCTTTGATCGCAGGAATAAATTACACTTCACTATATATTCACATAGAAAACCGCTGTTTTAAATTGTAATAATATTTCACAATATTACTGGGTTTTATTTTTTATCAAATAATTGCGGCCTTGGTGAGCAGAAGAGACTTCTTTTAAAACATAAAAAATCTTACTGATCTAAAACTTTTGACCGGTAGTGTAACTTTTAGACATTAGTTAGACATTTTATATCCAAATTCAAATAAAGATCAGGGTGATAATAGTTATGTTTTATGAAATAATTAAGCAGTTGAGATTAGCTATTTACTATATAATGCTTTACATGAGTGTGAGAATAAAGTTGGATATAAATTAAATCCAACTTTATATATAGAGTAAACTATTATTTGATTTTAGACTAAATGGTGGTCAGGGTTTATGAAACTCCAAAAAATAACAAAAAAGTACCATAAAAGTAGTTTCATTGTATGAAAAAAGTAGCATGAACATCCAACTTAAATGTGCTGTATGTAATTTATTGACTATATGTAAGCATAAAAATACCATAATTTTGGAAACTTGCTAAGTTTAAATACTTGTTTCTCTGAAAAACACAATGCGACAGTCAGTTATTTTACTCTGAAATGTGGGTTCCGTGTCATAATGTTTTGGTCTGTTTGATCCCGCCCACTTCCAATTTACCCAATAGTATTTGACTCCCGGGTTGCCAGTTAGAGGGAAACACACGGAATTGCAGCAATGGAAGTCCCCAAACAAACTGGGTCAGAGATCGTAGTTTGTCTCCTCAACTTGGCAACCCACGTGAGCATCGACTCGAATGAGGAGGGGGCGGGAAAAAAACTCCAATTTATTTATTTTTATTTGGACTGCAGTACCCATTCAACCACTAGCTGTCAATATTACATACTGCACCTTTAAATCTCATTCTGGGTCTATGAATGAAAGAAAGTTTTTGGAACAACATGAGGATGTGTATATGGTGGCCAAATGTTCCTGTCTTTTTTGCAGTTACGAGTCTCCGGACATCGCTCTGAACTGCGGGATCATGCTGAGGGAATGTATACGGCATGAGCCGCTGGCAAAGATCACCCTCTGCTCTGAGCAGTTCTACGATTTCTTCAGATACGTGGAGATGTCCACCTTCGACATCGCCTCAGATGCATTTGCCACTTTTAAAGTTAGTATGTTGACAGACAAACAAGCCTAGGTGTTTGTATTGTCTTTCCGGCGGTGGCTGAGTATTTCATCTTCAGATGCTCTGTATAATTATTCTGTCTGATAAATTCCATTTGTTTGGTTTTCTTCCAGGATTTGCTGACGAGACACAAACTGCTCAGCGCTGAGTTTCTGGAGCAACACTATGATAGAGTGAGTACTGACCTTTCTTTTCATTTATTTGGTTTCCATCACTGTCTGTTGCCATTGGATCTGTCAGTCATTCTGCAACACGTTCCTCGAATTTGCATTTGCTTCTTTGCACTTAATGTGAAAGTCAATACATTTGGTAGTGATTTGAATGTGAAGTGGGCCCAAAAAATACTTGTCACACTTTAAAATTCAATTTCTTTACATATGAATCATATTTGCATAATGATTTTGGTGTCAAGTTGATTTTAGTGGATGTATGAAGTTCTTTACATCAACAACAGCTTTTTGTAACATTAGGGAACCACGTGTCCAAAAACTTTTGTCATAATTTTAGACAATATTGCTGTGTTCACACTGCTAGTTATGGGATTAACAACCGCATTTACTAACAGGTGTGAGTCTCGAAATGTCTCATTCCCGCAGCAACTTTCAGTTCAGTCTCGAATACTGTCTGTATAAACGACCAATGAGAGTCAAGCCAGTATTCTCTTAATAGTAACCATAATGGTAGTAAGAAATTAATATCAAAGATGGCGACTTTATAAAACTGAAAATCCTCATCACCTTTGACTCGACAAGAAGAGTCCCTGGGTGGAGAGCGAAGCATTTGACTCGCACGTAGAACACAAAACTGAAAGCAGCAACTCCAGTGGAGAACACCTTCAGAGGACACACAGCTCATTTCTCACTGTTTCTGCAAGTTAATAATAGCGAAACTACACATGCAAACCCACAAAACACTATAGAGAAGCGTTTGTGCAGTGTAGAGCATCTCTCACCAATTGTCCACCGCAAGACAACTAGTTGTCCAATCCGGTTCCTTTCACACATCGCAGGTTTTCCGAGAATGCGGTTGTGTTGTGTGTCCTGAAAATGTACAGGTGTGAGTTCGGTTATAGATTGCATTTGTTGCTCTCGTAAATAACTGAACCGTGTATGAACAAACCATATTAAGGACTCAAATACAAGATGTGTCTTTCTTTAAAATAAATACCACTTGATTTGATATTTTAATGTAAATGTGTTGTAAGTATGCTTTACTTTTCGGGACTACTGTATGAGAAGAAACCAGATAATTTTGATATTTACTGTATATCTCTGTCCTCTTTTCTCCACTTTTGGTCTTCAGTTCTTTAGTGAATATGAGAAACTGCTTCACTCAGAAAACTATGTGACTAAGAGGCAGTCGCTAAAGGTAAGGAATGGCTTGATTTGTATGTTGTTGTGCTTATTAAAACTACTGTTTAAAAGGTTAGGGTCTTCTGGGAGTTTTTTATTTGATCAAAATACAGTAAAAACAGTAATATTGTGAAATATTATTACAATTTAAAAGAAGTGCTTTCTGTTTGAATATATCTGAAAATTTTATTCCTGTGATGCATTCCTGAATTTTCAGCATCATTACTCCAGTCTTCAGTGTCACATGATCCTTCATAAAACTGATTATTTTTGTCTGTATTCTTTGATGAATAGAAAGTAAAAATTTATTTATTTGACATTTTTTTGTAACATTATAAATGTCTTTACTTTTGATCAATTTAACATGTCCTTGCTGAATAAAATAAACAATTTCTTAATTTTGTTGCTCACAAACCTTTGAACAGTAGTGTATATCTATATGTGTGTATTAGTAGTTGTGTTATTTTACAGCTGTATTTAAACTGAACTGTGCGCATGTTTACTGTTACTGTTACTATTTACTGCCATTAGATCTTTATTTTTAAGTGCTTCTGGTGTGTATTTCCTCTTCCTCTCAGCTTTTGGGAGAGCTGCTTTTGGACAGACACAACTTCACTATAATGACGAAGTACATTAGCAAACCAGAGAACCTCAAACTCATGATGAATCTACTGAGAGACAAGAGCCGCAACATCCAGTTTGAGGCTTTCCATGTGTTTAAGGTTTGAGTCTATTATTATTTCACCAACTTACCAGAATGTCAACCCAAACTCAAGCAAGGTGACAAGGTCTTTCTCTGTGCATTCAGGTGTTTGTGGCCAATCCGAACAAGACTCAGCCAATCCTCGACATCCTGCTGAAGAACCAGACCAAACTCATCGAGTTCCTCAGCAAGTTCCAGAACGACCGCGCCGAGGACGAGCAGTTCAGCGACGAGAAGACCTATCTAATCAAACAGATCCGAGACCTCAAGAGGCCAACCCCGCAGGACGCTTGAGACGGATGACGAACGGTTAAAAGTGCAAAGAGGACGTCTAGACAGTGTTTTAGGCGACGTCTGGATGATGTTTGGCTCTCTGGGACGTTGAGTGGCCGTAGCACTGGGCATGTTTTTTGTGTTTTGCAGAAACGGTTAAATGCCGTTTGAGCTCGGCGGGGCGAGTAATGTGGCGACGAGGATGAAGAAGAGTCTTGCTTCGCTGGACATACAACCTCTTCCCCTTACAATGTTTTATTTTCATGTTTCAAAAAAACGAGCAAAGTGAACAGAAAGGTTGGATGTAGATGCCGCTGCTTTATTGCACATAAAGAAGGAGGGTTTTGTACCGCATACACAACCATACACTCAAATGTCTCTTGATGCTAACTAGTTGAGGATATTAATGAATAACAGGAAATTTGACATGCATAAAGCACTTATGCAGTAACCCATTCAAACACACTCCTGTCAACTCATTTGCTCAGTTGCATAAAAGCTAGAAATGTGACGCATCTACATGTTTTGCACATTTTGAGGTTGCGTATCCTGGGTGAATAAATGTGTAGGCCCTACATATTGTAGGCTTTTTCATCTTCCCTTTTTTGTTTTGGCTTTGTAGACTTCATTGGATGTGCGACGGCACCTCACAGCCTCTTTAACGGTTCATGGCTGTTTCAGATTCATTTTGAAAGTCATATGCAAAGGAGTAAATGTGTGCGGTTTGGTGAGTTAGTTGTGGCTGTGCTGTCGATTCTGATTTAACTTTGCCATTCCTTTCTTACTGTATTAGTCACTGAGTTAAGTGGGTGTAATGGAAAGTTAACTTGTGGAATCTGCAGCTTTCTTGTGGTCGTGACATTAAAATTTGTGCCCTGCTTAGTCTTGTTTTCAGTAAAACTAAACCCCCACTGGCATAGTGTATACATTTGTGTTAACCAGGGCCATTGATTTGATCATTCGGTGAGTTAATCTCACAAAACAAATCACATTTAACCTCAAAATCAAAAGGAACATAATATGTTGAGACTTTCCTATTACTATAAAGCATCTGGTCGTAATTAAAAAATTTTTTTTCGTAATTTTCAGATTTGTCAATAGTACTTTAAATTAAATTCCCAATAAGCTTTTAAATATATATTTTAATCTGTTTACTATAGTAGAGTCTTTACAACAAGTATAATGACAGTTATATATATATATAAAATGCATTATTACATATACATATGTCTTGCTTTTGAGTTTGAGGTGAAATGTGACCTGGATAAGTTCTTTTCTGGTTTTGTGTAAATTGACTAAATACACCGGCTCAGATACTGTTTCTCTTGCCTTGCTGTTTTTAGTTTGTTTTTAGTATTAGTGGCAGACTAATCTGAAATGGTTGGGTGTAGAGGAGCCGCCCAAACCCATATTATTACCTAATTGTGGCTGCTGACGGAAAAGGCCATTTGAGCACCCACATCCTTTATGAATGTTTTAACTTATGTTTGTTTTAATAACAGTGCGGTGGTCGATGGGGGTTGACTGCTTTTAATCACAAGACAGCCACAATCATCTGCCATAAATCCTTCATTTCTCCCTTAAACAAATGCAACTGTAATTCATAATGGTATCCCTCCCTACTCATTTTCAATGCAGAACTTTGCCGAACTCCCATTAAAACATGTTCTGTCGAATGTTTACAGTACTGGTCAGAATAACAGGGATTGACATGTCTATAACAGTATTTTATTTTAGTGGAAAATACAATAAACCTTGCGTAGATTAAAGATGTACATTTTTCATATTTAAGTCTGAGCATATCCTGTTTAAAGGGTCACGGGAAACTCATAATTTGTGGTTTAGTCAGCATCTGTGGTTCAGATTGGACTAGTTTTTTTTGGTTGGCACTTGTTACAACAGCCAATCACAGTCATCCTGTAAGCCTGACATCATAATGGCCCAATGCATTAAGATTTCTGAGAATTAGTCAACTTATCTTGCATCAGTGCATGTTTCTATTTTACAGCCTTAGATTAAGCATGGGCATCTAAAGGACAAGCTGGAAACTTATTGGCCTGCTGTCTGTTGTTCAATTAAACAGTTCAATCTAACCTATAGATCTGGCCCGAGTAATAAGACTTGGGCACAGAAACCTGGAGTTTCATCTGAAATGTCAAAACGTAGACAGACTAACAGTTGGAAATAAAGTTTGGAATAAGATACATGTTTCTACTGTCTTTTGTTCTTTGGTTAAAAAGCGGTGGTTATTCAACAAATTAAACCATGTTTTAGTAATGCCAAGAAATGCCATACATTAATAATACATTAGCCTATTATATTAACATACTAGCCTGTAGGCCTATTATATGATATTGGCCTATATTTTATTAGATTAATTCTGGAATAATTTTGTTTAACATTCAGGCACCTTGTCTGTAGATAGACAGACGGTCTGTCTATCTACAGACAAGGTGCCTGAATGTTAAACAAAATTATTGCAGACGTATGATTTTTGAACGTTAGCACATTTTCTCATCCTTGGTCATATTAGGTATTTTTGATATGGCATATATGCAAGTACGACAATATTACCATCAGATAGATAGATAGATAGATAAAACTGTTAAAAAAAGGTACACAGACATGATGTATACAAAACGTGCGCGCGCTTGCTCCTCCTGGGTCGCGCGCATCATCACAGTGTCGCTAGCACTGTGACTTTAAGAACAATTATATATATATAGAGCGAGAGAGAGACAGACAGACAGAAATATATAAATAAATTATAATAGATTCTTCCGGTCTATTAAAACAAACGACAAATATTGTGTCACAAAGCCAGGGGATAAAGGATCTGCGTGCACGCTAAAAACAGCGTTATTTTCTCCCTTCAACATGGTGAAGATCAGCTTTCAGTCCATCACAGGACAAAAAGCCGAGAAAGAAGAGGGAGATGGAGATAAAACTCAAATATTCATACCGCATCCACACGTAAGTTTCGCTTTTTGTGTGCATCATCCGAAATGTCACAGATAACAGCGGTTTAAAGTAACCAAAGCCAGAAAAGAAAAGAACATCCCTGATAAACCACCAATCACGTCATTTGGGGATGGAAAATGATCTATTGATAATGCTCTATCAACACTGGTATATATCTGTAGCTGTTTTGCATATAAATATTGTTGCCCTTTGGTTTCATAACAAGAGGACATGGATGCTGCAGCACCTGCACCAATAACACCACATCATGCAACATTCATCATATCCATCTCTGCATCTCCATCACTTTTATATCCGTGTGCACTCAATATGTGTGCATTATTGTGTGTTTTCATCAAATTGCTCTTCTTTAATAATTTAACCAAGTAAACATCTTGATTAAATTCATACAAAATAGCTTAAAACATGTTGCCCTGCATTTTAAAAGATAATATATCTGTTGTTGTCAGAGGTTAAGGCCTTATTCTTAAGAGCTTATAATGGCAGGGACTGAAAATTGGCATAGTGCAGCAGCACAGGTTTATGTGTCTATGCAACACACACACACACACACACACACACACACACACACACACACACACACACACACACACACACACACACACACACACACACACACACACAAATCCAACAGAGACAAAATGGCAGATGGCTACGGTGAGGAGAAATGACTTTGGAGAGCTTTAGCTGTTTAATATCGCTCCTTTACTAAAAGGGGTGCATGTATGCGTTCGCTGTCTTTATAGGCCAAATTACCTCTCCCCACGATGAAAACGATTTAAAGATGATGTAATTTCTGTGCCACTAAATATAGTCTGTCTCTAATGATTCCCTTAGTCAGGAGGATACAAATACTTGCCTACCATACACAGAAAACATGTCAAATATGAATATGCAGTAGGCTATTCATGAAACAGTAATCGAACACCCAGCTAACAGGGAACGTTCTCAGAACTTTTGAACATTTATTTAATATCTTTCATAACATTTTCAAAATCTTAGTGGACACTTTGCTATCGCATAAAACCATGGGAGCTGAGGAGCCAGAACTGAGAAAAAAAAAAAAAACTTCACTTTAAATAATGTTATTTATTTTAAAAAGTGATTGTATGGTGTAAGTGTTGGCTTGGTGTATTTCAAATATTTTAAATCTAATTATCTAAATATAAAAACAGTAGGCCTACTAGCCAAAAGAAAGTCTCCATCATGTTAATAAACCAAACGTGCGTGTGTAAGTTAAGAATGAGATCAGCTCAGGTCATGTGTGCGTGCAGTTTGGCAGATGGGTTGCAAGACCGGGGGCGTTATTAGTCATTGCCTACTGGCATCACACATCTAATAATTTCCTTCTGTAGTACGAGAGAGCACTGAATAATCCATTCTTGATCCATACAAGTGAATGTAGTGCCGATTGTAGCACGTCTCGCAGCGTGTGGGTGATCGCATTGAAAGTGGCACGGTATTTTGAGGACATGATGAATTCATTCCTGCAGTCACAGTGAGTGTGTGTTTGGGTCTTGCCATCTTGATGAGGACCAAATGTCCTCAGATAGTATAGTAGGCTACAACCTAAAATGAGCTACTTTGTGGGTAATATTATGCTTTATTTAATGGAAATAAAAACAAAATGTTGTGTTTGTAGGTGGAAGAGGAGCTGGTTTTGCCTGTCGGACGGAAACGCTCTTCTCTGAGTGGACTTTGCTGTCTGACAACTGCACTGATTGTCTTCACCTGCAGCTTGATATATGCTTCTATATATATCTACCGTTACTACATCATCCCTCAGGTAGCACACAAATATACGAGTGGCAGAAAACTCAAAATAATTAATAGATAATTAGATGATAGTCTCAGTCAGAGCTTATGTTTTATGCTCTGGTGTTATTAGGTGTGTTTGACTTGAAGCTGCGCTGCGCAGACCGATCGGTGCATGACATCATATTACAGCGAGATCGATTAGAGAGCAGACGTTTCTGTATGCTTTCGAATTTGTCTCGCGGTACCAATGATGTCATACACCGATCGGCCTGTGCAGCGCTGCTTCAAGTCGAGCACCTCCAATATTTCAATGACAGTTGCAATTCATTCCTCAATGAATCACTGTTCTGAAAGTTGAACGAATGGCCCGATGATAAAATACTGTTTGTTGCCAACTACTGGTGTAAAGATATCGATGTACCCTGTAGAAAGATTACTGAAAGACTTATCAGCCTTCCTGGAACGCGCAAACTGGTATGCACAGTGATACATACAGTAAAAAGACTTATGTCATAATTTCGATTTTTCATTTCATAAACATGATTAAGTATGTCATAATTTCAACTTTTGAAGTCATAGTTATGATTTACAAAAGCATTTATACATAAGACTGATACACAAGGTGAACACCCGCTAAAAGTGGTGCATAGTAAATATCGATTTGTGGATTTAAGGGATCGATAACGCAATTAGGATAATATCAAATCTTTTTCCAAGCCCTATTTTGATAGATGTATCAGCTTCCAAATATTTATCGGCCGATTTTTGATCAATTTTAAACCATCGGCATATTGGCTATAGCATAAAAAAGGCTGAAACCGATGGTTTAGTAACTGCGTGAGTTGCATAATTCAACTTTTTTTTTGGTAAAATAATTAAATACTTGCTAAAACAAAATGAAATCTGTACAAAAAACAGCAGGGCTCGACAATACGGACTTCCTGGTGCCAGCGTGAACGACGCGGCTGGGACAATTGATGGAACTGTCCCGATCAGGCCAGTGCAGCATCTTCATGAAAGTTTATCATTTGAACGTGCTTTTAAGCCGTGCGATTTTAAATATTAAAGCACAAGAAGACCCGAAAGAGAACTCAGTTCTGATTACTGAAGGTGTTTGCTCACACATCCAAAGCACGCACCCAGAAAGCCGTGTTTTAGACAGCGCAAAAATACTGAATTGTGTTATCTTACACTTCTTCTAATTTACTTAAAATTATATAATAACGCCCATCTTGGCGAGTGTCCTTGTAAACATGGTCAGTTATGTCTTAAATGAACATAAACAGTTGAGAAATAATACTCTTGTGTACCAGTATATTGGATCTGTGCAGTTCTTAAAGTGACAGCAGCCTAATATTCCTGTTTTAATGTTACAACAACAAAAGATTAAAAAATCACTCACTACTCTTGACTAAATAACTTTTGTAACTTAAATAAGGATACTTGTATATTTAATTTATACAATTTAAAATATATTTGACATGTGATTACTTTATTGTACCTGGAAACTACTTAGACCTACATGAAAAGCACTGTTTATTTCATATGTATCTTTGTTCAGTTGTATTTACGTTGGCCTGTTGAATTTGAAATAAATGGATATGATCCATGTTCAATATGGAAATTATTTGATGATGCAGCAATAAACTAGCTAGTATACCTCTAATTTAAAACATTATCAAAACGCTAATCTATTTTAACGAAAAAAGTTCCAATAAAAGAGCAAGTGACAAGTATCGGTATCGGCCAAAAAAATCGGTATCGATATCGACCAAAAAAAGTCCTATCAGTGCATCCCTAATATAAATACTGGGTATTATCTTATGTTCTTGTGTTAAAAGATATCATGTATTTTAAATGTTGGCGATTCAGGTTCCGGATCAGAGTCGGTTCCACTGCCGTGTTGTGTATGAGGACTCGGTGGCTGCTCCACTACGAGGCTCTCAAGAGCTGGAGGAGAACGTGGGCATCTATCTGAAGGAAAACTACGAGCAGATCAGCGTGCCTGTGCCCGACTTCAGCAACACAGACCCTGCTGATATCATTCATGATTTCCACAGGGTAATACACATGAAAACAGCTCACAACTTTTCACAGTTACACATGACTTAGTTTCCATTATGTATACTTACAGAGCACGTTTTCACATTATTGTTTACTTTTGTCTTTTTAGAGCTGCTTAACAGCATAATTGAACTCTGAATCATTATTGTCCTGTTTATTGAAACCATTTCTATTGTATAAAGTGCTATATAAATAAAAATGATTTGAGTTTTACCTGAAGTATGTGAATGTGTTTGGGTTTTTTAGGGTCTGACGGCCTACCATGACATTGCCTTAGACAAGTGTTATGTCATCGAGCTCAACACCAGTGTGGTAATGCCACCACGTAACCTCTGGGAACTTCTCATCAACGTCAAGGTACTTGTATTGTTTGTGTGTAATGAAAGTTTTGAAATGTGAATTATATCTACTTGATGTTGCCTTTCTATCTTTTTGTAGAAGGGGACTTACCTCCCCCAGACATACATTGTCCAGGAAGAGATGGTCGTGGCTGGACGTGTTAATAATATGCATCAGCTCGGCCGCTTTATTTACCGTCTGTGTAACGGTAAAGATACGTACAGGCTCCGTCGCCGCAACTCACGCCGTCGTAAGTTGACAAATGTTTGTCTTTTTATAGTAGGGGTCGACTGATACGGTTTAGTCAATGTTGACATCTAAAGAGAATCATATCACTCAATGTTTACCCAAAAATTAAATATCAAATATCTTCATTGTTAAAACTAGGGTATAAATCTTCATCTAAATTGGCATTGCCAAATTGGACTCGTAGCTCAGGATTGGCAAATGTATAATTAGATGAAGATTTATACCCTAGTTTTAACAATGAAGATATTTGATATTTAATTTTTGGGTAAACATGATGTAAAATCAATGTTTATATTATTTAAGGCCACTGATACGGTTTAGTCAATGTTGACATCTAAAGAGAATCATATCACTCAACTGAAATAATATAAACATTGATTTTACATCATGTTTACCCAAAAATTAAATATCAAATATCTTCATTGTTAAAACTAGGGTATAAATCTTCATCTAAATAATACATTTGCCAATCCTGAGCTACGAGTCCAATTTGGCAATGCCAATTTACGGCCTAACTAATTCTTCATCTTCTTGGTGGGAGGAAACTGCTCCGGTGTGGCTTCACAGCTGCCATGTAAATCTGATTGGCGTCCAGCTTAATAGCTCATTGCAGCTAATTAGCGGAACAATTAAGTAACACCCACGCTATGATATCCTGTATTAAGCAATCTATTTCTCCCTGGTTCCTGAAGATCCAAGGCTTTTTTTGTGAGAATATAATATGATAATATCCATGACAACCACAAACTTTGGGGAAACTGGGATGATTTCATGGAAGCAGGCCATCTGCGTTAGAACTGATCAAGCTATTATGATCCATGAATATGTTGTATTGTGTTACTTCTGTATACCATATTTTGAATTTTATGTGCTTATATAGCTTATGTGTTTATACAGTTCTTGTACACAGAATCCCAGCTAACAGGGAATGTCTCACAACGTTCTGGCAAGGTTCTCTTAAAATTACAAGCAAACATTCTCCCAATATCGTCGATAGAACGTTCTGTCACCTTATTTGACACCTTCAATAACACAGTTATCTAGTCTTCAATGATCAAAACATTAGCACAGAAATGTTGTTTATACATCGTTCATGAAACTTTTTTAAACTAAATGGTCGTCTAACTTTTTCAGAACATTCAGAGACATTCAGAAATAACATTTTTGACTTAAAGGATTAGTTCACTTTTAAAAAAACGTTTGCTGATAATTTACTCACCCCCATGTCATCCAAGATGTCCATGTCTTTCTTTCTTCAGTCGAAAAGAAATTAATGATTTTGATGAAAACATTCCAGGATTTTTCTCCATATAATGGACTTCAATGGCTACCAAACGGTTCAAGGTCCAAATGACAGTTTTAGTGCAGCTTCAAAGGGCTTTAAACGATACCAGACGATGAATAAGGGTCTTATCTAGCGAAACGATCAGTCATTTCAAAAATAAATAAAAACAGGGTACCCGCGGGTCTTAAAAGCCTTGAAAAAGTCTTGAATTTGATCATCTTAAATTAAGGCCTTAAAAGTCTTGAATTTAGTATACAAAGTCTTGGATTTCGTTACAAAGGTCTTATATTTTTTATTGCCTTTGCTAGGATTAAGTTCATACTGTAACAAAATTAACAGTTACTAATGTAGGCCAATTCAAAATGTATGCACGCAGCATTGAGTCAAAGAACGTATAGCCTACTCTTTGGTTGATTGCACCTCGCGCTCCACGTCATAGCAGAAAAAGCGATCGCGTGCGCACCCGTTACTATGGTTACTAGGCAAGTGAGGTACAGAACAAGATAGTACCTAACCTAGTTTAACCCGCTGTGGCCACAAATGACAAAATTTAAACCCCAAATAAGAGCTTTTCTGTTAAAAGAACATATTTTCCACCCGGTCTTTTCAATAGTATCTGGCAACCATGCGCGCGCTCTCTCTCTCTCTCTACACTGCTGAAGAAGCGCGGATGATCTGAAAACACAGACAAGCTGGAGTTCAGCGATCTTTATTTAAGATTTTCTACTTAAATTAAAGTGTCATTCAGTTGGTCTGTGTTCTGTCACGAGCCGCTTGCGCTGTTTGTGCGACTAAATCTGCGATCAAAATGCAGGCTGATATCCAGCAGTGTTCATACGAGCAAGAATGCAATGTTTCCCGATTATCCACACGATTTCAAATGTGACATTGATTTTATACAACAGTAAAAAAGAAAAGAAAAAAGGGTAACATTAAATCATGTACTACATTTAAAACAGCATTATCAGGCTTGCTCTATAACGAAATATGTGGCTTTGAACGAATCGTGAGATTGAATGAATGAATGACTCAGACTCACTCATAAAGATAGTGAGTTACCGCCACCTACTGGCGATTTTAATGTTTTTTAACATTGCCAATTTAATGAACATTGTTTTATTTAAAGCATTATTTTTATTTATTTTTTTAAGTTATTACAAAGGTAAAAAATGAAATTGGAAAATGTATTTAAGTGGGGAAATCTTGTCCCTTAATGGAAAAGGTGTGAGTGCAGTCTAAGTGGAAGAGAGGGGGTCCAGGGGGTACAGCACTCTAAAACACTGGAGAACCACTGAACTTAGGAAAAGGGATAATTATGTAGAACTGCACAAATGCTACTGCTTAAGAGTGCTCTGTCAATAATTTCTCATAAGCTTAATTGAATTGGCCTAGAGAGAATAATTATGACATTTTCTGATGTGCAAAAATGCAAAGACTTTTCGTCAACTACAACTATAAAAAACAGGATGACTCAAATGTGATTAAGACCAATGAGCATTTTCGTCTGAAGACTAAGACTAAATCAAAAATGGCTGCCAAAATTAACACTGGCCAACATACACGTGCGCACTACAATGCTGTTGCGTATGTATTAAATATTAAGTAAATTTAATACATAATTTAATATAATTTAAGTAAAATGTTTTATTTAATTCAAGTAGCCTCCTTGTACATAATTATTTTCTAGGGTTTAAAATGTATACAGATTTGACATTTTCCCCTCATACTTCTGTCGGAATGGGTACGAAGTTGGCATTGAATTTCATTTGAAATGGTATTAAAAAGGTCTTAAAAAGCCTTGAATTTAAGATGGAGGATCCTGGGGGTACCCTGAAAAAGGTTTACGTTTTATTTGCACAAATGCTCGCCTTGCTCTGTTCTGTGATGTACGTTCGTGACTCTCCTGTTCGAACTCGTTCATCAAAATTAACAAATCTTTTTTCGAGTCATTTCATTCATTCAACGAACGAAATGACTCGAAAAATATTAGTTCATTTTGAACGAGTCTTTTTTTGAGTCATTTCGTTCATTCAACGAACGAAATGAACTAAAGGACTGGAAAAAAGATTCGTTCATTTTGATGAACGAGTTCGAACAGGAGAGTCACGAAACGGGCATCACAGGACAGAGCAAGGCCAGCATTTGTGCTAATAAAACTTTTTAAAAAATTATTTATTTTTTAAATGACGCATCGTTTCGCTAGATAAGACCCTTATTCATCGTCTGGTATCGTTTAAAGCCCTTTGAAGCTGCACTGAAACTGTCATTTGGACCTTGGACTGTTTGGGTCCCATTGAAGTCCATTATATGGAGAAAAATCCTGGAATGTTTTCATCAAAAACATTAATTTCTTTTCGATTGAAGAAAGACATGGACATCTTGGATGACATGGGGGGTGAGTAAATTATCAGCAAAAGTTTTTTAATAAGTGAACTATTAGAGTAACCCTTTTAAGGGTTATCAAATTGATTTCATCATTATCTCACCCTCAATGCTGTTCCAAACCTGTATGAGTTTCTTTCTTCTGTTAAACAAAAAAGATATTTTGAAGAATGCCAGTAACCAATAAGTTGATAGGCCCTATTGACTTCCATAGTATTTTTTTTTTCAATGCAAGTCAAGTCAGTGCAGTCCATCAACTGATTTGTTACCAAAATTCTTCTTTTATGTTCAACAGAAGAAAGGAATCCATACAGGTTTGGAACAATTTGAGGATGAGTAAATGATGCCAGAATTTTTGGGTGAACTCTTCCTTTAATAGAAACATTAGCAAAAATGTTTTTTAGACATATTTCTGTTAGCAGGGATACTAATCCATACGATAAATAAATAATAGTGTAAATATGTAAAATATTTCTTAAAGTCCCCCTGTAGTCAATAATTGTAACGCTTAAAACTTAAAACCAAAATTACTTATTTAAAAGTTTTTTCCTTGAAAATTTCGTCATGCTTGAAATGTAACTCTACACCCTTTCCTCATTTAGTAAACGCGATTCTATGATTATGCAAATTGGCCAAAGAACACCACATAGACAACTTTAAAAGCTTCCTTTTCACAGGGGGACTTTAATGCAAGTGACTCGTAACTATTTTTTTGTTTTGTTTACATCATTTTCCTATTCTTCCCATTAGGTATCACCAAGCGTGATGCGCAGAACTGTCACCGAATCCGCCACTTCGAGAACACGTTCGTGGTGGAGACAGTGATTTGTGAGACTCCATAGGCTGTTCGCTTCATTGCCCCGCCCATTTCTGATGAGATCACATCCGTTGTTCTCGGTAGCCACACCCCTTTGAAAAATCACACTCTTTACCTCTGATCCCTCATGTCTTTAAATCCCATTTCGCTCTCTCTTTTTGTACTTCTCTCTCTAGTAATGTGTATCATTACAAATGTTATCTGAACAGTTTGTTTCTGCATATTTGCAATAATGAGCATTTTCAACTTGATGCATTTAAAAATGTAACAGTAGCATCTGAAGTCTTAAATTGAGAAGAATACATGGGCATTAAGCTGCACAATGCCTGCATGCTTGTACCTGCGTGTGCACCACCAAACTGCTCTTTGCTCTCTTATATATTTGCGTGTTTTTAGATCTATTCTTCTCAGTCATGGATAGGGATGCATCGAAATGTTGGCCAAAATGCCATACAATGGTGAGAAATCTGGCCAAAAATGTTCACAGAAAGCATTACTCTAACATCCGATCTTTAATGTAGCTTAATGTACTCTGCAAAAAAGATTTTCTTAGTATTTTTTTCTTGTTTTCCATCAAAAATATCAACAATATCAAAATCAATGCATTTACTTGTGAAGATATTCTTATTTTCTGAAAAAAAAATTCTCGAAATTAAGCGAGTTTATGCATAAAACAAGAACGAATATGTGATTGGGGTAAGAAAAATAATATTGTTTTCCTTTTGAGTTATGTTTAGTTTTCTGACACCATTGACAGATATTTTTTTCTTATTCTATACAAACGTGCTTCATTTTTGTTTTGTTTTTCAGAAAGCAAGACTTAATATCTTAGGTCATTTCACTTCTTATGTAAATGTAAATTGATTTAAGAATGTTTCGATAGTTGTACTGGAAAACTAGACACTAGAAATTAATTTTGTTCAGTGTAACTTTCTGTATGATTGATAAGCACAAAAAACTCACTGAAGTCGAAGCATATTGTGGTAAAAATGGCAAATTCACATTTCACATTTTCTAGTTGTACTTTAATTTAAAACGTATCGATCACAGTCTTGGTTAAAGGCACATTATTCGAGGCTATTTTGCTCAACTTGTATAATAAACGTCAAGACAAATCGTCACACATTTGTAAAGGTAAATGAACTTCTCTAGCAAAACTGTGTCTTGCCCTGTGTTGTGTATTCTTTTCTTTCGGTGCGTCACTACTCATGGATATCCTAACTGATCCTAGTGCCAGTTATAGCGCCTGAAGAAAAATCACAGCCATCATTACATTTATCACACGTGTTCGTTTACTACGTATCTCAATATCCAGTACTCGCCGTATGCCACTTTAGTGCTTCTACAACATGCTTCCTGTCCCACTTCCTCATTTCTTTTCTCTCTCTGCATGCTTTTGAAGAGAACACGTGCATTGTTTGAGTATGTTCTTATCATATGAGTGAAGCCTTAGGCCAGATTCATGCCCTGGACTAATGTATACAATCTCAAAAGCTCTTCGTGTTTATGTGTGTGTGTGTTGAACTACAAAAAAACTGGTTTAGTTAGGTGACGCAAACATGTAAATAAACCAATAAGACCTACCTAAGTCATTGAGCATCTTTCTGTTACAAAACACTCACAGCATGAGCAAACACATTTCACAACTACAAAAATTACATTTTATGTTGCTTAAATGCTTGTTTCACACCCTTTTCAGGCACTAGAAATATGTTCTGGTAACCAAACAGCTTGCAAAACACACCAGGGAATCAGGGAATCTTTGAAAAATTGTAAGAAAGAGGAAATGAAATACATGTGTGAGGTTTCTGCCATTGTGAACCATTACTCTAGTGCACGCCTTCAAAATGATCTTGCATCATCGTGCACCCTTGCAAAAATCATAAGATGATCTTGTCTTAACTTCTGCTCAAAAATTAATCTGTGATCTATGGTACAAGTGCCAATCTTTCCCCTCTCGGTTCAGTCAGCGGTTACCAATAAGACTGAGTCATAATGGATCATTTCTAGTTTGACAGACAGCACATGAATAGTTCAATCAAAAGCAAACATTCTGTCTTCATTTACTCCCCATGTTTTTTTCAAACACATCTGACTTTCTGTGGAACAAGGATGCAATTATTGATGGTTAATATTAACCGTATCTGAAAAGCACCAAACTGACAAAAGGCACCATAACAATAATTAATATGATGCCCTAAGTTTTTTGAAGTAATGTGATAGATTTGTGGGAAGAACAAATTTAAATAATGTAGGTCATTATTCACTGTTAACTTGAGAAACACTGCGAATTGAGTTGATTCTAGAACTGAATCACTTCATTTTGTGAACAAATCATTCAGTTCGATTTGTGAATTGGATCAACTGGTTTATTAAAAAGAACTGGCTCATTAAAATAATGTATTAATGTACAATAATGTATTAACAAATTTGACTGGCTTTGGAGCTTCACTCCTAATAACTAACTGTTACATATTATATTATATAATATATTATATGTAAGGGATCATGTACATCCAGTCGGTTGTTATCTCAGAATAAACCCGACAGGGTGATCACGACCCCAACGCGCTTTTTGCCACATAAGTAAATGATTAGATCTGAGACAAGACATGAAATATTGATATGAAATATTTTATTAGCTCTTTAAACACAAAGCTCTGTAAGAAAGTAAGTAAGAGCTTTTTCCTGACGAGTCTAATGCGTTTTGAATTATGTGCTGGCTAGGCACTTCAAGTTTGGGAAACTTCCACTCAATATGACAGAAACTAATAATTTCAAATCCCCTTTTCACTTCTAATCCATATTAGCAGTAATTTTCTAAAGCAGGTATTAAGAATATTAGTTATCTGTCAAAACAGAACGCATTTAGAAATATTATCACTCAATGTTCCAATTAATGAACATTGGGGTTAAGGCGTGTTACATAATACTGCCAGATATTACTATATTGCTGCTGAAAGAATCTAGCTTTTGAGGTTATTCATGGTCTAATGAAATACAAGTCCAAAGGACCACTTCCAAACACAGCATAGTTACCAATCCTTCTGCTTTATGCGTCAGCGGTGTTAGTTTACACAATCTAAACACAGTTTATAGAATTATATAACAAATTCTTAAAAGTTAAGTCATGCTTGACACTTTCACCAAATGGGTTTATTAGGATTATATAAGATTGTTAGGTATGTGGCAGCTATAAAGCAACAAAAACATAGGTCAATCTAAAACGGGTGAAAATAGTTTACAATTTTCACTTCTGTTTTTTATATTTAACAGTCATATAGTATATTAGTCTATGTAGTTGTCTGGCACAAGGGGAGAAACAACAGGAAACATGACTCAACATGAAAAATATGACACTTGCAAGGCAACTGTTTAAAACATTTAAAAATTTATATTAACCATAAACACTGAACTATGGGTATATAAACCCTTTTAATATAATATGAAAACAATTAGTTCACATGATCAAAGACACCTTGACTGAGAACTTCCAGAAACATCAGATTCATGTTGATTTTTTAAAAACATTGTTGTGGTTTATAGGTCACTTTTACCTGTCACCTGTACACACACACACACGATTTAAAAAAATATGTATTATTGTGGTTTATAGAGGTCACTTTTAAGACTTTTTAGATGGAGAAACAAAAAAAAGTATTAAAACATAATTATTTTGGATATTAAAAAAATCTAAGAAGTTCTTTAAAATCACCTATATATTAACTTAACAAAAATAAGCAGATGTTTGTCATATTTAAAATCAGACATTAATGACGCAGGTTTTATGACAGGCACATTTATCATATTTAAGCAGAGTTTGAAGTGTGAGTCTAATCTCCTGACCTCAGACTTCATGGTATATGAATTGTAGACGAAACCAATAGACAAAATTTAAAATTTTGTGGGTGTGACTGATGTGCTTTGTCAACAGATGCACACAGAAGACTGTCTAGGCCCACATATTTTGCTTTTAAAAACGCTGAGGTTACATTAACACAGTTGTCACATTTTATCACAGGAAGTGGAAAAAGGCGTAGCAATGTGGTTCACTAGTAACTAGTCATAAAAATAAATATTAATACAATTAATAACATGTTTTATAGGCTACATTATCAACAAAAATATAACTTTTCTCTGAAAACCACATAATGACACTGCGATAGGCTTAGTATTTGCATAAGCCTGTTAAAATATAATGCAATTAAATATTATATAATAACGTAATTCCGATATTCTAACCAAACAGATCCAATAGCGTGTATTTAGAGCACTTAGGACGTATTTGGACATTTAAATAACACAATTAAACGAAATATCCAACCATCTTTTTTATGCCGTTTAACCCTCTAAGTTCACACAGGTGTTCTTAAAGATTAAACACAGTCTATTAATCACGTTAGACACCCATCAGATACGTTCTGAACACCTATATTTATTGTTTTATAGTTACTTTCTTTGTAACCAAATTTCTGAGGGCACTGATTTTTTTTTCTGAGGCCAAACTTTTGCGAAGAAAACAAAATTACGCTGGAGAAAAACATATAGCATATTCAGTGCTTTTTCGAGAGAACACTAAAGCATTGAAATATTTTGTTTGTTTTTCATCATGACATGTCCCCTCATGGTCTCCATATTCAAGATTCAAGATTTTATTATTTGTCACATACACCGTTATACAGATTGTACAACCTGTAGTGAAATGTAAAATAGGGTCCACTCCAAGATAATATGAGATGCAATATTATAAAATACTAAACATAAATTAACAATTAGATAAATATAGATACAAATTTATAATAATATAAATCTGTAATATAGGCTAAACTGGTAATATTTACATACAGAAATGTGCAGACAATGGT
>CM070825.1:15939644-15980702 GCA_036326025.1 Chrosomus eos
AAGCAGTAAGATGAAGTGTTGTTACCGTCGTGAAGTGTGAAGATGGGGGCGCTGAATCCAAAGACCAACGTCCACACGACCAGGCACACGAGCATCGCCTTGCGCGGAGAACGCAAACGAAGGGCAGCGAATGGAAACCGAAGAGCGATGTAGCGGTCGACCGCGATGCACATGCTCAGCATGATGCTGCCGTAGATGTTGACGTAGAGCAGGCTCTCCAGCAGGGAGCAGAAGGTATTACCGAGAGTCCATTGCTTCTTGTATGCGTGCATCTTGAAGGGCAGCGACAGAAGCAGCAGGCCGTCGTTGATGATCAGGTTGATGAGGTAAACCGTGGATTCGCTCAAGCGGCGAACACGGAAGAGCAGCAGCCACAGAGCGGCCAGGTTCAGAGGGAGGCCCACGACCAGAATGGGCACATACACGCACCACTGGACCCAGCACACCGAGTCACAGGCTGATATGGAGGAAGAGAAAAAGAGAGGTTAGTATCCCAGCTAACTAGGAACGTTATCAGAACTTTACTAGAAACGTTCTTCTAGTAACATTAAAAGATTAGTTCACTTTTAAAAAAACTTTTGCTGATAATTTACTCACCCCCATGTCATCCAAGATGTCCACGTCTTTCTTTCTTCAGTTGAAAAGAAATTAATGTTTTTGATTAAAACATTCCAGGATTTTTCACCATATAATGGACTTCAACGCAACCAAACGGTTCAAGGTCCAAATGACAGTTTCAGTGCAGCTTTAAAGGGCTTTAAACGACTCCAGACGATGAATAAGGGTCTTATCTAGCAAAACGATCGGTCATTTCAAAAATAAATAAAAAGGTTTACGTTTTATAAGCACAAATGCTGGCCTTGCTCTGTCCTGTGATGCACGTTCGTGACTCTCCTGTTCGAACTCGTTCATCAAAATGAACAAATCTTTTTTCGAGTCATTTTGTTCGTGTTTGTGCTAATAAAACGTAAACTTTTTTATTTATTTTTTAAATGACAGATCGTTTCGCTAGATAAGACCCTTATTCATCGTCTGATATCATTAAAGCCCTATTAAGCTGCACTGAAACTGTCTTTTGGACCTTGAACCGTTTGGTTGCCGTTGAAGTCCATTATATGGAGAAAAATCCTGGAATGTTTTCATCACAAACCTTAATTTCTTTTCGACTGAAGAAAGAAAGACATGGACATCTTGGATGACATGGGGGTGAGTAAATTATCAGCAAAAGATTTTTAGTTCAAAAGTGAACTAATCCTTTAAAGGTGCTCTAAGGCCGTGTGTCCACCAAAGCTTTTTTTTTTCACGCAGCTGGCGTATTTTTCCAATTGTTTTCAATGGGAGCGCTTCGTTTTTTAAACACCATGAGCGTAACAAGGCGCTGAGCGTTTTTTTTTTCACGTTTTTTCAGTGTTTTTACTGGTCGCCGAGAGTTGAAAAATGTTCAACTTTGGGTAAAATGCAGCGCTCATCACTGTCACTTCTTACCCAGCCGTCCAATCACAGTGGAGGAGGGGCGGGGCTAATATCACACCGACCAACTGTCACAAAATTACTTCTGTACAACGACGTCAACCAGCAGAGCTAACCGAACAAAATGGATGAAAAATAATTTTTTTGTATGAACGAATGATCTGCGAATCAGTTACAAGTAAACTGTGCTGCGAATATTCTGTATCATAGCAACGAATCGTCTCAACTGAAAAAAACGCTGCGCTGCCAAAACGCTCTCAAGCGCCCACAGCTAGGCGTTTTCAGCAGAGCGTCTAGCTTTTTCAGCTGGCTAAAAATTCTTTGGTGGACACACGGCCTAAGCGATGTCACGCGTTTTTTAGGCCACATTTTTTTTGTCACATACAGCAAACGTCTCCTCACTTTCCGCTAGCTGCCTGTCCCCTGAACACACTGTAAAAAGACGTGGTCTCTGCACACACCCCAGGCTCCACAAACGGCAACAAAAACAAACTGTAGCGACCCGCTCTACGAAACATCGCGCCACGAAACATAACAAACTGTTCCAGCCAATAACCGACAAGAATGATTTGGGGGTGGGGTTTGGGGGGTTAGTGTGCGGATGAGGAGGAGGGAGGGTCTAGCTAGCCTCCGTTTTGTTTGACAATACTTCGAACGTTTACAAGAAGTGACGTCACCCAACATCGCTTAGACTAGAGCACCTCTAATTGAACTTTTGTTCAAATTCATCTAGGGCCTCATGTACAAAGACTTAAGTTGAATTCATACTAAAAAAGCTGGGACAAAGCTGTAAATGTGCGTACGCACAAAAAAAACAGATGTATGAAAAACGTAAAATTGAGCGCACATGCATGAGCACAACGCCCCACCCAGTCTCCTCCCCTAATTAAATTAATTTAAATATGGTAATTAGTCCAATTTGGCAAAAGAAACCTGCAAGAACATGGCTAAAGCAAGCAAGAAACGAAATTTCACTGAAAATGTCTTCTATGTGAATATATGTTAAAGTGTAATTTATTCCTGTGATCAAAGCTGAATTTTCAGCATCATTACTCCAGTCTTCAGTGTCACATGATCCTTCAGAAATTAGTATAATATGATGATTTGATGATCAAGAAACATTTATGATTATTATCAGTTTTGAAAACAGCTGTGCTTCTGCTTCATATTTTCGTGGAAACCGTGATATAGTATTTTCAGGATTCTTTAATGATATAAAAACTTAAATCAAACAGATATAGAAATCTTATAATCTTTTGTAACATTATAAATGCATTTACTGTAACTTTTAAACAAATTCAATGTGTCCTTGCTGAATAAAAATATTACTTTCTTTTTTATCTTTACTGACCGAATTAATGAAGTTTATTTTTTATTCCTAGTTAAGCCAACGCTGCCATTGCTAGACGGGTTGTATCAATTTGCACATGCTTTATATATGTTCTTACTTAAACCCATTTAAGCCCACCGGCAACTATAGTTGCCGAAGTGTATAGTTGTCGTTTTCCTTTTGTAAGTATTTTTCTAGGTGTTATCCATGTTGTATGTCTCAATGCCATGCAGGAAACAACCAAATAAAGGATTTCAAGAAAAAAAAGAAGGTATTCACTTCCTTCCTGTCACATGAGGCTGTCAACTTCCTACCCCTACTTCCAGGAAGCATGACGAAGGCAAACCCTCCCAAAGAAAGCTCATTTTCATATTACTAATAAGTATTTTTTGTTGACATATATATATCTACATAATCATGAAGGTCTCTAGAATCCTCCAAACAAAACAAATCTTACAATAGATCTATAGTTTTTTGTATACTTAGTCAAAAGTCCAAGCGGCAACTATAGTTGCCGGTGGGCAAATGCCTTGTAAGTACATATATCATGGGGAAATGGGGTATACTGTGTTAATAGGTTAATAATTCAAGGTTATTGGACTTGTTTAGTGCATAAACATAACTTTACCTTTTAAATGACATCTCTACTGTTCATAAGTACTGTCTGTATGCACTGTTATTTTAGTTTTTTGCCATTTTGTCATTTGTTTTTTTGCTTGTTATATAGATATCGTTTTTTTATTATTTATTATTTGCATTTATTTATTTTCATTTAACTTTTTGATACACAATACCCTGTTATGGCTGCACTCTACCACTTTCAACCCTTGTGCGCTGTTCATTTCAGGTTTACAGTCGGGCTGTTTGTGGTCTCAGAGACACCAGGCAACAAAATTTTAATTTTGTAACAAATTTTGTACAAATTTTGTACAAATTATGTACAAATGTAATTTGTTACATTTTGTAACAAATTACATTTTTGATATATGCATTTCTACATATTATGAAATCATAATTATAACAATAAAAGTTACTTTTTGTCAAAATATAGCAGTTTTTGTACTGAAAAAAATCAGTTTTTCAATAATGTTACATTATGATTAGAATCAAACCTGATCAGGATGTTACAAAGAGAAAAGTCTTTAGAGTTTATCATTTATTTCAAACATCTGTTTTTCATAAAATTCTAAAAATTGTGTGAAGTGTGCCACTTCATTTCTGTCTATGTGTGTTCTTTCTGATTTTGAGGATGAATTTTTCCGTTGACAAAAATTATTTGATTCTAATCTTAATATAACATTATTGAATATTATATTTTTTCTAGTACAAAAAATGCCTAAACTTCAAAAAAAGTAACGTTTATTGTTATAATTGTGATTTCATAATATGCAGATATGAATACAACTGGAAAACCTTGTGAAAATATGTCTTTCATTTAGTCAAATAGCAAATAGCAAATAGTGGAGCTCTGCAGCCATCTACTGGTTAAAGTGATAATTTGTTACTTTTAAAAGAAAAGGTCATTTTCCAAAAGATGGGCAAAAATCTTACACTTAAACCATGTCAAATTATCCATGTTATCCCCATAAATGAAAGTTAGAAATGTGGGTCAAAAAGACCCCAAACAGCGCACAAGGTTTAAGACAAATGGATTTGTTGTTTGTTGTGTTTTCATATTCAAGAGATTATAAGTTAGATTCCGCTTTTTTGGGTTCGCATCAAACATTCTTCGACTTTTATACACAATAAATTTGTTTATGAATAAAGATTGATCTGTTGAAAGCAGTTATTTTGAGATAGATGCCAAATGTTCTCCTCCTATTCATATTTAACATTGAGGGGGTGCATACAACGAATTTGCCCACCGGCAACTATAGTTGCCGCACATTCAAATACGATTTTCAAGAAGAAAAAAAAAACTGGGTAAAATAAATGCAGAACATGTTCACATAGGACATTATTAACATGACTATATGCATGAAACCATTCAGAAAAATTTGGGCATAAATGGGTTTTAATTGCATAATAGAATATTTAGACTCGTGTGACAATAATATGTCAAATAATTGATCAATTACAAATTATAAGCAATATCTGACAGCTGGTGGTGCGATAGAACAATTCGTAGTGTAATGTTTGCCACTTCACTTTATTACCTCTATGAGTCGCCAACGGAATGTACGCCAGACGTGAAGTTTACTTGGAGGAAAGCACATTCTTACGTTAATTTCACTGTGTTAGTACATCTGGCCGTGAACGTGAAAGCTGGCGTACGCCGTTTTTTGTGCGTACGCAGTGTTGATACATGAGGCCCCTGGTCTTTAATAACGCTCTCAAAACATTAGCACAAAAAAAATCTGAAATGTTTTATTTGGACATTCGTCTAACATTTTTTAAAAGTTATTTGTTTCAGAATGTTCAGAAAACATTCAAACGTATGAATGAATGAGGCATTCATATAGCACTTTCATATGTAGCCTACTAACTGTACACCCAAACATTCCTAAAGATATAGGAAAAGTAACTTTCATATAATGTGTGAATTGTGCTCCCTTAATGTTCATAAGAATTTTTTTTTAAAAACAATAAAAAAAATTGATATTTTGAATGTTCAGAGAACATTCAGAAATAACGTTTACATAACATTAACTGGAACGTTAGCAAAGCATTTTTAGAACAAACGGGGTAGTTAAAGAAATATTCTGGATTGAAGTACAAGTTAAGATCAATCTAGACTAGACGCTGGATTCTAGAGCATTTGTGGCATAATGTTGATGCATTAAGTTGATCAAAAGTGACATTAAATACATTTATAATATCACAAAAGATTTCTGTAACACTTTACAATAAGGTTCATTAGTTAACATTAGTTAATGTATTAACTAACATGAACTAACAATGAGAAATACATTTGTTACAGTATTTATTAATCTTTGTTAATGTAAGTTAATAAAAATCCAGCTGTTCATTGTTTGTTCAGGTTAGTTCATGGTGCATTAACTATTTCAACTTTTAAAATAATAAATGTTTATTGAGCATCAAATCATCATATTAGAATGATTTCTGAAGGATCATGTGACACTGAAGACTGGAGCAATGATGCTGAAAATTCAGCTTTGATCACAGGAATAAATTTCATTTTAATATTCAAATAGAAAAACAGTTATTTGATATTGTAATAATTCACAATATTACTGTTTTAACCATATATTTAGAATAAGTGCAGCCTTGGTGAGCAGAAGAGAACATTAGTGTATATTAAATTTGACAGCTATGACAATACAAGGCCATAACTCTAAAACAGCTGTAAAAATTATAATTTTAACAGAAGAGTTTAACGGAAGAGTTAATGTCTGTTTTTTTTGTGTGTTTTTTTTATAAAATATAAAATAAGCATCACGTCTGCTTTTAAATCCTCCAAAAGTAGGCTATTTTAGTGCAAACAATTGCAAACATTTTGCCAAAAAACGTCTAGTTTTGTGTTCCACAAAGAACGTCAGTCATACAGATTTGGAACAATAGGCGAGTATTCGGATGGCAGAATGTTCATCTTTTTACAGAAGAAGGTGGTTACTGTTTGTACCTCACAAGTGAGACACTTGTTTTCAACATCTATACATTACAGGAACTTCTGTCGGTGTGTCTGTTATTCACATATCTCTCGAACCGTTAGTCCGATGGATTTCAAACTTGACAGGTGTCTTGCTACGGGCACGAGTAAGTGTGCCGAGTTTGACGTTGTTTGGATTAGAAATGAAAAATATATCGGTAAAAGAAGCACACATTGAAGTTGTGGTTAAAAAATAAACATTCAGTCAGCTACACTGTTTCCTTCTGAATATTGTAGTTATTCAGAAGTAGTTAGTTGTCACTAGTTAGTTAGTTAAATTTTCCATATTTATTGTATGTCATTATGTCAGTATCAGTTTTTGCTTTCTACCATGCACAAATAAAAATGTGACTGAACTTTTGCTGTTTAATTGTAACAATGAGCACTCAAACACACCAAACCAGCAATTACTAAAAACACACACAAAAACTGATTTTGTACGGGCACTTTGCACTAGTATTACAAATAGCACTTATTGTAAACAAGACGTTACTTGTTGTTTTTAACACTTGCAAACAGTAATCTTCCACCATTTATACTATTTATACTGCAAATTCCATCTACCTTTTTACACTTGGTGAAAACATATAATGTGGGGAATCATAAATGTATGCAGTAACTGGTATGTGATGTTTATAATTAAGCTTACTGATCAATTCAATAGTTTTGACATGAATTTCTAAAATTGCAAATATTCAATGTAGTGATACCTCACGGTACAGATCATATTTACGTTAATACACACACACCTACACCACAATCAACACGGTCTGCCTAAATAAATATGTGCAAAAATGGTGTTATATGACTCATTGGTTGTATATAGCAGACTATGAATTAATTATAGACCAACATTGCACCTATTATGAGCCCACATTATACAGTTATTATTGGCTTTCATGAACAAAAATGGCTGTGCCATGGTGTTTTGTATTTCAACATGTTGATTGTTCTTCTAAAAAGCAAACTTCTTTGGGTTTGACTTCATTAAAGGCTGATGTTGAAACATAAGTGTCTGTCTTTAATATTTAGACATGATAATGAAATCAAGATAGAAACCATTTTTTGGGTTGTAATATTTACTGTTGCTTACAGCTATGAAACGGCACATGTGACAGAACAAGTTATATGTACACTAGTGACATCATGGTTTTAGTTTACTCATGTTTGCCGAAACTAGTGCAGATTTCCTGACCGACCTCTTGGGGTGCTCTACCCATGTGCCTGTGCCATTTTAAGGTAAAGGTTTGAGGTTTATTTTGGTGACAGCACATCCTGATATGTTTTTTCTCTGCTGCCTACATTTTTTTTAACACAATTACCTAGCTGATAGTACTTTAGTGTAAAAATTGTTTCGGTCATATTTATGTGCCAATTTCAATATGATGGTTTTAAATACTGAGCCTAGAGGTTTAATTTTCAGAACAGCAAGCTAAAGTTTCCAACGTCCCTGCATTGTCTATCCTGAATAATATTTTTTGATATTCGGATTATATAAAAGTTACTTCATTTCGATAGCCCACTTTAGACATTCTAAGTAACTTTTCAAGTAGCCTACATGTCCATTAACTCTCCTTTAGTATTAGTAGACTGTTGGGTTCAGGTATTTAGGATAAGTTGACATGTACAGTACTTGAAAAGTTACTTATAGTCATTGGAATGTTTGTTGTGGGCATCAAAATAAAGAGTTACGTATGCATTTATAGCATTCAAAAACATATTTGAACGTAGAATTATTAAATTTTGCTGAAAGTACCAACCCTGAGGTGTAAAGAGAGAGGAAACTCTTATCTCCTCATCTGATCTAAAACCAACAATCTTATGAAAATACATGCAAATAGCCTTGGCTGGAACTAGCCGCATCCGGGTATATCAAAATACAGAATTATCCTGAAGAAACATTCTCATCTTTTAAATGTGATTTAAATTTCTAATTATAAATTGGTCAAATAGATATACATCTTCTGACTAAGATTAGCTTGAGATTCAAGAGGGCTGCTTTCCATCCGAACACAAGATAGGCCATTGGTCAAATGTCTCCAGAAGTAGGTTAAATCTGTATGGTGTCTTCAGATCAAACACAGATTGATGGAAATTCTCTGATGGTGTCACGACAAAAGGCGGCAAATGGAAATGTTTTTTTCTTTTTGTTTTTTTTTCCCCTACTTTTCTTTTTTTCAATAACCACATTAAACTTGAAACCGTAGCCTTGTTTATTTTATACGTTTACCACTTTGAATTGAATTACTGATTAAGAAAATCCAGTAGCCTAACTTGAAACTTATTAAAATCAAGTAGAAATTAGACTACAGAAATTATTGTGACAAGATATAGGCTAAGCTATGACTATATAGCCTAGTTTTTTTTTTGTTTGTTTTTTTTTAAAGAATATGATTTCATGAATTCGGTTGATCTGAAGCAAGCCATTAAAAAAAAAAAAACCTTAGGTCACAATTTTTATTTTCTAGCTAATAATTATCAAGTTTTTAACTTTGGTCAAATAAGCCAACATGTCAGAATAACTCTGAAAAACGGTCTTGAGTTTATTACAATCGTACAGATAGCTATCGCTTAATTTAGTAGGAAACTGCGGTTAGTAAATTGTTGTAATGAACGCACTAGTTCATTCATATATTACTTACATGAATTGTTGGAGCTCATCCCCACGGTTAGCAAATGATTTGTCCGGTGGTGTCTGCCGTTATCCAGACGTCAGGGCAGGTTGTAGATCCTCACAGGAGTTGATTTGTGAAAAATGTCTCTGAAGCATCGCGTGCCTGTTGGATGAGTTCTGTTTCTTTTGTTTCCGCTGCACAGACCAACTCTGCAGTCAGACAGATACGAGTGAGTTTATCTGACAAAAGAGAAACTGACAAACGCGCTCACGCGCGCTGTTGTGTGTTTGTGGGTTTAGTGAAGTGAGAAGGCAAATAATTACACTTAGGCTATACCCACCAATGCTTAAAGTCATTTTGTGCCCAATCATATGGCATTTTGACACAATAGCTATATCTGAGATGTCAAAGTTGGAAACCAGCTAACAAGGGACGATCTAATAACTTTATATAGCTAGTTAAATAAAAAGACCGAATAATCATTTTGACTTCATTCTAATTGGCACATTCAGCTTTTTCTCACGGCAGCAACATAAATGGGGAACAGTAGTAATAGTAGCCTATAGTGCAATAGTGTGCCAAACCAAACCTCAACACCAGATGACGACAGATCTCAAGTTCCGCTTACTGACTCGCAAAACCATTGCTGTGCACACTTACTATGCATTACAACAAGTAGCCTAGTCTAGAATAAACTTTTTGAGTGTGTAACAGAATTGTAAGCAAGCTTTGGGACATAGCCTACTTGTCATAACAGACCGCTCTCTCTCAGTTAGCCTACTTGCATCCTGTCACCGTTTAAAGTCCCGATGAAATCAAAAAGTTTTTGGCTTTTAGTATACGTTTACCTTAAGGTTTTCTATAAGTGTGCTCCAAAATAATGACACAATTTGCATTTTGATATAATCATTAAGATGATTCGGATACCCAAACCCAGAAAAGAGATAAGCCCACCCACACTGACAATTGAGTGGTTGACTTACCGAAACTTACTGAATCAGGATGCTCTCTGTATTACATGCGCTTCATGAGGCACACGCACACAAGCAAGGTCTCTCGCTCGCTCCCTCTCTGCCGCGCGCGCTCTTGCTCGTTCGCTCTACATTATGAACTAATTTGCAGGCATTACCAATAGTGAGTCGCTATCAATATGCGGGAGACTCCCGGAACTTCCGGGAGACTTGGGATGTCTGTGCTACTGTCTCTCACTTCCACCAATATGAATCAATGATTTTGATGACATCACTCTGCACTTTAGGGCTGCGTTCAGCCAAAAAGTTGCAAACAACTTTAGGGCTGCGTTCAGCCCCAACAAAAAGTTGCAAAACATGTTTTAAACGGAAACGGTGTTGCGTTGAACACTGTTCTGATGATGCAAGAGTTGCAACTATGGCAGCTGAGAAGGCCATTTGTTCTTTTTGAAGAATTTTCGGAGCCTAATGAAATCGGTATAAATAGGGGTTTAATACCTCAAAATATGCTCTATATCGCCACTGCCCTTGCCATCCAGAATAAAAGAGAACATTCCAACCACGCAAGGATTTGTGGAAATGTAGCTATATTGTGATCCAACATTTGCTTTGCATTTCAGGATGAAAAGACATGTCTTTTAATATATTCAATTATTGCATATACTGAGCGGCAGTGGACACAATTGTAAATACTTACTTGGACCCATTGTGCGAGCTGTCTCTTTAATACAGTGTGGTTTATATACATGTTGCTGCTGATTGGGCTGACATTTTTGACACACCCACCAAGATAAAACGTATCTCAAACCCTGTTGCACACCGTTTCCAGGATGTCGTTCAACATGTCGTTCAACCGGGAAACCGTAGCAAAACGTTGCGCACCCTTTTGAGCTTGAATGTGCCCCAGGTTCTCATCAGATTTTCTGTCCAATCAATCACTTGGCCTAAAAGTACGTACTCTTTTTGTGAAAAAAAAGTGCATACTTTTTAGTGTGTTGCAGACAAGCTTTGAGACATGATATGGAGGAGATTAGGAGTAAAATGCGGCTTTACCAAGCTCAAAAGCTCTAGCCGAGCAGTATATAGCCTAAACTAAACGCTATTGGCTATTCTAAAAAAGGGGAGGGGTTGTTTGGCCCTGTCTTCCTGTTTCAGTGGAAATTCCCTCAACACATTGAATAATGCAGCACGTTTCAAGGCACTTCAGTGGGCCTTTGACTTGCCCTGTCAATCATCTTGTCACAGTTAAAATTCTCCACATTCAATTTAGTTTAACTTCCTGTACCGGAGAGAAATATAGTAGCACTTTGATCTACCAGTTGTGCGTCTTTCATGCAGAGACTCTTCTCATGTGTTCACATAATGCATTTAAACGTTAATGAATTAAAGTTCACAATGCTGTTACAGATGAAACATGTTGTGGATAACATTGAATAAATATATTTTCATCAGGTTAGATATGCTACTGATTATTAATCACTCAAACCCCTTTATTTAAACCTCTCTACTTAACTGTCATCCGCCATGTTTGTTTAGTTCATCTTTGATCACAAAAATTAAAAAAAAAATTGTGTTTTGTGTTTTTTCCTTGATTTTTTTTCTATGTGCCTTGAAATAGCTTGAATGTAACTATATACCCTTCCCTCATTTAGTATACGCGGTTCTATGAATATGCAAATGAGCCTGTCTTTACTCACTCACACCCATAGACAGTAAAAGAAATGGACACAGCGACCCCATTGATTTCAATGTAGAAGACTGAAGCCGATTATTGCACTTCCTGTCTGATGGCTGAGCGACTGCGCAAACTGAGCGTGACGACAGTCTGACAGTTGTAAATCTTCTAGTAGCGGTGGCAAGACAAATCTGAATCACCTAATTCCTCAAAAACGTTGAAATATTTTGTCCCATTGCTTTCATTACACTCTATCTATGGGCTTCTCCCTTGACTTTCCCCCCTCGATTGCCCCATAAAAGATTGCATGCGAGCTTCTCCTCCTGTCTATACGGTAATGTCTCTATTGTGTGACAGAAAGTCACGTGGTTATGATGCAATTGTTAGCCTATTTTTACGAAAACGGCTTCTACGGGGCCATAACGTAAGATACAAATTAATGGAGCCTTTTATACATTGTCGTGTTTCTTTAGAAATAAATAATGGACAAATGGAACAAATAGTCAATTGGACGCCTCAGATGTAAAGTTATTCGCTGTCAAAGTGACGCAAAAATGAATGGGAGTCAATGGAATGCTAACAGCAGGTGAAGTTCTGGTACAATGGCGGCTCCCGCGAGGCTTCAACTTCCGGTCGATGGATTACCCCCTTGCTCACACCAGCTCAGAGATCCACTGATTGGTAGTTTATGACGCTCACTATGCGTTCTTGAGTATTGGAAACGGACGTGTTGACAGTTGATGATGACGTAGTACAAGAACATTAGGATGCAAGATCCCTAAAGAACGTGTATTGAGAAACGGCCTATGTTCTAATCGAATCCTCGTTCAACGCAATGGCTTGTGAGCAATATTAATCGTTAGAGTGTGCATGATGGATCCGCACTTCGGATTCTAAACGCGTTCTTTGGAATACCAATTTCAACATACTATTTGGGACACACTAATTCTAATTTCGAATACAATTTAGGACTGTATAGCATTAGAATTGGGACATGAACCTGCTTATAAAAAACAGCCCACGTTACTTTTAGCTGTTCTCCCAACCTTGCTAAACTGATCTTCGGCTCGTTTTCCAGCCATCCTTAAATATCTAAAATTATATGAAATAATTAAAAACTATCATGTTAGCAACTGATAGACCAGAGCAACAGCACAAACAATGTTGTTCACCGACAGTTAATGAATAAGCATTCTAGAGAGGCAAATCTCTTATCGATAGGCCACACGGACTTCGATCGCACCGCTGATGATCCTTTAGACAAGGCTGTGTTTCATCTCTAGCGGCACACCTGTTCCTCACAGGTGAAGTTTATAAGAGAGAGGAGCGCCTGTCACATTGACGCTGCGTTCTTTCCACTTACGCAACCACAGGATTCCGAGGATTCAGTGAATCCACATTCCATCCCGAAAACTCAATACCGACAGAAGGCTTTGTTTATAGGCTACACCCCCCTACCTCTGAATACTACCGACACACACACACACACACACACACACACACACACACACACACACACACACACACACACACACACACACACACACACACACACACACACACACACACACACACCACACACACACACACACACACACACACACACACACACACACACAACACACACATTCAAAACTACCTATCAACACGAGGACAAAAAATAACTAAAACAGATACCGGTATGGTTGCAAAATGCAAACCAAAATTTTCTACTAAAAAGAAAAAGTTGTTTAAACATTTTATATTTTAAATAATAATTTTTTAACTTTTTCCAAATTTGGTTTGACAGATTTACTTAACTTACATTATTCAGCAATTTTGTCCCCACAGGTTAGAAACACACACAGACACAGAAGTCCCATAATCCTTATTTCTCTCTCAGGTATGCTCTTTCTCCTTGAAATGTAATACTGATCTTTGACTTGACTAGTTAATAGTTAGGAGGCGTTTCTCTTTTCTTTGTTAAAGCTTGCATGACACAGTCCTGCCTAATTGATGTCTGTTTGCTTCATGTTATTTCACGTGCCTGTGTCTAAATTTTGTCTAAAGGATTGCATTTCAGTCAATGTACAAGCAGAGCCCATATTCTGTTCTCTCTTTCTCTGTGTCCATGCTTTTGTTATGCGTGTTAATCAGCTGGAGCACAATGGGATTAGACGGAGTGTTTTTGGCCTAGCAGGAGAGAGAGAACTTTTTAACCCTGAGTAGTCAGCTGACTGTAGAGAACAGGGTGTTACAAAGAATGTTGAGTAAAGTGGTGAGTAGTGTTGTTATTGTTAACGACTAAAACTATTATTTTCATTTATTGAAAGCTGGAATAAAATCAAATATAAATATAAGATGGAAAACTTGAACGAAAATTAGAAATGTTGCTCTGGCAACTAACTAAAATAAATGAAGTTTAAATGGCTAAAACTGAAATAAAAAAATATATATAAGAGATATTTAATAATAACCAATAAAAACAATTAACTAAAGTTAAAACTAAAATTAAACCTCAAAATAAATACTATAAATATTTCTAAAACAAGACTGGTTAACTATTTTTTTTGTCAAACATTTTAGTATTTCGAAAATATAATTTTTAATCAGCATGTTTGTCTTGTTTTCCAGGGAAAACACCTCAACATTCCTAAAGACAAAATAAGTTGATAAAGTTGTGTAAAATAGTTGTTCTTACCCCAATGGCAAATTATTATTATTTTTTTAATTATTGTTTTAAACATAAACCACACTAAGATTTGTTAGATTTATGCATAATAAACATTTGCCAAAGTAAAATAAACATTTGCCAAAGTAAAATAAACATTAAAATACATTTATAAATCAAGATCTTTTAAAAAATCTAATCCTACAAAATTGTATGGAGCATCGCACATGACATGAGTACAAAAATAAATATATAGGCTAGAAAATCGTTCCCTCGTTTTAGTAAATTGTGGCCATGTTAAACTAATTAGTATCCTCGTTTTGATTTAACTTCAAAAGGGAACAAATTATTCCAACAGAGCCACGATTTCGTAAAATAAGGGAACAAATTATTATATTGTGTGCAAATTTTACTTGAAACGAATGAATCAGTAAAACGTGCTGACATAGGCCTATTAGTAGCTAAGCCATATGAACGAATTGCTAATTAGTTTTAAAACAAATATGTAAAATATTTTATATTTTTCCCACATGTCTTATATAGCCTATATATATATATATATAATTTTTTGTTTTGTTTTGAAAATGAAGACAAAAGTTTTGATAGGCTACTGCATACAAAACACAAATCAAGACTGATGAACACACCCTTTGAAACGCCGAGTGTGACTGAAGTCAGAGTCGTGTTGTTTGAAGTGTCATTTGATGAGACATCATGGGTGAGGTGTGTTCATATTAGCGAACTGACTCCTCAAAATACAAGATCTGCTGTTTGACATGACTAACTATACCTGTTTTATACGCAGTACGCACGTGCATGGGGCAAGAAGTTATGCGCCCAGGGAAGAACAGAGAATGCAAGTTAGTGAGACATTGGAAAAGAGGGCGGGAGAGAGACGGGGAGGCTGGACCGGCGAGAATGAATGAGAGAGAGGGAGGGGGGGAGAGAACTTTGACACAGAGGGCCAGAGGACAGGTTTGTGAGACAGGACAGGATTCAGAGAGCGAGAGAGAAACACAGACTTTAAACTCCTGAAGTCACTAACAACAGGCCAACCCCTCAGGCAGAGGAAAAAGAAAGAGGCGAAAGAAGAAGAATGAGAGAGTTTATTATCCAGAAAGGGTGCATAATTCCGTGACTGTGGGATTGTGTCTTTGGGAACCTGAACGTTTTGGATCCAGTCTGGATTGGAATTCCTCCTGTGCAAGTCCAATGGGGTTTATTCCATGAACGGCTGGATCTTGTTACAGATCAGCGGATGGCGATGACAGCCCTGTTCCGACTAAGATGGGGACATAAACCTCAAGAGGTCCAGACCAAAACTCAGACGCCAGTGGCCCGTCTGCCCAGCGAGGATGACGACGAGGATGACGAGACGTTGATAAGAGCTCCGATTCGCAGGAATTCACGCTTTTACCGCTCAATGAGAAAGAAAAAGCTGTCTTCTCCAGAACAACAAGAAAGTGAGAACCATTTCTGATTTTATTTTAACTTGAAAACCTTTCATGAACCAATAGTGTGTGTGTTCATTTATATGTGAATTGGTCTACTATTTGAAAGTCATCATGATATCATGACAACAAAAGTGTTGTTTTGAAGGAGAACATCTCTCATTTCAACATCATTATGTCGTAACAGTGCACATTGTTTGAATGCTGGTTTTGAAACACAATGTATGCTACTGAAACTGATAGGTTTGCTGTATTAGCATTACCTAGCAAATGTAGTGGGTCTAAACCGAGTGTATTAATTGTTCCCTGAATGTTGTAAAACAGTATGAAGTCTAGCTCACCTTAACACTCTACATTTTACTTGAGTTACCTGTAGCTACTGTGCAAAACTCTTAAAAATGATGGTTTAAGAACCTTTAACATCCATGAAATCTTTCCAATACACAAAAGTTTTCTTTAAAATCGAAAAAGGTTTTAAAAAAGTATCATAAGAACTGTTCAATGAAAGGTTCTTTGGGGAACCAACCTATTGTCATCATTGCAAAACTGCCCTTTTGTAACCTTTATTTTTAAGAGTGAAGATAAAACCTCAAATGAAATCTTAACAGCAGTTTATAACAACACTAAAACCCTGCTTTAAGAGGCTGATGCATTATTGATAAGTTTGACATTCCTTAGATGTATTATTTTCATGTTGATGCTAATAATGAGTGACAGCAGTGATAGATTTGTCTGTCAAACAAGTCCTATAGCCTAGTCCTAGTAAGATCCAAAAATACGGAGGCCGAGAGAGCTCAACGTGCTGCAAGCTAAAGAAGACGCATGCAATTAGAAAAAAACGTATGCAAACAGAAAAACGCATGCAAATAGAAAAAAAAACGCATGCAAATAGAAAAAACACCCGCAAATTAAGAAAACATCTTCATCAGTTTCACAACACACGTGTGCTCCAAATACTCACAAACAAACCAAATAGAGAAACGCGCTGCAAAAGTTCACAACACAACCAAATACAGAAACGCTGCAAGTAACACAGACCACAACGGAAATGTTTCCGGGGAACCAAATAAGTGACGGACCCGCCTGGGACGTGCTTATTGCTCGTGAGCATCCCTATGCCCTACTCCCTTCGAAGGGCAGATGGCAGAGCTTTTCAAGTGGGACTTTGGAGTGAGCGTGGCACTAGTGTCCCATTTATGTAGCCGTTTAGAACGCACTTGATGAAAGGAGCAACGAAAGACAACGTAATTTCCAACGTAATTATTTTCACCTGGGATGTTCCCATGACAACGCAGCAGTTGTCCATCAGCTGAATAGCTGTTCTGACGACAGAAATATATTGCTGTTAATATAACGGTTGCAAATAAATGTATTTGTTTATTTTTCCTTTACAAAAAAGAAATGTTACAATATGTGTTTATTTAAACTTTGGACCCTACATTAACTAACATTTCTTATGAAACTTTTCTTTGTGAAAATTTAAACATAACATGAAACAATTTGTATAGTGTAACTGATGTATAGATTAATATCTTGCCTTCATGTTCGTCTTCTCTATCTTTTTTATTTATATTTTAGTTTCCAGCTCATTGTTCTTTTCTCATTTGTATTCTGATGACATTGAACATATTGTTAATACATTTTGTATACTGTATACAAGTTGTATGTCATAAAAAATGAATCTCTGTGTGTTTTGCGGGGTAAAAGATTTTTTTATATATAACGTTAAAATAAAATAAAGTAGAATTTTGAGCTGTAAGCAAAGAGTATAGAAGAACTATAAAAAAGTATAATATTACAATATATTATAATATTGTTTATATATACAATATATTACAATATTATTTTAAAATTATAGTTAATTTATAAAAAAAAAATATACGTTCCTTGCTGTAAGCACGTCCTGTCTATCACGTCCCAGCCGGGTCCGTCACTTATTTGGTTCCCCGGAAACATTTCCGTTGTGGTCTGTGTTACTTGCAGCGTTTCTGTATTTGGTTGTGTTGTGAACGTTTGCAGCGCGTTTCTGTATTTGGTTGTGTTGTGAACTTTTGCAGCGCATTTCTCTATTTGGTTGTGTTGTGAGTATTTGGAGCACGCGTGTGTTGTGAAACTGATGAAGATGTTTTCTTAATTTGCGGGTGTTTTTTTCTATTTGCATGCGTTTTTTTTCTATTTGCATGCATTTTTTTCTTTTTGCATGCGTCTTCTTTAGGTTGCAGCACGTTGAACTCTCTCGGCCACCGTACAAAAAACATTTAGTGTATTTTAATGGCTTACACAGCACTAATCCTAGAGATTTTCTGAGAGAGAGAGAGACAGAGAGACAGAGAGAGAGAGAGAGAGAGAGAGAGAGAGAGAGAGAGAGAGAGAGAGAGAGAGAGAGAGAGAGAGAGAGAGAGAGAGGAGCACATGATTTTGCCCTGAGGTAAATTTCAAAGCAGTCGAAACTCGAGAAACTGGTTTAATTGTTCACTTTGTTTAATTGTTCTGAGAATTACATGTGTGCGTGTTTTTATGAGCATCTTTATGAATGCCGTGTGTATTTGCATTACTGAGACCAAATTGACCGTTCTGTAAAATTTGAATGGCAAAATGATCCTTATTTGCGACTCTGTTGTTGAGTTTGAAGTTTGTAGTTTTCAGGATTGAAGATGCCACTATTACGTTGAAAGATGACTTGCTCTATTATTGTCATGACAGTCGGCCGTAACCCCATAAACAATGAATCTGAAATCACTTTCATCAGCACACCTCTATACACGTCGCAATGAATCAGACATATTCTCTACATATGCTTGCCTTTTCTATACACAAAAGTGAAATTAATTGTAGTTTTGGCCAAGTGTTTTGGATAAAGTACTCTCATGCTGAGATCAGTGGCCTATAATAAAACGGACGGTCCCACTTTATGGTGGCAGCTATATTGAGATCACATGAATGTTCACTTTATCTCAGTAGACATCTTATTATCAGTCGCTTTTGGTTGACAAATGTGTATTAAGTATTGCTATAACTGAAGACCTTTGATCTTATGTAATGGCACCTCCACGTCAATAGACCTTATTCACAGCAGCACCATCTTTGATTTTTAACAGGAAAGAAGAGGGATGGACATACATCTCTTCAGTGGGTTGTACTGTAATTGAACGTGTTTCTGAATCGTTCTGCTGAGGAAACACTGCAAAAATAATTTTCCAAGAGATTTCAGTTGACAAAAAACCTCCAAACATGAGCTGTGGAAAATAATAAGTGATCTTGGAGCCTTATACAGCTTTTTACAGTGGATGCCATTGAAAACACAGTAAGTCTGTCTCTTACAGCCTTGCTTTAATAACTGTCATGGCGCTGCTCTGAATAAGGTATATCGGTGTCAGTATTAAGTCCAAGAGAAAGCTATCTGTTAGCATTTCTATTCCTCTCAATGGGGACACATGCTTCTTGGGCATTCAATTTTCCATTTACAATTTTATAAACCCCTCACTTGAGCTGTAAACCACTTTATATTAGAGGTCACTGCAGCAAACAGAAAAATGTAAGTCATTTTCATCCTTTTAAGAGCCCTTTAATTTCTGAATATGGTGACTTTTGAATGGCCTTCAGTGGACATTTGGACCACATAATGTTGTAGTTTCAAAATCGAACTGCTAAAGCTATTCAGCAAAAGGTTCTTTTTACAGGTTCTTTCATTAAACCAAACATTGTGTCCTAGGCATGAGGAAGGCAATGTTACTAACAGTATGCACAACAGCATATTTGGGATTTTATGTGACATGGTTAATGATTGTATTATGGATTGTGCCTCACCTGTTTTTCCAGAGAGAGCTGTTTTAAGTGGCTGAACAAATGAAATCTGTCTTTTCATATTTGCACAAAGTCAAGCACACCTGATTTCTTTTGTCATTTAAATACATTTACTTGACTCTGCTGAAGATAAAACTAGAAACTTCTGAAGAAACATCTGAAGAAAATGTGTGCTAATTTCGGCATGATATTATTATCTTAAATTGATTCGTAATGATCCTTATAGACTATTTGACTAAGTTCTTTTAAATTTTGGATTTGCAATGTGAATTTGTGTTCATAGATAAAACGGGCAGAAGACAAAAAGCGTTCCCCATAACATATTAGCGAGCACGTCATTGAAAATAATGATAACATGCAGCTCGTTTAGTGAGTCAGATTCAGTAATCGCTCGCACAGCGTTCTGTCAGTGAAGGATTCGTCAAATCGATGAGTCTTTAGGTGTGTTCAACTTGATGCGATGCTGTTCAGACCGATCGGTGTAGGACGTCAAAGTACCATGGGAGCGATTCGAAAACTGACAGAGCCGCCGTTTGCTCTTGCATACTTTGACGTCATACACCGATCGGTCTGTGCAGCGGCGATTCAATGCAAACCTTTTATTAAACGATTGATTAAAAGAACCAGCTCGTAAGAGTCATTTGTGGTTGCACAATGTATTTTTTTATTCACTAAAGAACTGGTTAATATGAGTATTTTACTCAAGATTCAAGAATCTGACCTACGCTCTCAGATAAAAAGGCACAAAAGCTGTCACTGGAGCTTTCAAAAGGTACACCTTTGTATCTGAAGAGTGCATATTAGTACCTTAAAATTACATCGGTACCAAAAGTGTATATTAGTACCTAAATGGTACATATTAGATCCTTTTTAAAGGGTATCTGTTCCAGTAACAACTTTTGAACCTTTTGAGTGTATTTTCCCTCATTTTTTTAAAATTAAACAAAAAGAACAGTGAATTGTGAATTGGACTACAGTGACGCTGAACGTTTCCCAATCTCTGGTACTATGTGTGTGTGTGTAACTGTGTATATAGCTATTTTTTTCTCAGGATTGCAAGTTTCTGACTTTTTTTTGTCACAATTCGGAATCTAGAGTTTTTAAACACCTGACCTGACCATATACAAATGCAGAATTCTGTCACAGTTGTGAGTTATAAAGTTCAAATTGAGAGATAGAAACTCGCATCTGTGAGAAAAAAGTCAGAATTACCTTTTCAATTTTTTTATTCTGTGGCAGAAATCTGCTTCCATAGAAGATAAAATGAGAACTGAGACGTTAAATTACATGCAAACCTGCAAATACAACTACATAGAAAGACGTTTTATCAATATTTTGTGATGATTTGGTGAATTATTATTTCTTTTGAAATTGCACTGTAAATTCAGCAGTGCACTGATCATTGTGTGTGTCACTGTAGATCTATATGTGTGATGTTTGAGGCACAAGCCTCGTTTTAAGTAGGGCTGGGGTAAACGATTATTAACTAAACGATTAGTTGGGCGATTATTTTATCGATTAGTCGACTAATCTAACGACTAATTGGGCGATTAATATAAAGATTATTTTTCTGCTCCTCGATTAATAAAAAAACAATGTATCTCAAATAAATACGAACTAGCGTACTGAATCATGATACTGTAGCTGGCTAACGTTAGTCTAATGTTATGTATTTGAACACTGTCATTAGAACTCTATAACCGCCAAAACCGTGTTATTAAAATATTTTGTACAAACATTTTTTATCATAGAGAATGTTTAAGTAGCTACTAATATCAGCTTACCAGGGAAACGGAGGCGGAGTTAGTGGTGCTTCTGCTCCTGCTGGAGATGATTCAGGAGAGTCTGTTCTGTTCCCCGTTACCGATCAGAGCGCGCGCTGTCACGGAGCAAAGCCTTGTTTATACTCGACGCGTCCGCACGAGCGTGCGGCAAATATGACGCGTTGGGCGCGCAAGACCGGCAAAACCCCATATCGCGTGCACGGCTTCTTTTGTAACAACGCGCGCGGCGCCGCGTCCGCGGATGAACGACTGCATGCCGAATCTCCCCGAGCCGTATGTCTCACCGCACCCGCACCCAGTTTGCGCGTCTAAATTGCAAAGGTTTTTTTTTTGTTAAGGATTTGTTTACTGTGTTTGATTCATTTGATGGAGAGCACATTCACTTCTAGTGGTCTTCGTCCTCCATTCTGCAATGTTTCGGTCTCCCACGTGTGTTGGCGAGCTGTACTGCCGGAAACGGTGCAAAAAAATAAATAAATGAAGATTTTGACGTCGAAGCGTCGACGTCATCGACGCGTCGCTACAGCACTAGTTTTAAGCTCAACATATTAGTGACTTGACAAATTAACAGTAGACGATCACCCAGAATACAGTTCTATCTTTTGGGTTAAGTCACACTCTCTGCTCTGGTCTGGTGTTTGATTTTTGCAGTTGGCTGTAACTGTTTGTGTGTGTACGTGTCAGTGCGTATATGTGCTGTTCTGGAATTTGTCACATCTTTTTTATAGAATGACTGTTTGGTGTGAATAAGAAGATAGAGGGTGTGTGTGTGAGAATGAGACTTTGGTTGTCGAGGCATTTACTCCTCTGCTGATGTTAAAGTGAGTGTGTTTGTTTTGTAATGCCTCATAAGTTTGTGCAAGTCCAATGTACACAGTCTGTACGGTAATCCCCCAGTCTCGCTGTACAAAGTCTATGCAGCATTGTTACCCTGAAAAAACGTAGACCAGGAAACAATTCTCTCTAAAAAAGGTTAATATTTAAAAGACCTACATTATCAGTGTTTATTTGTAAAGTCCACAACAACAAAATATGCAGGGCATGCAAAAATATGACTATTGGTCAATATCTTTAAACTAAATGTTTTTTTGCTTAAAGGCATAGTTCACCAAAAATGCTTGAAAAGTTGATAAATATATCATTGTGCTTAGTCAGACAAATATAAATTATTCCTATGCATGAATTTCCTTTACAAAAAGAGTTGTTGTTCGTGTTCTTTTTTTTCTTCTGCTCTTGAAGTCTATGGCGGCCCATATAACCCTATGGTGGAAAGTTGTGAAATTCTGCATACAGATAGACGACAGTCTGAACATTAACCACAGCAAATATGTAGTCTCTAACTCAATCCCTCTAGTGCCACCAATTGAAAAAATGTCCGCCATTTTGAATTCTTTTTCAAACTCCTCATAGACCCTTTGTCCAGTTTTTCATGAAAATCAAATCAAATCATCTTCGGTCCATGCAGACAACAAAACAAACATGAAATTCAAGTTGATTAGTCAAACCATTCTCGAAAAATCACTAATTACTTCTACGAAAAACACGGCAAAGCGAATGTGAGGCTATATGTCCTCCTAGAGAATTGGTCAAATTTTCACCAAATTCGACTCGGATCATCTTAAGACTATGCCGGCTAAAAGTTATGGATTTCATTCCGGTTTCATTGACCACATTAAAGGTGGGGTATGTAATTTACAAAACAACTGGCTGATTTTGAAAATACACAATTCAAAGGGTCGAAAATTCAAAATGGTACGACCGTTTGATTGACGAACTGACTGTCCAATGATTCTAAGTGGTCTTGGAAATAATTGGCTGGAGTTTTTCGAGTCCTGCCCGTTCCACAGATGATTAAATTGCTTAATTTTCATTTCAGTGCTTTTAACTCAGTGGCTGTAAGTGGGTTAGGAATAGGATTTCAAGTTGTTTTGAAAAAATGGACAAAAAAGAGAATCACATACCCCACCTTTAACAAATTTGATGGCATGATGGCAAACTGCATCTAAGGTTGTATCTCTGCAATGCTTTGGCACATTGAGATCAAACTTGGTGTGTGCCATAATTGCCACCCAACACTGACCACACTAAATAAATTCGGTGTAAATTCGGTCATTTTGGATGGACATTTTTTTGGTCATAATTTTGAAAACTCTGGTAATATTCTAAAATGTGGAAATAGTCATAATAAAGACTGAGTAGGTCTTCAACTTTTGACTGGTAGTGTAGGCCTATTATGTAAAATATGACTATATATTATACAGTAGAGCAGTAATTCATCCCAGCTAAAGTATTGAATGTTACATAACAGAAATATATTTTCTAAACAGTCTAGACTTCTCGGTCTAGCAATAGCGTGAAGCGTGAACCATAGATTGTCAGTGTACCAAATGTTTTGCTGATTTGTTCAAACAATGCATAGCACACACTCTTTTTTAACTAAATGCATCATTACAGGTTTCACTCAAATTGCAATGCCTGCTGGGAAAACAACCCCATTCGTTCACTTTTGATTCCTGCTCCAGATCTGGTGACACTTTTGGAAACTGGGTTTAAAGCAAATTATTAACCAATGTGCAGTGCAATCATAAAATAACTTTAGTGTCACTTACGGCAAATTGACCCGATCTAGACTGTCTGTCTAAATCTGTTTTTTATGAGTTCTTCTTTGAGCTAACCTGTGAGGCCGATTAGTCAGCCAAGTGCGGTTTGAACCTCAGATGACGTGAAAGAAATAGAGACGTTCTCTTAAAGACTACATGTAGGAACTAGGTTATGCTGAAGGAAGGTTTGTATGACACAAAAAATTTATGAAAATATGAATGAAACCTCAAATCTTGTGGCTTGTTGAGAGGTGTTTTAGAGACTCTCAACAAGCCACGTGATTTAAGGTTTCATTCATCTCAAAAGCTCAAATGAGGCAGGACATTGAGTGTAACTGAAGTTTAATACTTAAGTGTTGGAGGTTTGTATAAATCCCGAATAGTGCTGTTTGCATATCATGTTCACCAGTCATATAAATGGCCAGAACACACTGTAAAGCAGCGCAGTGGATTTTATTGAGGTTAAAGTGTAACATTCCTTGACAAAGTCTTTTAAGTGCTCTTCAGAGTTACATTGCATGGATCAATATTTATCTAAGGAGTCTGACAAACATGCTTTGCGATTATTCTAGTTAGCTCAAGATCCAAGCACACAAATAGCACACTAAATTGTATGTGACCGTGTGCTATTCGTGGACTGAGTGAGCAGGACGGAGCTTGGTCAAGGGAGCAGGGAAACAGTGTAAGGAGGTAATGAAGCATTTTGGATGCATCCTTTGTTCGTGAGACTTCAGAATTTGCAGAGGAGACAAATTCAGGGGGAAACTAAGCAGACTTTGTCGACACACACACACACACACACACACACACACACACACAACACACACACACACACACACACACACACACACACACACACACACACACACACACACACACACACACACACACACACACACACACACACACAGTTACTGAAAGTTCCATCCGAGGCCCCTGTTACACATTCCTGTGCCCACAAAGTTTCAGGCAGAACAGCCAGCATTCACAATGGGCCCTCTGTGTTTATATATGTGTGTGTGTGTGTGTGTGTGTGTGTGTGTGTGTGTGTGTGTGTGTGTGTGTGTGTGTGTGTGTGTGTGTGTGTGTGTGTGTGTGTGTGTGTGTGTGTGTGTGTGTGTGTGTGTGTTTGATTTGTCTGTGTGTATTTGTGTGGTAACAAGTGAATGACCAGTATGTTGTTATGACTGTAATGAAGTACTTTCTTGGCAGTGAGATTCATCAACTCAATAGTTTTTAGCCAAACAATTGGTTTTACTTGTCTCTGATACCATATAAGGGGTACTTCTGTTTTCCTTCTTATAAAAACATTGTGCCTGTCTCTGGGACTGTCATGCAAGATGAATTTTTTCAATTCAGTTTTGTTCTATTCCACTCAAATGTGTCTAAGCTCTATGGTGTCTGTTCATTAACCGAAGCCACTCCCATTCTCTCCATCAGGCCCCTCCTCCTCTCCTAAACCAGCGGTGGATCCCGACTCCTACAGGCTCAGCCCCTCTGCAGCGAATCGACTCTCACCCTCTCCCAAAATGCAAAGGTTAGTGCACACATGTCTGTCTGTCTATCATACTCGGTTACTAACAAAACCTTGGTTCCCTGAGAGTAGGGAACGAGTATTGCGTAGCTATACGCAGTGGGAAAACTCCTTTTCTCGAGAATATTGAACACCACTGGACCAAGCCCATGAGGAGGCCATGCTTCTAGTGGAATGAGCTCTAACACCTATGGGGCATTGAAGGCCCATGGAGGTGTAGGCTAGAGAGATACCGTCTACTATCCATCTAGATAGTCTCTGTTTTGTTTACCGGTAGATCTTTAGTGCGGCCACCGAAACACACAAAGAGCTGTTCCGACTGTCTGAATGTGGCGGAGCGCTCCAGATAGATTCTGAGAGCCCTCATGGGGCAGACCAGATTCAAGTTATTATCATCTTCCTATGGGGAAAGAGCTGATAGTGATATCACCTGGGCTCTGAACGGGGTTGAGAGCACTTTAGGAACATAGCCGTGGCTCGGTCTATGCACGACTCTGGAGTCGCCAGGCTCAAACTAAAGGCATGCAGCGCTTATGGAAAGCGGTTGAGCCTCCTGGCCCCTTTAAGGGAAACAAATGACCAGGTCGCTTTTCCCCAGGGAATGGGGAAAGCACGGGGGTCTGCGAGCAAACTGGAGCGAGTAGCCCCGCTTTATTGTTTTCATTACCCAATCTGATACCTCGGGGATGGCCTGCCAGGCCTCGGCCCGTGTGGCTAGGGGTTGAATGAGATATGGGAGCGGGCCGCCGTGTGACGGGGACCCAGCCGACCAAACTTTGAGAGCTAGAAAAGTATTCTTTTCGAGTGTGTTTGGGTTTGCTATAGAGGCAGCTTTCGTTATCAGTGGCGCGTACTTTTTAACGGGCCTGGTGACTGATTTTTGAACATTTTCAGCCGCCTGAACTGTAGAAAACTGTTGGGAAAACACTCAGATCTTGCTCTACTTGAGCCGCTGTAAAAACAGCGTTTTTCTGCAGTGGTGTGCACCTTCCAGTGGGCCCATTGACTGCAGTTATAGGGGGGGGGTGCTCCTTTTGTGCTTTATTTGTGTCGCTGCTAAAACAGCGTTTGTTTGCAGGGGTGCGTGTTTGTAACGGGCCCACTTACTACAGTTAAAACATCTTCAGTCACCTGAACTGAAGAGGGGACTGAGAGAAGCGCACAAGCCTTCTTCGAGGGAGGTCCGGCCGAGGCGGGACTTGAACCCTCTCCGGACTTCCGAGGCTCAGGGTCCAACACAAGCTTCCGGGAATGGGTAGCGTGATTTGCAAGCTTTAGGCATCGGTGGCCTTCAGCTGCTGGGCGGGGCTGAGAGACTGCAGTGCGGGCTTGGCTGGCTGAGGGTTGGCGTTTTCTTGCCGATCTTGAACGCTTGGGCAGAAAGTGTCGCATGGCATGTGACGATTTCTGCGCCTCACTGTAGCGCTCAGAAAATCCCTTCACCGCTGGACCAAAGAGGCCGGTGTTGGAGATTGGGGCATCGAGGAAAGTGGTTCTGTCCTCTGCCTTGATCTCCGTCAAGTTCAGGGCTGGGGCGGTTACGGCATTACCGCAATACCGTGGTCACATGACGCCTACCGTGGGTCTGAGCTCGTCACAGTCAAAAAACATTGGCCTGCCCATGTGTGCACGTTGTGTCTAATGACAGGATTCATTGATTCTAATGACATGGATTATGTCTAATGACATTGTGTCTTACATGGATTCAAGGTTTTCTTAACAAACTTATCAAAAGATGGAGCAAATCCGACCTTTCGCGAGTTGAGGAGCGCAATGTTTCATGACACATAATAACATTCCATTCGTATTAGAGATGCGCGGATGGATTATTATTTCATCCGCAACCGCATCCCAAAACTCATCATCTGTCCGCCATCCATCCACACTAACGTTTTCTGACCAATTTTCAAAACTTTTGCTGATAATATACTCACCCCCATGTCATCCAAGATGTCCATGTCTTTCTTTCTTCAGTCGAAAAGAAATTAATGTTTTTGATGAAAACATTCCAGGATTTTTCTCCATATAATGGACTTCAATAGTGGCCAAAACGGTTCAAGGTCCAAATGAGTTTTCAGTGCAGCTTCAAATGACTTTAAATGACAAATGACGATACCAGACGATGAATAAGGGTCTTATCTAGCGAAATGATGCGCCATTTCGAAAATAAATAATACAGTTAAAGTATTATTAGCACAAATGCTCGACATCTTGGATGACATGGGGGTGAGTAAATTATCAGCAAAAGTTTTTTAAAAAGTGAACTAATCCTTTAAGGTCTATAGGCGATGCGAGGCTAGAAAGCTCTTGGCTGTTCTAGAAATACTGATCCAATGCAGCAAAGATATTTAAAGGCTAAAGTCCCTAGTATAGCCTATTGGCTATGTTGTATCCCCAGAATATCAATATGAACTCCGTCTCCGATCTGCGCACTGGGACAAAAATAAACAAATAGCCTAAATAAAACGCACATCGGCAAACCTGACCTTACCTGATTAGGCTACTGTACAATTATATCAATTGATATTTATTTCTCATGTCTGTGAGGCAAGTAGTCTACACGCTGAGATTCGTTTCATTTATGAGACGAGCTCCAGTTTCAGTATTTAAAGCGGTTTACCGCTACACCGTGGGAATTATTTGCTTTTCAACCTCGGTTAGAAAAAATCCATACCGTCCCAGCCCTAGCTCCAACACAACCAAACTGGATTACCTCTGCCGGTCTGTCTATCTGTCTATGTCTGTCTGTCTATCTGTCTGTCTGTCTGTCATCTGTCTGTCTGTCTGTCCATCGTCTGTCTGTCTGCCCATCTGTCTGTCTGTCCATCTGTCTGTCTGCCTCTGTCTGTCTGCCCGTCTGTCTGTCTGTCCGTCTGTCTGTCCATCTGTCTGTCTGTCCTGTCTGTCTGTCCGTCTGCCCGTCTGTCTGTCTGTCTGTCTGTGATCTGTCTGTCTGTCTGTCCATCTGTCTGTCTGCCCGTCTGTCTGTCTGTCTGTCCTCTGTCTGTCCATCTGTCTGTCTGTCTGTCCGTCTGCCCGTCTGTCTGTCTGTCTGTCTGTCCATCTGTCTGTCTGTCTGTCCATCTGTCTGTCTGCCCGTCTGTCTGTCTGTCCGTCTGTCTGTCCGTCTGTCTGTCCGTCTATCTTTCTGTCCGTCTGCCGTCTTTCCGTCTGCCCGTCTGTCTGTCCGTCTGTCTGTCTGTCTGTCTGTCTGTCTGTCTGTCCATCTGTCTGTCTGTCTGTCTGTCTGTCTGTCTGTCCATCTGTCTGTCTGCCCGTCTGTCGTCTGCCCGTCTGTCTGTCTGTCCGTCTGTCTGTCCATCTGTCTGTCTGTCTGTCTGTCTGTCCGTCTGTCTGTCCGTCTGTCTATGTCTGTCTGTCTTCTGTCTGTCTGTCTGTCTGTCCGTCTATCTTCTGTCCGTCTGCCTGTCTGTCCGTCTGCCCGTCTGTCTGTCCGTCTGTCCATGTCTATCTATTCTGTCTGTCCGTCATCTGTCTGTCCGTCCATCTGTCTGTCCGTCCGTCTGTCCGTCGTCTGCCCGTCCGTCTGTCTATCTGTCTGTCTGTCCGTCCTGTCCATTCTGCCCGTCTGTCTGTCTGTCTGTCTGTCTGTCTGTCCGTCTGTCTGTCTGTCCGTCTGTCCTCTGTCCGTCCGTCTGTCTGTCCTGTCTGTCTGTCCGTCTGTCTGTCTGTCCGTCTGTCTGTCCGTCTGTCCGTCCGTTCTGTCCGTCCGTCTGTCTGTCTGTCTGTCTGTCTATATATCTGTCTGTCTGTCTGTCCGTCTGTCTATGTCTGCCCGTCTGTCCATCTGTCCGTACCGTCTGTCCGTCCGTCTGCCGTCTGTCTGTCCGTCTGCCCGTCTGCCCGTCCGTCTGTCCCTCTGTCTGTCTGTCTATGTCTGTCCGTCTGTCTGTCTGTCCATCTGTCCGTCCGTCTGTCCGTCCGTCTGCCCGTCTGTCTGTCCGTCTGCCCGTCTGCCCGTCCGTCTGTCCCTCTGTCTGTCTGTCTATGTCTGTCCGTCTGTCTGTCTGTCCGTCTGTCTGTCTGTCTGTCTGTCTGTCTGTCTGTCTGTCTGTCTGTCTGTCTACAGGCTCTATGATTGTATTGTGGTGTTTGTGTGTGAGTTATTGTGTGGTGTGATCTATGATTCAACTCTATATCGCATCATTTACAAAGGATGAGAGAATGTTTGTCTGTGTGTATGTGTGGGTGGAAGAGTTTAGAGTTGAGAACTGAGTGTGTGTGTGGGTGACTTTGTGTTTGGGCTTGGCCGTGTTTCTGTTTATGTTCATGTGGTCATCAACAACATGAGCGTTCACTTATGTGCGTATGTGTTTGCAGAGGACACCGTATCTGTGAGCGACAAATCAGTCTTACAAGAAGCTCATGAGTTTCTGCAAACATCTCTTTATTTAAATATTTACAATATTTCTGTATCTTTATCAGTCCACCTTTTCGCTCTGGAATCTCGTTGCCGAGCAACGGGAGTGCTGTGCTGGGAGGAGCTCGCTCTCGGTCTCCTTTGGCGATGCCGGGAGATTGGTCGCGTAGACAAGAAATGGAAGAGCTGAGTGAACGGACGACAAGTGCCTGCTCTATGCAGGACAAAGACATACACACCACTGCCGACCCTGACAACATCACACTCCGGTAAGAGGCAACAATCAGGACACATTAAAGTAAAACTTGCTTTTGTACTTCTTTTTTACCGATCTTTTGTTGTGTTTAACTTGAATAACTTGAAAATCTGTGTGCAAATGTTTATGTATAAACATTAAGCCTACATACATGTTTATATGTATGTGTGTGTTAGTGAATATACCTAATTTAATAATCTTTTTGCAGTTCATTTGCTGAAAATAGTCCTGCTATATAACAATGTGTAAAATAAAAAAGGTATCTATATAAAACTGTATAAACAATAATGTCACAATGATGTCACATTGCAAAACACTGCTGTCACTGCTTGAAATGTCATTACATCTACCGATGCATGAATATGTATGCTCAGTATATGTATAGATGCATATTAGTTTACATTAGATTGTACAGTATGTCAGATTTTAACACTTGCATACGTGTGCTTTATGACTCAAATAGGGCTCAGTCGACTCTACTTATGGTTTTGACTTATTTAGGTCTGTCAGGGTTAAAATGTAATAAAGTGAAAAATATTCCCCTCATTTAGAAACAAAAGTAGGACTTATTACAGCTGTAGGGTGTTTTGGGAGCGGGCTGACATGGTCTCATTTTGGTACACACACACACACACACACACACACACACACACACACACACACACACACACACACACACACACACACACACACACACACACACACACACACACACACACACACCCCTCCTATCGCTTCTAGTCACTGATTATTAGAGGTTTTGTCTTGTTCAGGCTGGTGAGGAATGGTGACAGTCCGCAGAAGATGTCAGTAGAGAATTCCTGCCGTAATCTCAACATCGTGAAGAGAGTCGGTGAGTGAAAAGAAAACACACTCAGGAAGAGTTGTGCTGGAAGAATGCACGCTATAATTTATTTGGCTCAAGTTGAACTGTGTAGGCAACTTTATTTGCAGTTGAATATACAGCATGTATGTGCTGGTACGAGACGTGTGTGTGTGTGTGTGTGTGTGTGTGTGTGTGTGTGTGTGTGTGTGTGTGTGTGTGTGTGTGTGTGTGTGTGTGTGTGTGTGTGTGTGTGTGTGTGTGTGTGTGTGTGTGTGGTAGGATGAAGGCAGGTGGAGTGTGTGGGTGATGTCTTTTTAAATATATGCTGGAATAACTGCAAGAGAGAGTTATCCGCTTTCTTCGCCAACGCAGCATCATTTTCTATCATCATTTCCTCTGTCTATTTCTCTCTCTTAAATCTGCATCCAGTTCTCTCTCTTCTTCACTGATTTTGTTTTTCTGTCTCCTTTTTGTTGCTCTTCTCTTCTCATCTCTTTGCTCATTTCCTCTTATTGTGTCTCATTTATCTGCTCTCATCTATTTCATGTCGCATCTCCTATTTTTTCTTTTCATCTGTTCTTTTTCTACACGTCTTTTCTCATATATTCTCACATCTTGTTGTCTATTATCACTTTCTTGTATGTATTTAAACCTAAAAAAACAGAAATCTATCAGAAGATATCAGGAATATCTTCTGATATCAGGAATGAATTATGTTCATATTTAGTAATTTATATATTTCAAATCAGAACACAAATCATGTCTTAATATATATTTTAAATATCTATTGTATGTTAATATACAAAAATAAGCAGACATATCATTCATAATATCTGTACAAAAATATATATTTTGACTATATTTAGTCATTATTATTATAATTACAATATACATTTTTATTTGAAATATATAAATGATTACATATGAATACATATGAATGTATTCTGATTTTGGTGATATATATATATATATATATATATATATATATATATATATATATATATATATATATCACAAAAAATCAGAATACAATCATATATATTCATATGTAGTTATTTATATATTTCAAATAAAAATGTATGGCTAATATATTTTAAAAATACATTGTATGTAAATATACTAAATATAAAGAATATATATTCATAATACATGTGAAAATATATGTATTTTGGAATATATTTAGTAATATATATTTAAAATCAAAATGTTTGCCAAAAATATATTGTAAAAATACATTTTATGTAAATATATCTGGAGAAAGCAGGAATATATATTCATAATACATGTTAATAATGAAATTTCAGCAACCCATTTATAATTTATATTGTTATTCTATCGTTATTCAAGATTATTCAAAATGTCTCACATACTCTATCTTCTCACCTGTTCCCGTCATTTTTTACTCTTCAAGTCTATTATCATCTCGTCTCATCTCGTCTGATCTCTTTGTCCAATATTTTTCTTGTCTTGTGTTGTCTCATCTATTTTCATCTCATCTTGTCTCATATTCTTATCTTTTGATGTCTCTTCTCTTCTCTTCTCTTCTCTTCTCTTCTCTTCTCTTCTCTTCTCTTCTCTTCTCTTCTCTTCTCTTCTCTTCTCTTCTCTTCTCTTCTCTTCTCTTCTCTTCTCTTCTCTTCTCTTCTCTTGCTCTGTTATATAAGCGACTTCGCTGAACACCCACCTGAAGGTCTTGTTGAATGTGACTGCAGGACATTATGCAACTGCTTTCCTCTGTACAAAATCAACCTTTTGAGAAGCACACGCACGCACGCACGCACGCACACACACACACACACACACACACACACACACACAAATACAAATACACAAACACACATTCTTGTACATCTATCTTTGTAAGGACATTCATTGACATAATGCAATCTCTAGTTCCTATCCCTAACCCTACACATCACAAGTGTCCGACCTGAACCATTACCCTAAAATGATACCCTTATTATAACCTTATCCTTAAAACCAGGTCTTGACCCTGACACAGGCTCTTAAAGGGCTCTCAGAAAGTGAGGACTGGCCAAAATGTCTTCACTTTACTCTCTTTGTCTTCACTCCGATAGTCTAAAACCCAAACCAGTACTCACAAAGGACACACACACAGTATCCACATGAAAACGGCAAAACGCTCACACATGTAAAGACTGAGAGAATGTGAGGTCATCCTGATCGGCAGATCACATGGTTCATGTTTTCAGGGTTTGAGGAGCTTGCAGTGAACTTGCACAAGAGGTTCAAAGGGCTGCTGTGACTGATACATTTCTGCTGACTGAGTTTTACTTGACGGATGAAATTAAAAACTCACATAAGATTACAGTTTTTTACAGTCGCTAGGACACATTTCTCAATACTTAGGTCACTTTTTCAAAACTCTTCACACAGTGAGCACAACAGAAGTATATGTGGGCTAAACTGTGGATCATTTATCATTGCTTTGGCACAAAATGCATTCAATGACTACTAGGGGTGTAACAATATATCGCGCCACAATATATCGAAATACAAAAATGCAACATTACGTATCGTGGATAGTTCCCCCGCCCCAAAAAAATTACTGTGTGAGAAAAAAATTCAAGTTTTCATAGTTTTAGTGTCAGTACTACATTACAATAATGCAATGGGGGAATATTTGTCCTGATAATACCAAATGTCTTATGTTACCTGACCAATAAAAAGTGTCCAATATTATTTGAAATATATCTAGTCAGTGAAAAAGTGCCAGAATATTCGTCTAAAATAATTCTGTATTTTCAGCTTCAGATTCATGAATATTTTTATTCTGGTGTCTCTATTGTCCTTGGGTTAAAAGCCTATTCATTTAAACCCACAATGTAATATCAATGTAACATTTTAATCAACAGTACATTTTTTGATAACCTTTTATCATATGTCTTGGAGTATCGCAATAATATTGTATCATGAGTTCAGTATCGTGATATGTATCGAATCGTGACATGAGGGTATCGTTACACCCCCAATGACTACATCTTTCAAATTACATTAATTCTTTTCTCACTTCGACACAACAACCGCCAAAACTCTGTGTACCTACAGGCCAATTTGCACATGCTTACACACTGTTTTCAAAACTGTTAAACTTAAGTTCAAAACAATAACATAATACAAAATTGAATAAGACAGCAGTTTGCCACATTTCTACAGTAAATATTGTAATGAAACATATTTAGAATCTAAAAATGAAATGGCATAAAAACAATTGGACCAACCACAGCTGATTCCTATTGTATCTGTATCGGTGGATGGTGTGTATACAAATTGTTGTACTTTGGAATTACTCCAAAAACATAAAATATAATAACTGCATGATGTCTGATTCATTCTAGTATTGCAGTGAATTCTAAACAGTAAAGAGGTAGAAGAAAGAAAGCATTTACATAGGAAAACATTGTATAAAGTTACCTGTTGTTAGTGTTTTTATGTTATTGTTTTGTGGGTGATAAAGTGTGTTTGTTAGCTGACAACCTTTGCTAGTGTTATGGAAGAATGTGTTGATTTGAGATATGTTTAAAGGGTTTTGTTGGTTTCGTGCATTTTGAATGTGAAATGAACTGCTGTGCCGAGCTGAAAGTTGGTTAGGAGAACTGTGTGAAGAGTTTTGAAAAAGTGACTTAAGTATTGAAAAATGGGTCCTAGCGACTGTAAAAAACTGTAAGATAAAGACTCGGTCATATCTAGCATTTTGTTCACTCAGAAACACACAAGCATATTAACTGGTCTAACATGAAAATAAATTTTTAGCATAATTTGAGCTATTTATTTATAAATATATGATATTGTTGTCATCCATTTTATTGCTGATTTAAAATGTGTATTTTACTGTTTTTTTTTTTTAAACTTGCTGTTATTGTTTACTAAAACTAATAAAATAATGAACTGTCATAAAACAACTGTAAACTAAAATAAATTAAATATATCAATAATAGATTTATTTACAAGAAAGCTAAAAAAATATATCAAACGCGCAAAACAAAATGACATATAACTTAAAACGTTAAAAATGAAAACTGAAAATATGAAAACAAAAGCTAAAATATTAATCAATTTTATAATAGTATATAAATAATACTAAATTGGCACTACATTATATACAAAAACAAACAGCTATTTCCAAGCTTCCATGACTTTGACTTGTCTTAAAGTGACTTTGGTTGAGATCACATGACCAGCTGTGCTATGCAAGTTAATAAACAAATGTTTTAAACAAAATAACATTGAACTCAGTTGATTTGTCAAGTAAGAGGCTCATGCTGCCTTATTGGTTGTTTAGAAAGGTAAATGAGAAATATGCATTTACTGTAGTGCATTTTTAAAGTTTGTCTCACATCAGATCAAATCAAGCAATGTGTGCAAATATTGTCCTTCTGAATCACCTGTGCTATAATGTGTGTGTTTGTGTCCAGATGTTTTGTATCAAGAGTACCGCGACACCTCTAAGCAGCAGGAGATCGAGCAGCGTCGACAGAGAGATGGGCTTCCGACTGCAGGGTCAGGGGTCACGCCTGCGCCTACGTTGCAGCTGCAGTTGAGGAACAGCACGCATTCACTGAGCCTCTGGCAAAACCTGGAGGCTGTGAAGGAGAGTGGACACCTGAAGACACTGGAGCCAAAGGAGATCATACTGCAGGAGGTGCGACACATGCTTTGAAGAGACCGGAAAAAATACAACATATACTACAGTTCAAAAGTCTCTAATGCTTGCCAAGGCTCAATTTATTTAAACAAAAATGGTGGCAGGTGGAGCTGGGGAGGTGGAGGGGTTCAGAGGAACTCTGATAGCACATTGCAAAACTAGTTTACACCGAACGCCGAATCAGACTATTTAAATGTTGAACGGACAGCAAAAACATTCAGCAATAGCAGTGCACATCAATTGAATGTGTCTCTGTCTCTTTCTGTAGGCCATGTTTGAACTGGTGACTTCTGAGGCGTCGTACTACAAAAGCCTGGAGCTGCTGGAGACCCACTTTCTGCACAACCCTGTGCTTGTCAACACCTTGAGTCAGTCTGACATGCACTTCCTGTTCTCAAACATTGAGGACATCATGAAGGCAAGCGAGAGGTGTGTGTTTGTGAGGGAATGTGTTCAATGTCATACGCTTGTGATTTCCCATTGTCAGTCTTTTCATAGTTAATGCTTCTATTTTATGAAGGAGGTCAACAGGACAACAGTGTATTGCAACATTTACCTAGAACACAGTGGCCTTTTCTCATTATAAAATACATCTGTTATAAATGGCTGCATGAGGTATTATGCATGCAAATAATTATGAATTTAATTTTAAAATGTACAAAAAGCAGCCAGAATATCATCAAGGGGACATCAAGAATATATAATCACAACAATATTATTATTTTTAAATTTAGTATCAAAATATATGTCAAAATATATATATTTAAAAAAATAGTAAACAAAACATATCTGGAGAAATGCAAAAATATATTTATTTTGAATATATTTATTAATTTTTATATATTATAAATCAAAATATTTGTCCAAAATATGTTTTAAAATAAAATGTTCTATACAGGAAAAATCAAGAATATATTCATAATTATATATTAAAAATATATATGTTTTGAATATATTTATTTATGTATTAGTATTATTAATATGTATCATATATTAATCATATAATTAATATTATTATATAGTTATATTAATATTATTATATAGTTATATATAATATTGTATATATATAGTTTATTATTTATTATCATTTTAATTAATATGTTAAATAAAATATATATCCAATATTTATATATTCTATTCTGCATATATTATTTGTTTATTAATTTATATAGTTTATTAAGTCCAAAATATATTTTAAAAATACTTAATATCACTTTACTTAAAGGTCCCATATTGTCAAAACTGAAATTTCATGGCTTTTTTCATGATGACAGAGGTCTAAGGGTTATGTAACTACCATATAAGTTTCAAAACAGACGATCCACAGACAAATGCACACAGCCTGCGTAAAGTAGCTGTGATGTCACAACTACTCAGTCCCCGCTTTCAGTCAATGGTGGGTCACTCAGAAAACAACAGGCCAATCAGAAGAGAGGCTCATGAATATTAATCGACCTGTTCTTGGCAGAGCTTGTGAGAAAGGAGCTGTAAAAATATATTGAGATATTGAGTTTTTGGTACTTATACCGCAAATATATATTCTTAAGGACATCAAAACCTAAAATAAAACTTCAGAAAGTTGTACAATATGGGACCTTTAATATTACTTTATATATTTTCATATAAAATATATTTTTATATTAAAATATTTGCTAAAACAAATCTGTTTTGAATACATTTAGTAATTTATTGATTAATAGTTTATTTATTTTAAATTCAAATATAAGTCAAAAATATATTTTAAAAGTACATTTTCTATATATTTTATATAAATATACAAAAAACTGCAAAAGAATATGTCAGGAAAATCTGGCAAATATATTAATAGTATTTGTAAATAGTAAAATATGTGTATTTGGAATATATTCAGTAATATATATTTTATTTGTTTATTAATTTATTTATATTTTAAATAAAATATATATATATATTATCCACAATATGTTTTAAAAATACATTTTATCGAAATGTTTTGTTTTTTCTGTTTAGTCACGTAATGACATCTGCCTTTTTTAATCCAATAAGTATCTTTCCAATGTGTTGAAGTAGTTGATGTTTCAAACTTATTTTGCCTCACGTAATAGTCAATGATAATTTCATTTCCATTGAAATACGGTACATAAATTAGCTTCAATCAAATTTCAGAAGTGAAACCTCCTCCCATTCACCTTGATACCCATTATTGCCCACAGGCTAAAATTAAAGTGTTGGTGCGATTTGATACAATCAGTCAGTCAGCTTTATAGCATATCCACCCACTAATGCGATGATTCATGCGCATGATTCAGAAGCAACTCTGCCCTTCCAAACCTGCTCTCGTACAGTGGGAAACATTGGATTACAAGATTGATTTGAGTTTCTTTCTTATATAAGATGTGTTTGTTAGTGCACAAGCTAAAGCTATAGAGCTCAAGTTAAAGTTTCTTGAAAGAGAAATATTTGATTTCTGTAGCCACTAAATTGCACAAGTATATACCTTTTTCAGTGGACTTTCAAATATACAAGCAAGTATAAGTTTGTTTGTCTTAACAAACAGTTAAGATTGTTTGAGTTTGTGACAGTTCTCTGTTGACTCTTTCATTTTAAGTTAAGGAATGTGAGACTGAAGTCGCCACAACAGTTTTGAAATGTACAGTATGTACTTTCCCCATTTCAACTGAAGTAGGCTACATTGCGAACACAAAATGGGACTTAACCATGATGTTGCTGTCTCACGATGATGTCCTCATGCTTTCCTCAGGTTCCTCATGGATCTGGAGCACAGGATCGAAGAGTCCATCCTGATCTCAGACGTGTGCGACATTGTTTGTTATCACGCTGTTAACCACTTCCAAGTCTTCATCAGCTACGTCATCAACCAGGCGTACCAGGAGAAGAACTACCGGCGGATACTGTAAGAACATTTCTTACCTATATGAAAAATGGGAAAGATTTAGTGTAATTTAGTCGCCTACTAAAAAAGACGCCTACTCGACAGATTTAAACTTTGACTCTGGATTGGTTTTAAGATAAAAAATGTACCCAGCACAATGTTCTCTCACCATTCCTGATTTCTAACACACACTCGCAGCGTGTTCTTATGGTTATCAGAGCAGAAACAAAAGCTGCTGCTCTCCATGTGTTTTTCCATCGTTTCTGGTCATGTTCATATGTAGATTTTGTGAGCTTATTTCGTCCATTAGATCGAAAGATCTGAAAAAGCCTATAGCTTTACCCACCCATAGACCCTCCCTCGGAGAAATCAGGACAGTAGTGGTTGAAAGTGGACAAAAGAGCCGGATTTAAACACCTGGTGTAAACGGGAATGTGTCTCCCTCGTCTACTTGTGATCAGATCGACCAAAACACACCTTAATAAATCTCATTAGAGTATCAGTAGACTGATAGGTTAGGGTTAGTAGAATATGTGAACATGTTCTTGCAAAGTTACATAAAGTAGACTATTGAAATAAAGTGTTACCCAATCATCTTATGGATACAAAATATATACCACAAAAGTATGTAAATGCATATATAACTGGTCAATTTTGATATCTTGGGCTGTTTTCACTTCATCATGACAACTTTAAATAAATCGGGCAAATTAAATATGAACAAATCTCTCTGTAAAAACCTTCAGAATATACAGTAGATAGGAATAAAACTGAAAAGTGATACTGCCTTTAAATATGAAAAATATGGAATCTACAGATGAATATTTATTCATTATTTGCATCTGTAGATTTCATATATTTAAAGGCAGTATCACTTTTCAGTTTTATTCCTATATCTACTGTGTATACTGAAGGGTTTTACAGAGAGATTTGTTCATATTATATTTGCCCGATTTATTTAAAGTCGTCATGAAAGAGAAGATGGTCTTTTCTTCCCTATTGTGATGGGAAAAAGGTGGCTTCTTGAACAAGAAAACATGTAGGGCTGGACTTGTTGTCTTTCGAGAGTATGCGTCTGATTTTGTCCTTCGGTAATTGATTGGATGGTTGTGGTTTGCTATTGGTCGATCTCCAGTGAGTCTCCAACCTCACGCCAGTAAACACATCATCAGAAAGATGACGTGAAAAGAGATATCCAAAATCCCCCTGTAAAAGCCTTTAACTCGAATATGTCAGAAGAATGAAACAATCATTTTGAACCTGACTTTATCCAAAGTTCAGACTGCTGTTCTGAAAACTATGCAAATTAGCGCATATTTAATTAGATAATGCCTCATTTGCATATCTAAACACTTGTAATTAAAAACAATTGTTATTGTTCTGTGATTAGTCAATTGGTGAATGTATGAATGTATTAGTTAATTCACCTGTGGTGAGTATTATTATTATACTAATATTCACCTGTGGTGTTTTGCCTTAACAAGAGTTCATTGGTTGAACAGATTCACTAGAGAGACAATGCTGATCAATTAGACTGATGAACATCCACTAACTAAACCAACAAGCAGATTCATTCTGGTCTGAATGTTTTCTTTATCTGTGTGTATAATAAGCTTTAGAATGTAAGAGTGTTTCCTTGTTTATGGCGTGACCGAAACATGTGATGTTGTATGTGATGTCTCTATGATTAAATGTGACACAGTGACTCGACTTGTGTGGTGGGTGTGGCCCATTCAAGAAACAACACCAGATATACGCATTGATGTGTCTCCTGCAACGTTCCCACGATTACTCGGCTTTATTAAATTCCATGACACTGTACATGGCATTACTGTACAGTAATGGCTCGCCCCAAATAAGAAAGACTTGTGATCATTCATTTACTCACCTCCATGTTGTTTCAAACCGTATTAGTCTACTGATTTTCTTCTGTGGAAGAAGAAAGTATTTTTTTTAATAATCATAAACAACGTGTACATTCTCTAGTAGCTTGAGGGAGAGTTGTGTGCATTTGTTGTGTAAATCATCATGTTGGCCAGCTGTCTACCTGGATCCTCGCCCGAGGCGTCAGTCCTCGCTGTCTTGTGGTGTATTGTGTGAAGGTTTGTGTTGCTACTTTCATTTGTGTGCGTGTGTAAGCCATGCAAAGCTCATGGGACTTTCTGCCCACAGGCCCTGGGGCGTTTTAGTTCTTTCCATTCTTGTTAAGATTAGGGTTAAATCCAGCCTGTGTGTGTGTGTGTGTATTACGGCCAAAACAACAGCTAGCTTGTGCAACAGAAACAAGCATGTTTTGTTGTTTTTAAACCACACAGGTTCACAAAGTCTAACCTCATACACCATCTTCCTGCTTTGGTACCTAGTTACTGTAAGTTCATCTCAAATAGTTCATTGTGTTGTCCTAGAGGCGATATCATACAATACAAATTATTAAAAACAATTAAGCTATTTTTATCTTTAAGCAATATAATGCAAAATGAAGAATCATTTGTTTAATGGAAATGCTGCTATAAACTCATTTTCTCACGCATAACCAATCTGCATTGCTAAATTATATTGGTTC
>CM070825.1:15980802-16055802 GCA_036326025.1 Chrosomus eos
TTTCAGCTCGACTAGTTGGTCCCAACGAACTCGGTGCTCCCCGAATCCGTCTAGTATTCGCCGCGATATTTGCGTAATAGACGGTATTGTCTATGAGTTCGAGCACGAGCGCTCTTGTAAAAATTGGTTGCAATCTGAAACATCACCGCTAGAGGCCGCTAAATGTTACATAGAGCACCTTCAACGACTTGCATTTTTTGAGTAGCTTGCCTCTGTTTCCCGCAGTCACACTAACTCCTCATGTTGTCTATTTTGCGTCAACACAATTGTACATAAATATCAGGAGTGTGTCTGTATATCTTTCAGACAAGAAAACGCTCTTTTCCGAGAGAAAATATCCATCCTGGAGAATCAGCCGAAAGTGAAGGGCCTCTCGTTCACCTCCTTCCTCATCCTCCCCTTCCAGCGAATCACACGGCTCAAGCTACTTGTTCAGGTAAGCGTCAGCCAATCAGACGTCTCGAATAACTTGCGTAGGAACGAATAAGCCAATCAAATGTCTCAGAATTGGCTCAGTCTGTCTCAGAAATCTGGCACTGTTAACACATTTTAAACTCCACGAATATTGTAAATTGCTGTGAATGAATATTGATAGTTTGTACATTGTGTATGGAAACACTGCATTGCTTTTGTATGCAGTTATTGAGTAGTGTGTTGGTAAATGTGGTCTTTGTGTTTCAGAATATTCTAAAGAAGGTGGAGGAAAATTCTGACAGAGAAAAGACGGCCATATCAGCACATCAAGAGTTGGAAAGGGTAAGTGTGTTTTAAATTAAGGGTGTGGTAATTAGCCTTGTCATTATAGTTCATTGTCTCTGGACTTTCACCTGTCAAGCACACCTTGCTCTGTTGTCTGTGTTACCATGGTTACCGTGCCACTCCTCTCATAGCTACAGAAACACCCTCAACATGAATTTAACAGCTGTGTGCTGGAATTATGCTTTTTGTTTTTAATTGTTTTTCTTTAAATATCTTAAAGCGATTATTGATTGGATCATGTCATGTTGGAATTAACTAAATTAACTGCTATTTGAGTTCACAGACTCAAATGATTTGTTTTAGTATCCATGTGGGGCTTTGTTGTGGTTGTTGAGAGGAAATTACATCATCAGTAAATTAAATCACAACAATAGGCTTTTGCAAAGTACTTCACAACAAAAAGTGCACCTAAGACCACTTTATTTGATAAAATGCCATACAATAAATATAAATACACGTGCAAAGGTATCTGACTACCTTTAACTGTTAAGGCTGCTGTCGTTTTGGTGTGGTTGGTTTGTCGTCAAATATTTTCACTGATCATATGGTTCAGATATGAACCAAGACTCGAAAAACAGCTATAATTCAATAAAAACCTCCTCAATGTCCCAGAGGTCATCTGCGGTTTGCGCATTTATAAAGATTTGTTCAATCTTTGTAAACAAACAGCTTCTACTTGAACTAGTTGGGGTGAAGCTTGTAAGTGTTATTTAGTCAAACTTGTTCTTGTGTGTGGGAGTTTGTTATTTTGACAGTGATGAGAACATTTCTGAGGAAATAGTAAAACCTGATGAACTGGAGGTATTCCCTCAATGAAATCAGTTTAAAAATGGGGTAAATAATGGTTAGTTTTCGTATTGAACAATACCTGTTGTATTTTAAGGTTAGGTTGAGTGTAGAGTACTTACATGTTACATGCTCATGTTAAAATAGAAGTGAATAGGAAATCCCCACAAAGATATTAATGCACGTGTGTGTGTGTGTTTGTCGTTCTCAGATTGTGAAGGAGTGCAATGAAGGTGTGAGGAAGATGAGTCGCACTGAGGAGCTGATCAGCATCGAGAAAACGCTTGAATTCAAGTCAAAGGTACACAAGAAAAGTCAAATGATTCATTGTGAAGATGTGTCATAATAACCCTGAACGCACAAGCTCTGTTCACCCAAAAAATAAATGTTGACTGGATACTGTCTATCAAATATTTTCTGTTTTCAAATTTTCTGAAGCCAGAAAATATGTTTATAAAGATTTTTCAAAGTAAATAAATCAGATTATTGGAGCAGGTTTTACAAGAAAATACTATTTCAGTCTAAAAATGTCACATTTCTTTGTAATTATTTGTGAAAATTACTAGCAATTTTTTAAGTGAATATTGTTTCAAACTAAATCATACACCAAATTTATTTTTCAATATAGTATTTCTAATGTTTGTAATAATCTCATTTTATTGTACATTATTTCAGCTGTATTTTTTAGATGCAACCGTTTTCTTTCAACAATTCAATTTGACCCAGTGTGACGACTGTTTACAGTAGCTGCGACTTTTCCCCCGTGAATATGAATAGCTGTATGTGATGAACGGACTGAAACTGAAGTCATTATGCACTGAAAACCTCTTGTGCGGTAGCTCTAAAGTAGATCTCATTTGCATGTGCTTTTTGAAACGATGCATCTCATTCAATTATGAAACATATGAGACCCAATGGCATATGTTCATGTCAAACTTTGTCCAACAAATTTTCACATCTTGAATGACATTTGAGGGCTGGAGTATGACTCTTTTTAGATGCTGACTGACATGCATGTTCATGCTATGAAAAACGATCAATGTGAACATTTTGGGAACATCTCATTAACATCTTCAGAGTTTGAAGCAGCATGAAGGTGTATAAATGACCACATACATTAAAAAAGAAATTGGGTCTCACTTTAGTTTAGGGTCCAATACTCACTATTAAGTAGGATATTGGATGTTTATTAGTATACTATAAAGATCATATTAACACCTTATTCTGTATGATGATCATATTTTACATCCCTTAAAGGATTAGTTCACTTTTAAAAAAAACTTTTGCTGATAATTTACTCACCCCCATGTCATCCAAGATGTCCATGTCTTTCTTTCTTCAGTCGAAAAGAAATTAAGGTTTTTGATGAAAACATTCCAGGATTTTTCTCTCCATATAATGGACTTCAATGGAACCCAAACGGTTCAAGGTCCAAATGACAGTTTCAGTGCAGCTTCAAAGGGCTTTAAACGATACCAGACGATGAATAAGGGTCTTATCTAGCGAAACGATCAGTCATTTCAAAAATAAATAAAAAGGTGTATGTTTTATAAGCACAAATGCTCGCCTTGCTCTGTTCTGTGATGCACGTTCGTGACTCTCCTGTTCGAACTCGTTCATCAAAATGAACGAATCTTTTTTCGAATCATTTCGTTCATTCTACGTCTGGTATCGTTTAAAGCCCTTTGAAGCTGCACTGAAACTGTCATTTGGACCTTGAACCGTTTGGGTCCCATTGAAGTCCATTATATGGAGAAAAATCCTGGAATGTTTTCATCAAAAACCTTAATTTCTTTTCGACTGAAGAAAGAAAGACATGGACATCTTGGATGACATGGGGGTGAGTAAATTATCAGCAAAAGTTTTTTTAAAAGTGAACTACTCCTTTAAACGAAACATCTACCATACTAACTATGAATAAGTGGTAATTAGGAGTTTATTGAGGCAAATTAAATTCATAGTGAATAGTTAGTTAATAGAGAATTGGAGCCTAAACTAAAGTGTGACCAAAAATTGTGTCCCTTTAATTGTTGCAAGAGTCTTTGGTAAGAAGTGTTTTTGTCATGTATCAGAGTGAAACTCGTCGTCTTCTCTTGTTTTCAGTCCGTGCCGGTGATTTCTCACTCTCGCTGGCTGCTGAAGAAGGGTGAGGTGCAGCAGATGTCTGGACCCAAGAGCACTAGGACCATGCGCAGCCGCAAGCTCTACCACCCCATTTACCTGTTCCTGTTCAATAACCTGCTGCTCATCACCAAACGCAGCTCCAGGTCTGTGACGTCATCAGCTCAACCTCACGAATCACGACTTACTGATGATGTCATCATTCGCTCAATGCCGATGTTGAAATCTACAGAGATTTTGATTGAGATACAGTTTACTGACACCAAAGGAGATGAAAATGAAATAAATACTTATTTTACACAAAGATGGCATCATTTGAAATATGCGGGGAACAAACTAACATATATAGCTTAATGTCTATTGATTTGTTGATATTGATGGTCAAAAGATGACTGCTGGAATGGCTCAACATATTGTCTGATTAATCGACTTGTCCACATATGCATGTTTCTTGGGTATTCTGTGTTTGTTTTTGCTCTATTAACGTTTACTGCATGTGTGTGTCAGTGGAGAGAAGTACCAGGTCCTGGACTCTTGCAGTCGCTCCATGCTGAGGACTGAAGACCTGGAGGATCAGGGTCAGACGCTGGCCTCAGTGTTTGTGTTGAAACTGCTGGAGAACCAGGAGGACAGAGAAGTCAGCTACATGCTCAAGAGTGAAAGCATGTGAGAACACCGTCCTCCTCAGACATTATCTCAGAGATTACTGCACGTGTTTGCTTTGTGCACTAATGGCGCTCTGAATGTTTACAGAAGCGATAAACTGCGCTGGATCTACGCTTTGACTCCAAACCGCCGTACGAGATTCCTGTCCACCAGCACTCACCAGCCAGGTACATCACATATACGCCTACGCAACTCGGGCTCGATTCTAAGGAAACGGATGGCTTGAATCCACGATGGTTTGGATAAAAGCTCAAGTTGCTAAATGTTAAAAAGGAATTTATATGTCTGAACCAGGCAAGATAAATCGCTTCCATGTTTTTGTCCTTTTAAGACGTTTCCATTTCTGCGTCATCGTACTAGTTAACTGTCACACCAAACTGTCATTGGCCCATAATGTACCGATAATAGAGGCATTTTTTCATTTAATTTAATATTTTATCATTTTATCTGTTTACATTATTTTAAAATAAATAATATAAAATTTGTAGATGTAATGTTTTATTTAAAATATAAAATAAATAATATAATACCAGTGGATAATATTTAATGATAATATTATAAAACAAATAATATATTAATAATATAATGTATGATATTTATTTTATTTATAATTATGTAAAATAATTTAATTTATAATCTAAAATAAAAATATAATAATAATGAATATAATATATATTTTTTTATTTTCTAATATTATAAAATACAGAATGTAATAATAATATATCATATTTACTTTATTTATAATATACAATACTTAATATAATAATACAATATATATTTTGTATTTCTAATTTTATAGAATAATGTAATATAATAATAATATTTTTTATTTTATTTTAATCTGTCATGAGTTGAATTAGTGTGTTAATATATTTTTAAATAAAATTAAGGAATTAATGTAATAATAAATATGATGTATACTATTTAATTTAAAATAAAAAATTTATAATTTATATATTTATAATATAAAATAGTGTAATATATATGTGTGTATATATTATTTATAATATTGTAAAATAATGTAATATAATAATATATATATTTTAAATATGTCATGAATTGAATTAGTGTTATATATATTATTTTTTAATTATAAAATTACAAAATAATGAATGTAATAATAAATAGATATATATATAATATTTAATTTAACTTATAATATAACATTTTATAATAATTAATATATTTATTTTATTTATAATCTAAAATATTTTTTGGAATAAATAAATAAATAAATAAATATATATACATTTTTTTTTTCTAATATTATAAAACAGTGTAATATAATAATATTTGAATTAGTGTGCTTCTTTGTATCTGTGTGCAGTATGATTTATAGTTTTTGCTGGTGCGTGTCAGATTCTCCACAGGTTCAGTGTATCCAATCGTACTCCTCTCAGGAACCGGATGAGCTCTCTGTAGAAATGGCTGATGTGCTTCACATTCTAGAGTGTACAGATGATGGTAAGAACTCAAAAAATACATCGACACACACACTAGGCGTCCTGAAAAATCTGTCAATGTTTACATATAAGTCTTATGTAAAAGTCTCTCAGTAAGCCACGCAGCTTCATCAGTCTTTGCTGTTTCTGGCGAGACCAGGTCTGCGTCTGTCAGGTCTGATCATCAGCTGTCAGTTTTATAAACTAGTCTCTCACTAACTTCCTTCCTGTCGTCTGTTCTTGTGGCACGTCCTTCCTGTTTTTTCTTCTCTCTGAACCTCGATTGCACATTCGTCTCTTTCCCTCAGGCTGGATGTTTGGTGAAAGGCTGCACGATGGAGAGAGAGGATGGTTCCCCACACGCGTGGTGGAGAAGATCATGAGCGCAGAAATTCGGGCTCAGAACCTCAAAGAGTGTCAGCGTATCCAGCAGGCTCAGGAAGGAGCGCAGGGGTCCCGGGCCGCCTCCAGGGGGCGCCGGCCAGTCAAAAGCCCCAGTACACTCCCACCTGGACTGACCTGTAGAAAAGACATCACATGACCACCACCTGATTCCTGACCCGGAAGCGACGTCACCTTGATGTACGGTGGACTGATAGTCATTCTGTGTCCAGTGTTTTATTGAGTACGTGTCCGACGTCGTCACACTGAGGACTTGACAGGGTCGTGGAACAGATCTTGCACTTTAAGCACTTGTGTTTTTGAATCGCTGCTTCCATACAGTCCTAACGCGCTGTTAGCATGAAGGATTTCAACTTCCGCAATCACACACACGGGTCGGGGGACCACTTTTCTGACGTCGCCGCATACGAGCCGAAGGAAAAAAGCAAATGCTACGTCAGGACTTTTGTAAAGTCATAATGCTTCTCTTGAAAAGGAATGTATTAATGTGCATGGTCACACCTTTTACTGACAATACAGGTTTGTGTTTTTAAACTAACCTCTGAGGACAACGAGGATGTACTGTCTGTACCTCTCATCCACTTGAAGAACAAAACGAGAAAATTAACAAAGTTAATCAACTGCACATATCTGGAGTTTTAAATGCGACCCCCCCCCCCCATCTCCTTAAACGTGAAACATGGAAGTAAAAAATGCAGATGAAGAACACTGAGGCGGTTTTTGCACATGCCACACACACACACACACACACACACACACTAAACAAGGTTTTTCCTACGCAAACACACTACACACACGAGAGCAATCTTGTTCAACCAGTCTAACTCCATGTCCTAACCAGATGCGACACTGAAACTTTTCAGCAACAAGTCATTTGTTCACACTGAAAGCGAAAATGCTCAGTGACGTCACATGACACAGTGATGTTTAATATCAACCAATCACCTTTTTGATACAGACATCACTCAAGTCTCCTTATACAGTTAAATATAGATGATCACCTGTTTGTTTACTCTTGAATGCACAAATAATTCTAGTTAAAATCAACTAATTCTCAACTAAAGTCTAATTATATATTGCAACGTCGTCCACAATTATCAAGAGTCTGTGTGCTACTGTAGCCTATAATTATATCATTTTATTTTTGAAGAACCTTTTTGAAGTCTGTTAGGCTATAGGAATGTAATATTTTTTGAGATTTCGGGCTTTGGTCCGCAAAATCTATGGCTCCATCCAAAATCGCATGCTGTCCTACTATAGTAGATGAAACACAGTATGTGACAAAAGAAGTATGTCCGAATTCCCAGTATTCATAAAAAAGTAGACAAAAAGTGCCCAAATGACCTACTTCCGGCGAGATTCTGGGTGTGCATACGATGGATACTTTACTATCCCATGAGGCCACGGGACAGGATTTGTGAATGACAGTGAAGCGACAGTAACTGACGCTGGTAGGTCACATGATAATGAGAGCATTGCAATGTAGTACGTCTGGATTACATTCATACTGTAATAGAGTGTACTAATTTAGCAGTCGCAAAGAAATTATTCAAAATAAGTACCTACTCAAGTGAGGATGCGATTTTGGACACCGCCCTTATGAAAATAATATACATTAACAAATATGAGATGCAATAGGCGTTATGCCGAGCGTCACGCGACCAAACCGGAAACCATGTGTCATTACATCCGCTTGTCAGAGAAAGTGTTAACGGCCGTAAGAACTAACTACGATATCTATGGATTTTTAAGGTAATCAGCTAACCTACTAAGTTCACTTTGTTATTGGTGTTTTATGCTATTTAAATATCTAAACGTTAGTGGGAAGAAGAAAAATGAAAAAACTTTTAAATATCAATCTGCACATGCGAGGTACATTGGTTATGCTCATTTTTGCGTGCTCCTTTTACGTTATCTTGAGTAAAACCGCAAAAATTTTCATGAAGCACATACAAAAGACCTGAATCGGAAGCGATGCGATCTGTTTTCCGGTTTGGTCACGCGACGCTCGGCATAAAGCCTATTGTATGACTAGAAAATAGCCGTCTGGATGTGCTGACAAGATGGCTGCCAAGAGCTGACTTTCCTTAAAGGGATAGTTCACACAAAAATGTACATTTTCATCCACATGTTGTTCCAAACCTACAATTTTTTTTTTGTAAACCACAAAATTAGATTTTAGGCACTGTTTTTTTTCCAGCATGACACTTGTTATAGCTAGTGAGGGCAAAGACATTAATTTGCGTATAGTATAATTGCTTTTTTCTCCTCATTACGTCGCATCTGGTTTGGACACAGTTTAACAATCTTTTTCAAGAGAGAATGTAACTTCCATGAGAGATGAATCTTGCTGCTCTGCTGGAGTAGATGTTTTTATAAGTTGTGTGCATGTTCATATGAAAACATGTGGTGAAGAGATATTGCCAAATAATTGTCCCATTTCATATTGTAAAAAGCTAATTTATTGTTAATGAAAATACATCTTGAATGTTGAGACCTTGTCACCCCGTCTCATCTCATCTAATAAATGACAAACACCCACTTTGTGTCTTTCTTGGATGTTTTTGTCTCTAGTCAGAGTGTATTTTTTTTTAGTTCTGTTAAACATCATGATATTTAATGTGGGGAAAGATTTAAGGTAGGACTTGATTTTATCCATCAGGTATCTGCCAATTGTTGTGATTGTATCCTAAAAGTTGTTTTAGAGACGTTATATGTAGTTATATGTTAGAATATTCTGGTAAACAATTACGGAGAAAGTTTTTAATGCAATGTGCGCAGATTAATCGTTTACAACATATAACCAGGAATGTGTTCATGTTGATTTTAAAAGCAGATAAACGTATTACTAGTCTTAGTAGTTTCACCCAACAAGCTGTTTCCTGGAGCTCAGGCTTTGCAGAAAACACCAGCTGCAGAAACAACAAACACCACTTCCTCTTTCCCAGCTCTTCACATCTTTTACTCTGAAAGACATTGTCAAGAGCTCAAATATTATCCAAGGAGAATTTAGGATGGAGTGGTCTTGAAATGTGAGCATCAGTCGGAGACCCTGTAAAAATATACAATACTATTTCATTTATAGTGAACTGAAATCCCTGGAATTCCATACATTTCTCGAATAAAGTATAGAAATTAAAATTTTATAGCACTAAAAAAGTTTCTCTTATTTTGATCCTGGTGTTTATTCCCACTTTTTTGGCTTATGCTTTCTTGCAGATAAAGGTTAAAGTGAAATGTAGTGTGGATATTAATCTTGACTTAGTAAACTTTTGCAAGTCACATGAGTAAAATCTACTTTGGTAAGTCCAGATAAGCAGAGAAGCTAAATATACAAAACTATTTTAGATGGAGAGATATGAGTGATTTCTCATACACAAGTGCCGCAGCTAAAAATATTCTGGATGACATTACAATAATTTCTTATACTTGTACTTCTTAACTTTGTATGATGTAGATATAATCAGGAATTTTGAATATTGTTAGATGGAGATAAAGTTTTAGAAATGTCTCGGCATGATTTAGAATAGATTATGTGAAAAACCAAGGCATTATATTTTAGTATACTCTATGTAAAATACTCTATTATGAATTAAAAGTTGAAATTACAGATACAAAGTAACACTTAAAAAAACACCTTAGAAGCCCAACATCAACAAAAGTCCCTTTCAAGAAATATCTAAAGTCAAAATAAAAACTCCTTTGGTTGAGATGCTCTTCTGACATCTAGCGGCGAGAGAATGCAAATGCAACTGTGAGTTTTGTGCAATCCGTGGCTAAATAAATGCAATTAATTGATCTATATCACATTTTAGAGACATATCTTATATAGAAACGTTAGTATTGGCTCAGTTTAAATATGGAAAATAGATCATATTTAGTAAAAGCGGTTTCTGATCTAGGCACATGGATCCATCGTTTTGAAGAGAAAGCTTTATTTAGCATGTCCTTTTTGTTTTATTTGTTATCAGTTACATACATAATATGTAACCTGCACTGCATTTTTAATTAATTATTTATTCAGAAAAGTAAGACTGACAGTATAAGCAGTTATATCCTGGTCTTGAGGGTAATAGTAATACGATGACGTATGTGGCCGGTTAGCTCAGTTGGTTAGAGCGTGGTGCTAATAACGCCAAGGTCGCGGGTTCGATCCCCGTACTGGCCAATAACTGTTTTAAGTCAGGATTTGGCAAATATTTGTTAACATTTTGAAAATAACTGTATGTTAAAATACTTGTTATAGACCTTAAACATGAACTATTAACTAGCCTTAACCCTAACGCGTTTTCATGCATTCCCACGGTCCACAAGCTAAGTGAATATAGGCTATCAAGAAGATGACCACATGCTTGTCTGCAAATCCACTGATCATGGATTGCGCATGCAGCTCTTGTCTTGGCTGATGTTTGTATGAAGATATTTTGGTGCAAATCAACTGAACGCCTACGACAGTGGAATTTGTAGTTGTAGAGAATAGCCACACACGTGTATCAGTAAATTTTGTCACAGAGAGAAATGTTTTAAGAGTTGCAAACTTGTAGAGAGCCTGAGAGAGACCGAGTGTGTCTGTGCAGCAGATTCAAGCAGTTGTAGTTCTCTTACGAGAGTAGAGAAATCGTTGCCATGAGTGTTCCAAGTTGCGAAATCGTGGAACGCCTCCTTCTCCGCCAGGCTGCGTACCTCTACCTCTGCTGCATTCTCCACTGTGGACGGTGCGAAAGATAGAGGGTACCTTTCCATTCCTCCTGTGGAGGCAGCTGTAGCGTCTCATCTTTGACCGCCCTCCGCCGGACGGCGTGCTCAGACGACACTTCCATCTAAAGCCTGCCGAGTGACGTCAGCCATGCACGGGCGCGCTTACACCACCGCCGGGCAAGCAGTTTCAGCGCTGCACACAATGGCTGTCCTGCAGATCTTCCAAGCCGACCTGCTCCATAAATTGGACGAGGAAGGACCCGGAGCGATCTGCGTGGCGGACTTAAGAAGCGCTACAGACCTCGCTCTACACGCTGCAAAAGCCGCTGCACAGGCCGTTGGGCGGAATATTGGGCGGAATATGGCCTCTCTCACCGTGGCTGAGAGACACTCATGGCTGACGCTATCCGAGGTGACGGAAGCTGAGCGCTCCGTGTTCCTCGACGTGCCCATCTCTCCAGCGGGCCTCTTCGGATCTGCCGTCAAAGATTTTGCGGACAGATTCATCGAGGTGGAGAAAACGTCACAGGCTATGAAGCACTTCCTTCCGAAGCGCTCGAGCTCCGCTACAGGCCGCCCGAAGCAGCCGTCTGCCTGAAGCTCTCAGCCGCAGCCTGCACCACCCGCCGCTTCACAGCGCCGCCAGGCCCGAGACCAAAGACCGCGCTCTCGCTCTGCTGGACGCCGCCCCCCTCAGCGCGGGCCTCGGCCGAGGATTGACATCAAGCCCGAGGTCTCAAAGCCTTCCTAGCCACTCTAGGAAAGCGACGGTGTTCAAATCCCGCTGCGGCCGGATTTTCACCAAAACTTCTCGCTCGTTCAGTTCCAAGCAATGTGACTGTTCCAGTGTATTTCGCAGTGAGCCAGCCGGTGTCACAGCCCGCTTGCCTGCGCACAAAAGCCGTTTTTACGGCTACCCAGATAAATCCAATAAAAAGTGCATTTTCTGGTGTTCCGGCCACGGCCGATGGTGTTATGAGTGTTGTAAGAGTGCCCACATCCCAGTGCCCATTCCCACACCTATTTCCAAATACAAATAGCGTCCCATCACAGGTGATTCTTGAGATTCGCCTTCGAGGGCCAGGCATATCAATACACAGTCCTGCCGTTCGGCCTGTCCCTTCACAAAGTGCATGGACGCGGCTCTCGCACACCTGAGACTTTGGGGCATGCGAGTTTTGAACTACTTGGACGGTTGGCTGATTCTAGCTCGATCACACTTAGAGCTCATAGAACACAGGGCTGCATTACCCGAGCACCTCGAGAATCTGGGCCTTACAGTCAATTGGGCGAAAAGATCGCTGTCTCCCAGTCAGAAAATGTATTTTCTGGGAACAGTGCTGGACTCGCTATCCATGACAGCACGCCTGTCACCAGAGCGCGTATTAGATATTCAGCGCGTCGCGAAATCTTTCCGCCACGGCTCTATAGTCCTGCTCGAAAGGTTTTAGAAAATGCTGGGCCTAATGGCCTCAGCAGCCTCTGTACTCCAGCTGGGCCTGCTTCGCATGCACCCACTGCAGATGTGGCTGAAAATGCAAGTTCCGCCCCGGGCATGGACCGCAGGTCTGTTTCCCCTCAGGGTCGATCTAAAGTGCGTTTCAGCTCTGGAACCTTGGAAAGTAACCGACTGGTATCAGTCAGGTGTGAGACTGGGGATCGCCTCGAGTGTGAAGGTGGTGTCTACCTGACGCCTCCACCTCGGGATGGGGAGCGCTGCTCGAAGGCAGACCCCTAGCTGGCCTGTGGTCAGAACGGGAAAAGCTCCTTCACATAAACTGCTTGGAAATGATAGCAGTCGACAAAGCGCTACGGCACTTATGTCCCCAGATAAAAGGCCACCACGTCCTGGTCCGGTCGGACAACATGTCAGTGGCGGCATACATAAATCATCACTGCTATCTGCCCCGCTGTGCCGGCCCAGATGCTGAGTTTAGCCTGCGTATCGCTCACTGACTGATACAGCAGCTCCATGAGTGTTGACACACGTATGACCACCCAGTTTAGGCTGAAAGCTTTCAACCTGGCTGCGTGGTTTAATAGTCATAAGATTAGCTCCTCTGGATGCTATTTTAGCCTCTCTTCCTTCACTCTCTGTGAGTCTATGGTGATTATGCACTACATGCGCCCCGGGCTTCTGCCCTTGGGACTTGTTGTTGTGTTGGATCCCTGTATGCACGGCGTGTTAGACTCTGTTCCCCATAGCGTAAGATATTACGCAGTACGAGAGATACTCTTGTAAGAGAACGTACGGTAACTAATGTAACCTCTGCTCTCTCTAGAGAGAGAACGAGTGCTGCGTATCATGCCGTGCTTAAAATACGCTCTGGTTCGCTTCGGCGATGAAAACCAGTTTGTATCAGCCTATCGACCTGCTTTATAGGGCGAGACCACACCCTTTCTGGCAGGACGTGACGAGGTGGGCGCAAAGTGCCCCCATTGGTCATGAGCTGCCTCGCCTATGTCTGCTTGCTGCCACAAAGCGTTTTACATTGATTAAAAATTAAGGATAATTTTTGGCTTCAATATCTCGTGGAAAAGAGGAAAGAGGTTTTCCCCATAGCGTAAGATATTACGCAGTACTCGTTCCCTCTCTAGAGAGAACAGAGGTTGCGTTAGTAACCGAGTACCTTATGTACTTGTGTTTGTGCTAGAAAATTCAAATATACAAGACATTTGTGAGATAATATTCTACAAGTGTGCAACACTCATTGGGTTAATTCACATACTGATTTGCAGATTAACACAATTTCTCTGTGACCACATTTTTTGATGCAGGTGTGTAAATGTCTTTTTGCACCATATTCCCTGCAGCAACTGTAGCAAAAATGTGAGCGTACGACGAGTTTGGTTAACCTGCAACATGGGCTTTAATTTGTGATTTGTAGAATAGGATTTGTCCACCTGCAATGAAGAATTTGAGAAGGTGTAATTGTCTAAAATACTAGAAAAAGTTGTGTCCACTCAACTGGGCTCTTTCTTGCAAAAAAATGACATCTATGAAAAGTTTCAGTCTGGATTCAGGCCACATCATAGCACTGAAACTGCGCTAGTTAAAATTACAAATGATTTACTTTTAGCTTCTGACCAAGGCTGTATCTCAATACTAGTTTTAACTTGATCTTAGTGCTGCGTTCGATACTATAGATCACACAATACTCTTAGATCGACTACAAAATTACACTGGTGTTCAAGGACAAGCATTAAGCTGGTTCAGATCATACTTATCTGACCGGTACCATTTTTTCTCTTTAAAAGGAGAAAAATCTATCATAACTTCAGTAAACTATGGAGTGCCGCAGGGATCTGTGTTAGGCCCTTTATTATTCTCAAAATATATGCTGCCACTTGGAAATATTAATAAGGAAACATGGACTTAGTTTCCATTGTTATGCTGATGACACTCAAATATATATTTCATCACGGCCAGATATACGCTAAATTATCCAAATTGACAGATTGTGTTAAAGATATAAAAGATTGGATGACGGGTAATTTTCTTTTATTAAATCCAGACAAGACAGAGGCAATACTTATCGGTTCGAAAAACCGTCCTCAAAACCTCTCAAAACACGACTTTAACATAGTAGGATGCCCTGTTATTTTATCCGCTACAGTAAAAGACCTGGGCGTTACATTAGACTGCAACCTGTCTTTTGAAAAGCATATTTCATATGTTACAAAAACAGCCCTTTTCCACCTTAGAAACATTGCTAAGCTACGTAATATGCTATCACTCTCTGATGCAGAAAAGTTAGTTCATGCATCCATAACCTCGAGACTAGATTACTATAATAATGCTTTATTAGCTGGTTGTCCTGCATCTTCAATAAACAAGCTACAGTTAGTCCAAAATGCAGCCGCTAGAGTTCTTACTAGATCAAGAAAATATGATCATATAACACAGATTTTATCATCACTACATTGGTTACCCATAAAGTTCCGTATTAATTACAAGGTATTGCTTTTGACTTATAAAGCTCTAAATGGTTTAGCTCCAGTCTATTTAACGGATCTTCTATCGCCCTACAATCCATCGCGCTCTTTAAGATCACTAAATTCGAGGCTTCTGGTCATTCCTAGGATATCCAGATCCACCAAAGGAGGGAGATCATTTTCACATTTAGCTCCAAAGCTCTGGAATAGCCTTCCTGATATTGTTCGTTGCTCAGACTCGGTCGCCCAGTTTAAAATAGACTAAAGACGCATCTCTTCAGCCAGGCATTCATATACATTTTCTATCTTACAGTTACTGTAAATCCGGCCAATAGTTCATAAACGCCAGAGGAGAACTGGCCCCCGACTGAGCCTGGGTTCTCCCAAGTTTTTTTTTTTTTTCTTCTCCAGTAGGTCACCTGATGGAGTTTTAGGACACCAGTAGGTCACTTGATGGAGTTTTTCGGTTCCTTGCCACTGTTGCCTTTGGCTTGCTCAGTTGGGGATATTCAAATTAATTAACCAATCTATCAATCCATTGATCAGCCCTACTTAATGTGAATGTTTTTTTCACTAAGAAACAAACATTGTTATGTTATTTTGATTGATGCTGTGAAGCTGCTTTGATACAATCTCTATTGTGAAAAGTGCTATATAAATATACTTGACTTGACTTGATTGTTGTGTTTGTGGACGAGAAAAAAAGTCTACAAGTTTGCAACTCTTAAAATATTTATCTCTGTGACTTCAAATTTACTAATACACATGTGTAGCTATTCTCTACGACAAATTTCAATGTCACAGGTGTTCAGTTTGCACCAAAAATACCTTTATACCGTTTTGGTCCTATATACTGTGGATTGTAAATACATATTTTGCCTCAGTAATTCTCAGCATACTTTAAACTGAAAAACAAAATAATGAAGGGCTCGTCCGGGATTTGAACCCGGGACCTCTCGCACCCAAAGCGAGAATCATACCCCTAGACCAACGAGCCACATAAGCTTTCTGTTTCTGTCTGAGGTATTTAAACGTTACGTGGAATAGACACTAATGTAAAAACATCGTTTTCAAGAATGGTATTTTCATATTTATACATAAGAACAATTATATACTCAATAATTGTTATCCGAAAACAATGACAATATATTTCTCTTGTGTAGCCTAAATGCTTGCCGAATTGGTCATACAAATCTGCGGTTTATATCAGTATGCAAATTGTTGGTTTCACACGTGAACGTCTTGTCTGTATTTGCATACTATTGTACAGTATGGAACAGGAACAGTGTTTCACTTGTTTACAAATTTCTATTACTAAATTCCGTCTTGAGACCTCGTGGCGCAACGGTAGCGCGTCTGACTCCAGATCAGAAGGTTGCGTGTTCAAATCACGTCGGGGTCATATATTTTGTTAATGTTTCCTAGTGTTTTATCACTATCAACCTATTTACATTTTGGTGGGGTACAATCCGTTACGTTCAATCGAAAACATTGCCGTTTAATTCAGTAAACACTAGTCTAGCACTATGGCATGCCATTATAACTTTGATCCACGGTTAAGAATTGCGACTGTGCTCGGTAGATTGATCTCAATAATCTATATTTAAAGAATGAAAATACATTAAATTAAGTTGTAGGACATCACTTCTTTAAACAATTCGTCATTTTGTAAAAAAAAAATGAAAAAGGAAGGGCTCGTCCGGGATTTGAACCCGGGACCTCTCGCACCCTAAGCGAGAATCATACCCCTAGACCAACGAGCCAGACAGGAAAATTGAGTTTGTCCATAGAGTCATCTAATAGAAAGATATTTCATTATTGACTTTTAAAGGGCACCTATTATGGCATTTAAAATGTTCCTAATATTGTTTTGGGAATCCCCAACAACAGTTTTACATGCATGCAATGACAAAAAACTCTTTGTTATCTTATAATATGCATTTGTTTTTACCTGATTTGCTCAACGACTCCAAACCAGCATAGACAGTGCTCCCAACGGGCTCCTTGCACATAGCAACCTCACGTCATATCCGCAACGGGTAAATACGGCACGCTCTCTTCCTGTTTGAAGGCGTACATACACAACGTAGACATTTTCCGCCTAATACTAGAAAACAGTACAGCATTATAACACGCATATTCTGTCAGCCCGGGTTGTTTATTAGCCTAATGTAAGCTAGCAAACTAACGTAAGCCATAAAGTTTGAGATATATAGACTTACCTTCATATCCGTGGATCTATGAAGAGTCATTTTAAAGCCCTTCTCTCTAATTTGCTGGTAGGTGAATTGGAGGAGGACTTACAAAGGCGATATACGTCCGTCATTGTAAGTTTCGGCAACTCTTGTAAACATCTCATCTCATAGTAGAATAGCGCCGGAAAAGACGAGGCCGCATTTCTGGTAAGTAAGTAGTTACGTGCAAGGAGCCCACTGATTCGTTCAACGACTCATTTTTCCAAACCCCTCATTTGCGTGGCGCTAATCGGCGGTGATTGGTCAGATGACGCAGAGATTGTCGGAAACGGAACGCCCATCACCATTAATGGATTATGGCTTGTTAAGTGTTGTTGTAGAAATTTTAATAGTCATTTATTCCTAATCTATTCAATGTGTAAAAGTATATGTGTGTACGTGCTTGTGCGTGACGTTTCAGGAATATATGGGACAGGACATCTTGACCTTAGGAATGGTCAGGTTTGGCTAGTTTATTCCAGTACCAGTTTGTGTCCTTAAGAAAAACTGAACAGAAGTGGGGGCCTTATCTGGGTGGAAAAGTACAGCGAGTGAGAAGGAACCTTGAAAAGAGTATAAAAGCTGTCTCATGTCTTCCTGGTGCGCGTCACTCACTTCACAGAATGTAACGGCTGTGATGGCGACTGGGCCTTCTTGCAAGAATAAATATTTCTCTTTTTATTAATTTGACTCTGAGTGTCTCTTACGCAGTGATGATGTTTAACAGAAGTTTTTGCCACAACAGTGTTGAAAATTGTATAAAGTATATGCACAGACATGGCATAAATTTTGCCTTATCAATTCGAGCCAGAGTCCGAAGAGGAAACGTCCAGAGATGCCGATGAACCAGAAACCCAATCACAAACACGACTGGAGCAGGACCTTTCCCAATGGTAAGTGTCAATGTAGGCCTACCGTAGTTTTTGGCACTTCATGGAAATGGAACATGCATAATCAGAGTAATAATGTCTGATAAGTGACATGCTGTAATCGGATTCATTTTGCTGTCGTAACGTAAGTATTAGACAAATTAATTGCAATTTTGAATTGTATAGTAAACCAAAATAATATAAATCATGTTAGTTGGCTTAATTTGTTCATCAAATATTTCCTTCAGATATTTTCATGCTTAATTAATCCTGCTAAAATGCATTGTATGAACTTCTGTTTCTGTCACTGTTTATTCTATTGCTCTATCATATTTTATATTTCATTTAATAGCACAGCACATTACAGCAGCTCCAGCAGGGGTCAGTGGTAGGTACAAATGTTTAGACACCAGTGAAATATCAATTCTTTATTCCCATTTTGATACTACAACAAAAACTACCAACCTAATTATTGTGAATTTAAACCATTATTAAAGACAAGTATAAGCAGTCAGTAACAAAATAAGAACAAATAATCAAATATACTGAAATAGTACAAATAAATACAATAGAACAAATAAAGGCTACACATGAAATAAACAGTGTTTTTAGAGTTTTTTAGGTAGCCTAGATCTAAAAGAAATTTGAATAAAGTAATCAAATGGGGAAAAATTGAGAAAATTGCGTATTCATTACTGTATAAATTAAATATAGATGGATATTTTTGTAAAGTTGGTCGGTTCAGAGGCGATTAAAAAAATGGAGTCAGACGGGAGCGAGGGAATTGAAGAAGACAACAGGAGTTGAGAACAGGAAAAGGAAAAAGAAGTGACGGAAGCCAGACAGGAAGAACTGTTGAGAGATATCAAGTAGGTATGATAGCAGTAACAAGAAGCGACGGGATCTTCAAGGATTCGCACGAGGTTGGAAGATTCAAGGAGTGGGATGGTTATTATTGACTGCGTGTCAATTGGCGTCAGAGAGAACAAGCTCTAAGGATTAAGTTGTATAAGTATAAGTAAGATTACAGCGTTGTGAAATGCTTCCCACTCGGGACAGAATACAAAAAGAAAGGAGTAGTAAGTGGCGTACCGCTGTCAGTGGAAGACAAGGAGTTTCGGGCCATTGAAGGAGTTTGTGAGGCCAGAAGACTGACAAGATTCCGTCAAGGAGAAAGGGAACAAAGTACTTCTGTGTGTCTGACTTTTGTGGGAAATTTGCCAGAGAGGATATACTTAGACTATATATGCTACAGGGTGAGGTCTTATGAAAGAGCTCCATTAAGGTGCTTTTGCTGTCAGGAGTATGGACATGTGGCTGCAGTGTGTAGAGGAGTCAGGAGATGTGGGAGATATGGGATAAATACTTGTGAAAAAGGGGAGTGTGAAGAGGAACAAGTAAAATGCATTCACTGTTCGGGAAATCACCATGTGTGTGGGGTCAACGCAATGTCCTGAAAAATTTAAACAGGTAAAAGTGAGTAAAATCAGAGCAGAAGAAGGGCTAACATACGCAGAAGCTACCAAGAGAATGGAAGGAAAGGAACGAGCAGTAGTGCAAACAGAACAGGAGCCGGAAAAGAAAGGAGATGATCAGAATAACGTAATTGGCATGGACAAGAAGCTATTTCTAGGATTTATTGCTATGGTGGTCAATTGTGCTGTGGAAATTAAAGGGAAATCAGAGAGGATCAAGATGGTGTTGGATGCGGCGAGAAGATTCTTGGACATTATGGACATATCAGGAGAAGAACTAGATAATACGCTGAGGAAAGAATTTATATCATCTCAGACCATTGAGTATGACATATTGTCAGGATTCCAGCAGATCCACACACTCCTCCCACTCATTCACTCACTCCTCCCACTCATTCATTTACTCGTTCATTGTCACCTGAGTTTTAATCACCATCACCCGCACCTCATCATCCCACCACCTTTATATACCACACTCTGTCTCACACTCATTGTCTGGTCTCGTCGTTACATGACACACAGACTCTCCTATGCTCAACCAGAGACTTACCTGCTACTTACCTGAGTTCTATTGGACTATCTTCATCACCGTATGCCTTCTTCAGTCCCCAGCCATCCTACTGCAACCCTTTCCAGTGACTATCCATCTGCATCTGAAAGAGAGACTCTGATTATCCAGTGGCTAAGTTCTCATCCAATTATCATCTGTTTGAATACTCACCATAACTCCGTCTGCTTCTGCTGTTCTGTAAATAAACACTTATTCACTTACCACCTGTCTGACTCCTGTATCATCCGTGACAGAAGACCAGACCACTAAAATGCAGAACCCAACGGAGCCTGGGGAAGATCCATCACCCGATCCATTCCTGGAACTCGTGCAAGCTGTTCGACAGTCTCTACTTCCCTCACCACCAGTTAATCCGCCCATAATTCCCGAGGATATCCTTCACTCTGCCCGTCGACTGCCACTTCCGCAAACACCCGCTGCTTCGTCAGCTGCCTCTGCAAGTCCCATGGCCCGACCAGCGACATTCTCCGGTGAGGCGGAGGATTGCAGCGGTTTTTTTGCTTCAAGTTTCACTCTATTTCCAGATCCAGGCACATCAATTCACCAACGATTCATCTCGCGTAGCTTTTGTCATCTCCCTGCTATCCGGCCGAGCCCTCCAGTGGGCTCAGTCCCTGTGGAATTCAGATTCACCCGTGATTAAGTCACTATCAAGTTTTATTCAACACTTCAAGGAGGTTTTCGGACAGACTGTTTCGGATTTAACTGTACATGATCAACTGTTCAATCTTCATCAAGGCAAATCTTCTGTGAGTACATATGCTCTTCAATTCCGCACGCTGGCGGCGTCAAGTGGCTGGAATGAAACTGCATTGATCACTGCCTTTCGTCATGGTCTCAATCCGAACATCCGACAGCTAGTTGTGGTCTACGAAGATTCGTTGGGAATTGAAAGTCTCATCCAGAAAACTCTCAGAGTGTCTCAACGTCTGACTGCCTGTGAAACGCTCGCTACCGCTGTACATCCTCCGCCTACGGCTCCATCTGTCGCTCCTCCAGCACCAGAGCCCATGCAAGTTGATTCCACGCATCTCTCTCCCACGGAACGACAGCGACGCATACAGCACCACCTCTGCTTATACTGTGGAGGTAACGAGCATCTCATCAACGCCTGTCCTATTCGGCCTCAACGCCCAGCGGTGAGTACTATTCAGATTCCACCCAAGATTGCTACCCTGAACCGAACAACAGTCCATTTATTAACCCCTCGTGTATGTGTCTCAGCACAAGCTCTCCTCGACTCAGGCTCGGCGGGGAACTTCATTTCAACGCAACTCCTACAAAGACTGAACATCCGTAAACTCAGAAGTCATCAAGACCTTCGAGTACAGACTATTCAGGGTAAGCCGCTGGGCCGAGGTCGAATTCGTCACGTTACCCCCACACTAACGCTCTGCCTAGGATGTCTGCATTCGGAGGAGATCTCCTTTATGGTGCTGGAGGAGTCAACTGCTGAGCTCATCCTGGGACGCCCTTGGATGGTCCAACATCAACCTACCATCGACTGGAGTTGCGGGGAAGTCCTTCGCTGGGGAGAGCAGTGTTTCCACTCCTGTCTAGCACCGGTTGAGAAAGTCAGAAAAGAATCCTCCGTGGTTTACTCACCTCCTGAGGGAAGATCCAAGGTTTCCGTTTGTTCCACTACTATCGAGAGTCCCGAGGTGCAACACCAGGTGGAAATTCCAGTGGAGTACAGGGCGTTCCAGGATGTCTTCAGCAAGCAGTTGGCAACCAAACTTCCACCCCATCGGCCATGGGACTGTGCTATCGACCTGCTACCTGGAGCTACTCTATCTAAAGGCCGTGTATACCCTCTGTCCATCCCGGAGCAGAAGGCCATGGAGGAGTATGTGGAGGAAGCCCTCAAACAAGAGTTCATTCGTCCATCTACATCCCCTGCCGCTTCCAGCTTCTTCTTCGTGGCAAAAAAGGACGGGGGCTTGCGGCCGTGCATTGACTATCGCCATCTCAACTCTCAAACAGTAAAGTTCAGTTATCCCCTTCCTCTGGTCCCAGCAGCTTTGGAACAGCTGCGTGGAGCCCGAATCTTCTCGAAACTTGATCTCCGCAGTGCATATAATCTGATCCGAATTCGTCGGGGTGATGAGTGGAAGACGGCATTCATCACACCCTCTGGACACTATGAATACCGAGTAATGCCTTTCGGGCTGTCCAACGCCCCAGCAGTCTTCCAAGGGTACATGAATGAAGTCTTCCGAGAATACCTAAACAAGTTTGTGGTGGTCTACATAGACGACATACTCATCTATTCCTCATCTCTTTCTGAACACCATCGCCACGTCACTTCAGTCCTGGAGAAGCTGCGAGCTCACAAGCTCTATCTCAAACTTGAGAAATGCGAGTTTCACACCACTTCTGTTCAGTTCCTGGGTTACATCATCGACCAACATGGAGTTCAGATGGACCAGAGGAAGGTGGAAACAATCCAGAACTGGCCTCAACCCTCTACGGTAAAGGACCTCCAACGTTTCCTAGGGTTTGCCAATTTCTACCGGAGATTCATCAATAATTACAGTCACATCAGTTCTCCATTGACTTCTTCTCTCAGAGGCCGGCCCAAGTCTCTGTCCTTATCCCCCGAAGCCATTTCAGCCTTCAAACAACTTAAGGAAGCCTTCCAGACCGCTCCCGTTCTAGTTCATCCGAACCCTGAGATCCCTTTCGTTGTGGAGGTGGATGCCTCCTCTACCGGAGTTGGGGCGGTCCTATCACAGCGGCAGGGTGATCCTCCCAGACTCCATCCATGTGCCTTCTTCTCTAAGAAGCTGTCCCCGGCGGAGCGGAACTACGATATTGGGAATCGAGAACTGCTCGCCATCAAGTTGGCGTTAGAGGAGTGGAAGCACTGGCTGGAGGGAGCAAACCATCAGTTCGAGGTCATCACCGACCATCGCAATCTGGAGTACCTCAGAGAGGCAAAGAGGCTGAATCCCCGCCAAGCCCGATGGGCACTCTTCTTCACCCGTTTTGACTTCCTCGTGTCCTACCGACCCGGTTCTAAGAACTGTAGGGCAGATGCTCTATCATCATGTCTACATCATCCATTAAGCGAAGACCCTCTCCCAGAACCTATTCTCCCTCCAGCCGTGTTTGTAAACCCGATCGTCTGGGACATCGACCAGCAGATATCCCAAGAGAACCGCCTTCATCCCGCTCCGCCGGGAGGTCCAGAAGGGTGTGCTTTCGTTCCACGTCACCTTCGTACGGCCCTTCTGGACTCTGCTCATACTACTCCGGGCTCTGGACATCCAGGTAGCAGGCGTACCCTCTCGCTCCTCAGTAACCGGTACTGGTGGCCGACCATCTCTCAGGATGTTTCCCGGTACGTCAAGGGATGCTCAGTCTGCGCCGTTACCAACACTCCCAGAAGACTCCCAGAAGGCAAGCTTGTCCCTCTCCCGCTTCCACAACGTCCATGGTCTCACATCGGAGTAGACTTCATGACGGACCTTCCCAGATCCAACAACCATACCTGTGTCTTCGTTGTCGTTGATCGATTTTCAAAGGCCTGTAAATTGATCCCCTTGCCTGGACTCCCTACCGCCTTTGAAGCCGCCGAAGCCCTCTTTAATCACGTGTTCCGAAACTTCGGCATCCCAGAGGACATAGTGTCTGATCGGGGTCCACAGTTTGTGTCAAGAGTTTGGCGAGCTTTCTTCAAGCTTCTCGGAGTTACTGTCAACCTGTCTTCTGGATACCATCCTCAGACTAACGGCCAGACTGAGCGAAAGATTCAGGAGATTGGACGTTACCTGCGAACCTATTGCCACCAGTACCAGGACAGCTGGAGCCAGTACCTTCCGTGGGCCGAGTACGCCCAAAACTCCCTTCAACAGTCCACCACCGGTCTCACCCCCTTCCAATGTATCCTTGGCTATCAACCTCCTCTCTTCCCTTGGTCCGGTGAGCCTTCAGATGTACCAGCAGTGAATTACTGGTTCCAGCAGAGCGAGGGGGTATGGGACTCGGCTCACGTGCACCTACAGCAGGCAGTGCGGAGACACAAGGACCAAGCAGATCATCATCGTTTGGAACCATCTCAGTATGTGCCAGGACAGAAGGTGTGGCTTTCGACCCGGGACATTCGCCTCCGCCTGCCTTGCCGTAAGCTGAGTCCTCGATACATCGGTCCATTCACCGTGCAGAGGCAGTTGAACGAGGTCACCTACAGACTCAATCTCCCTCGACAGTACCGGATTTCACCATCATTCCATGTGTCACTGTTGAAACCCTTCATTGAACCTGTCTCCTCTCCTCCCACAGAACCTGACCCGGCCATCGAACCTCCTCCTCCTATCCCGGTAGAGGACGAGTCCATCTATAGAGTCCGTACCATCTTGGACTCGCGGCGACGAGGTCCTCGGCTGGAGTACCTAGTGGACTGGGAGGACTACGGTCCTGAGGAACGGTCGTGGGTTCTTCGGGACGACATCCTGGACCCAGCTCTTCTTCAACAGTTTCACACCAATCATCCCGATCGTCCAGCTCCCAGGCCCCGTGGCAGACCTCGTCGTCGAACTCATCCCTCTTCTCAGTCGTCAAGCGCCGCCTCGGAGGAGGGGGGTACTGTCAGGATTCCAGCAGATCCACACACTCCTCCCACTCATTCACTCACTCCTCCCACTCATTCATTTACTCGTTCATTGTCACCTGAGTTTTAATCACCATCACCTGCACCTCATCATCCCACCACCTTTATATACCACACTCTGTCTCACACTCATTGTCTGGTCTCGTCGTTACATGACACACAGACTCTCCTATGCTCAACCAGAGACTTACCTGCTACTTACCTGAGTTCTATTGGACTATCTTCATCACCGTATGCCTTCTTCAGTCCCCAGCCATCCTACTGCAACCCTTTCCAGTGACTATCCATCTGCATCTGAAAGAGAGACTCTGATTATCCAGTGGCTAAGTTCTCATCCAATTATCATCTGTTTGAATACTCACCATAACTCCGTCTGCTTCTGCTGTTCTGTAAATAAACACTTATTCACTTACCACCTGTCTGACTCCTGTATCATCCGTGACACATATAGAGCGGGCAGTGAACTTTAGGGTGGTCACTGTAAATATACTGCACTGGGAAAACTATATAATTCAGTAGGTGGTGGCAATGCAACACTTTGGATGCCAACCACCATAAAACCCCAAAGAAGAAGAAGAAGATTTTTGTAAAGTTGAAAATGGTATAGTCAAGAGCAGTGAGTAATTTATTTATCCTTTGTTTGATTAACATTAAAGAGGTGGTTCAGGATTTTGGACATCGGACCTCATTTCCAAGTTAGCCGTTATTTATCAGTGTAAACAGTTTTAAAAAAAATTTCATCCAGTCCTTCCTGTTGCATAGTTCGCTGGTGCTAGGCTTGCGCGAGTTAACGGTATATGCTAGCCTGCCATTAAAAACATTTTTACCCACTCCACAGTACACCAAAAGCAAATAAATGATAACGCCAGACTATCAATGTAAATGTCTGTTGAGATAATTATCTTATAATTGTCTCTTTCAGACCGAACGCAAGGACCTCATTTGAACATGGCTACCGGCTACGTTCACTTGAGATATAACCGACTTTCTTCTTCTTCTTCTTTGTTACGTTTAATGGCGGGTGGCAACCAGCGTTAAGGTGCATTACCGCCACCTACTATGTTGGAGTGTGAGCCAGAGCTTTCCTTCCCTTAAAGAAACAAAATAAATAAAACGAATAATAGTAATAATACTAACAATATTTCCTGCCCCTAAATTCTATAACCGACTTTGTTTACTAGAAGAATACTCGCCAAGACGGGCAGTTTTACATAATTTTGAGTGAATTTGTCCGTACAAGCGCAAGACGTGAAAGACAATTTAATTTAGTATTGGAGCATTTTTACGATGAGCTACATCCTATTTTTTATAATTCAAGCACTTTTCAAGTAACTGAGCACTGGGAAAGACACAACTAAAAGTTTATTGACAAAACTACTCTGACCAGCTCTAATTCAACAAGTGTTATTATAACAAAGCAAAGTCAATGGAAATTAGGTACTACAACGACATGTAATGTGAAAACCTTAATTAACCTTAGTTAGGAGTTAGGACGATTAAGGACCCACACACTTTTGCTCAAATAAAGAGTTAATTTACATTTTTTGATATAGCAGAGTCTTTTATCCAAAGTGACTTATACATGTGGAATACAAATGATAAAATACAGGCTCGGACACAGAGACACGATAGCAGTCTCTTGAACTTGATGAGCAGTGACTGGAAGCCAGTTAAGACAGATCAATACATAGAACTACTGTACATTCATAAGAAATAACTATTGCTCTAATATGTATATTAAGGCAATATATAGACCATTATTACCACAACATTGCAATATTTTAAACATTTCAATTTAATCATTCTGGTTCAAATTAACCAGACTACGTTAAAGATATGAATAAATTCCTTTTTAAAATAATCATAAACATATGACACAAATGTTTCATGCTTTGCAAAGTGATTGTCAGTTTGTTTTATCATGAATTGAGCCATTTACAAATCCTCTTAATAATGAATCATCAGGTTACGTCCAGGATCTTCACCATATTTCAAATCGCTTGTCTCCGATGAACTTCTTTCGGTCACTGACTTTGTTTCCGAACAGTCTGAAAACACATGATTGACCACAATATGATATAAAGTCATGTGATGTGAAAAAAGTCACAGTCTTCAGTCAAAAAGTAAAAGTATTCATCATATATGTTATTCATATTCATGTTTTGTTTAGTTAAATCACTAAAACTACTCTGTTTCATTAATAAATGATGTGGGTTAGATGGTTAATAAACATACAGAAATAAAACACAGATCACACACACTTACCGCACAGTCTGGATATTGCTGTGACTGGAGACGACACTGTGGATTCTCTCTGCTGATTCATCTGTGATATTATTGTGACTCACACTATAAGAAGAAATGAGACAGAAACAATAAAATAACAGAAGTAAACATGTGTTTAGTGTTTGTCTATTGCTGTGGTGTCTCTGTAACTCACTCCAGAGTCTGAGTTTTGTGCAGATGCGGCATCAGCGGCTTCATGCAGTGATCAGTGAGTTTGCAGTGACTGAGATCCAGTTCTTTCAGCCCTTCAGAATATTCCAGAAACAGCGCCAGCTGTTCACAAGCGCTCTGGTCCATCTGAGTGTGACTGAGGTCCATCTCTCCTCCCAAGGCCTGTGAAAGAGCCTCAGTCCTCCTCGAAGAGCCTCTCTGAGATCCGCCTTTACTAATACAAGCCATGAACTGCAGCAGCAAAGCTTTACTGCAACTGATGAGAGGAAGAACAACACAATGATAAACATGAGAATAATATACAGGGAGTTTATATGGAGAGAAATAACTGGACTATGTCAATCAGTAATGAAAGAGATCTGTCAGGTTTCTCACCTCAGCTGGACTCGAGGCAGGATTGGCCAAAGTTGTTTCAGGGCCGTATCAGAGATCTTACAGTCCTGTAAAACTAACTTCACAACACTTTGGGTTTTCTGAAGCACAGATGAGATTATTCTACAGTCTTTATCGGTGAGTATTAAATGTTGTTGATCTTCCAGTGTGTCTGTTAAATCCAGAGCCGAGCCGCAGGAGAAGTCCAGTGTGTTGTGAAGAGCAGAGAGCAGAACAGACGCTGTCTCCTGCTGGACATCAGAGGAACTGCAGCAATGAAGCAGCTTCAGCAGCAGCCGCCTGTCAACACTAGCACACACACACACACACACACACACACACACACACACACACACACACACACACACACACACACACACACACACACACACACACACACACACACACAGTTAACGAAGAGATTCTTGAGCATAACAACAGTCATTATAATATCAGAGCTGTTATATCAGCTAACCTGAGTCGTGTGACTCTGCTGAGCAAAGGCAGAAAGCTCTCCAGCTCCTCCTCTGGTATGGAGGTCCAGAGCAGATTGAGTTTAACAGTGTTGCAGTTTTCAAGAGTGAAGCGCAGGGCAGCGCAGTGAACAGAGTCCAACACTCTGCCGTTCAGATTGATGTCATTTCCTGCTGAACTCATCAGACTGGGCACATATTGAGGAGAGCGAGTCTCGTAAATCTCCATAATGATGGACAGAGTAAAGCTGGGGCTCAACCTGTGGAGAATAAGATCATTGAGTAAAATCTACTTGAATCAAAGAGTATAGAAGCTCAAGAGGCGAAACTCTGATGCTTTTTTGGTAACAGCCAATAGGTGACGCTTCAGTAGCGCGGCCGCCATTTTGGGGTGAAAATTCCAACTGAAGTTACTGGACAACAGCACAGATAACATTTAATCCAATCATTAATACACATTTGAGGTAGTTTTTTCTTGCTTTATTAAGTATTTCCATTTTATGCAACTTTACACATTCACTACTATTAGTTACCAACTCCACTAGGCCTGAAATATATTTTGTATGTTTTAATCGCCTGGATCATGATACAAACATGATGATCTTATAGAACATGATGAACAGTGGCTGTGTTTTTTTGTTTACATTGTGTGCTTTAACGGTCATTAATATAAGATAGTACTGCAAAAAAAAAAAGAAAAAGAAAAAAAGAAACAGTTGACTGTAAAGCTATTAAATTGCTGTTATATATATTTGTTGTCCAACATTCCCAATTATCTGATATAGGATGTCCTTTACTTAATTTTATATGTTTTATAATTATAATTTTATAATATATTATTTCAGTATTTGTAATGCTAATACTAAAGGTTTTGTGGGGAAAAAGTAGAAAACTTGTCTAAGTCTGTAAAATAAACTGTTAAAAGGGATTTGATGATCACTAGTCTAAGTTAGTGATTGCATGTTATTCTGTGTTGTCATCATTCAGTTTGGATTTGATCTTTAATGTACTTTAATTAAAAAAAAAAAAAAAAATAGAAAGCAGCTGATATTGCCATAGCGACAGCAAAAAGCTAGTGGATAGTGATGGGAAGTCTGGCTCTTTTCAAAGAATCGGCTTTTAGAGCGGCTCGTGTGACACATCGAATGACACATCAACACTAGTGGACTGCCGAGTCGCTTTCACCCAAAAATGGCGGAAGCGTAGCGCTGCTGCTGGGCGCTGGTGTTGCAATGGAACGTTCTATTGAGTTTCGCCTCTTGTTCTTCTATACTCTTTGCTTGAATCAAAGTCACTCAGTGAATACAGAGAAGTAAACTACATGTTCTTTAATAGCGAAGCAACAGATACAATTGAACTGTTTAGCCATGCTGTGAATATGTAAAGTGACCAAGACATCTGATTTGCCGGGTGAGCCTGCAAACTTTCTAAAAGGTATTTAGAATAGTGGTTTTCAATTCATGAGTAAATATAAAGTCTGTGGTCAAACATTACTTTAAAGGGCCCCTATTATGCTATTTTAAAGTTTCCTAATGTTTACACACATCAAAGGTAAAAAAACGGTTTAATTTCCTCATAATATACATTTGCACATCATCACATTTTCAATGATTTTCAAACGACACGTCAAATGAATCAATCTCTCTAAATCCCTCCTTTCCGCGAGCTACTCTGTTCTGATTGGCCAGACAGCTCAGTCTGTTGTGATTGGCCTACCGCGTACAGCTTGTCAAGAACAAAAACGCCCATTGCCATAACAACGTCAGCTCTGCGTGTCCTGAGGCTTCCTACACCGCAAACTAAACACAGTAACGAACAATGACGTCGATTTGACCATATTAATGCGAGCGCGAGTCCGATGATGAAACACCGATGATGTTATTCAACCCGAACCTCCATCACAAGCAAGCATATCTATGCATCGCAAGGACGACTTGAGCAGGACGTTTCACAGTGATATACTACTCAGTTTGAGGTGCATTATGGGATGTTTCAACTTTAATTCCTCGCCATCAGCATTAACAAGTGCATGTTTTTTACTTTTACTAATTTATTTACCGAGTATTTTTCTAATATATTGCGGTGAACACGTGGAAACTGTATCAATAACAGTGCATGTATGCAAAATACATTAGCCGAGCTCTAGAGTGAATGATCTCATGTAACATAAACATTGGTAAAACAAATATTTCCTCAAAGTAGTGAGATCGAAAGATAATCTGCATTAATAGACACAGTTTTTGGTAATAGTGGCCCACAGCTGATCGTTTCGGTGTGGGTTGGGGCGCTCTCCTCGAGGGCAGACCGGTCTTTGGCCTCTGGTCAGATCAGGAGAGACTCCTTCATATAAACTGTCTGGAAATGATGGCGGTTGAGAACGTGCTGAAGCGTTTCCTCCTGTTCATACAGGACCACCACGTTCTAGTCCGTTCGGACAACATGTCGATAGTGGCCTATGTGAACCGTCAGGGCGGTGTCAGATCCAGAAACCTCTGCAATCTGGCGGAACGCCTCCTCATTTGGTCTCTGCATCATCTGCGCTCGCTGATAGCGGCGCATGTGCCGGGCCACCTGAACGACGGCCCAGACAAACTATCCAGGGACAACGTTCCCCCAGGGGAGTGGTCCCTGCACCCCCAAACAGTCCAGTCACTATGGCGCCTCTTTGGCAAAGCGGACGTCGACCTCTTTGCGTCACGACACAACGCTAATTGCCCAATGTTCTTTTCGAAGGACGAGGATGCGCTGGCCCAGACATGGCCCAGCCGCCCGCTATATACTTTCCCTCCGGTCTCCCTGTTGCCACAGGTTATCAAGAGAATCAGGGAAACGCGCCACTTGGTGCTCCTCATAGCCCCGCGCTGGGAGAATCAGACTTGGTTCCCGGAGCTGACGCGGCTGTCACAGACAGCCCCGTGGCCGATTCCGGTGAGAACAGATCTCCTCTCTCAGGCTCGTGGCGCGGTCTGGCATCCCCATCCAGAGTGCTGGTCTCTGCATGCATGGTTGATCAACGGGTAACAGTCGCCCTGCCAGACGCGGTAATGAACATGATCAGGCAGTCTAGAGCTCCCTCTACCAGACGGCTCTATGCGTCTAAATGGTCTGTGTTTTCCAAATGGTGTGCCGACAAAGACTTGGACCCACGAAGGTGCGGGGTTCCGCGGCTGCTTAGTTTCCTCCAAGAGCTGTTGGATAAGGGCAGGTCCCCCTCCACGCTCAAAGTGTACGTGGCAGCCGTTGAGGCGTTCTCAGTATCATCGCACGGCCGGTCATTGGGAAGGAACGAGCTTGTCATCGGCTTCTTTAGGGGAGCTAGGAGGATGAATCCCCCGCACCCCCCTTCTGTTCCGCTGTGGGATCCTTCCCTGGTCCTAGAGGCCCTGAAAGCTTTCCCCTTCGAGCCCTTAGGCTCTGCGGATCTAAAATACCTGTCGCTCAAGACCATTTTCCTGATTGCGCTGTCTTCAGTTAAACGTGTTGGGGACTTACACGCGCTGTCTGTTAGCGCTGCGTGTCTCGAGTTTGGACTGAATGACTCAAAAGTCATCCTCAAGCCCAGACACGGATATGTGGCACTCAGATTCAGGGTTCAGAGCACAGGTCATCTCCCTATCGGCTGTGCCAGCATCCGATAGCGAGAGCGATGTTAATCTCCTCTACCCTGTTAGGGCGCTGAGGGTGTACATTACGCGCTCCGCCCCGTTCAGGCGCTCGGAGCAGCTTTTCGTTTCGTTTGGAGGGCGCACCAAGGGTCTCGCCGCCTCGAAACAGAGCCTATCCAGATGGATAGTGGACGCGATAGCGGCGGTTTACGCGTCAAAAGGTCTGCAATGCCCTCTGGGCGTCAGGGCTCATTCCACCAGAGGCATGGCCTCTTCGTGGGCATGGTCCAGTGGGATTTCTATTCTTGACATATGCGTGGCGGCGGGCTGGGCCTCCCCATCCACCTTTGTCAGATTTTCTAATCTGGAAGTACCCGCCTTGCAGGCTAAACTGCTGTCAGTCTAAGTGGGAGGTCAGTCCTGTCCAGGAACGATTGTGCGCAGGCGACTCTCATATGACTCAGCTCTCTGGTTGAGCTGCACTGTATCAGGGTATGTGCTATATGCTTATACATTGACCAGCATCGCCGCTTGTATTCCCTGTGGCTGCTTATGTGCATGCGCTTATTCCTGTTCACTGGGTTCCCCATGTCTTCTGGGACTCAAGTACGGATGCTGGCGTGCACGGCGTTGACAAAGTGTTCCCGTAGCGTAAGCTAAACTTACGCAATACGAGAGAACCTCTCGTAAGAGAACGAATCGGTTACCTAACGTAACCTTGGTTCTCTCTAGATGAGGGAACGAGTATTGCGTAACCTGCCATGCTCGCACCACGAGCGCTTTTTCGCTTTAGTCGATGAAAACCAGAGATTTCAGCTTCCCAGCCCGCTTATATACGCTAAGCCACGCCCATTCTGGCGGGCTAAGACGTGTTGAGGGCGCGAGCGCCCTTCATTGGGCGTGACGTCATGCCAGCGCTCACTGGTTGGCTGCAGCAGTTGCTCAGTTGGTCAGCTAGCTGCTGCACTGCGTTGATAATGAATACAAAATTAAGGATAATTTTTGGCTTCAATATCTTGAGAAGATGAATCTTTCCCGTAGCGTAAGCTAAACTTACGCAATACTCTTTCCCTCATCTAGAGAGAACCGAGGTTACGTTAGGTAACCGATTCGTTTTATCTCAAACGAGAGTTTATTCAATGATTGAGAAATAAGCCAGGGGGCCCTGAAAAACCAGAGGCAACTTGATAGCAACTTATGTTAGCACACAATGAGGACAATTATATATATATATATATATATATATATATATATTAGTGTTGTCACGGTACCAAAATTTCAGTATTCGGTACCAATACCAGTAAAAATCCACGGTTCTCGGTACCAATTTCGGTACCAAAGCTTAATTTAGATTAAATTTACATATATTAAAGTGTATATCACGGTTACAAAGATGGAAACTGTATTAAAAACACTTTACAATAAGATTCTATTTGTTAAATAACATTAGATAAAATAAAATGACCTAACAATAAACCATAGTTATATACTGTAGCAATTATTCTCATTGGGGTTAATTTAAAAATGTACTAATACATTTTTAAAAAATCAAAAGTTTTATCTGTTAACATGATTTAATGCACAATGAATGAAGTGAACAAACATGAACAATCAAGTGTTTGTATTAAATAACATCCACAAACATGAATTAATGTTGTAAAAAATATATTGTTCACTCAGTGTTGATGTTAGACAACGCATTAAGTAATGTTAATGAATTGTATGTGTCACTCTTGCCTGATGTCTTCAAAACTTGAGAACCCTGTAGCTGATTTCTAATGCAAGGGTTAGAAATCAATTAATTCTTTGCTGATACTTCCTCGTCATCATGGAGAGCGCAGTTTGCACCGCTTTCTCCTTCTTTCCACAAGCGCTTGTTCTCCCGTGTCTCCGCTATGCAACCATGAACAGCGGCGCGTCTGGAAAAACAAGCTCGCACGTCGCTTCTATTATAATCGCGCTTCCCGCGCGCCTACATTTGAAATTTGCACGCGCAAAAATACGTGCTATGTGAACGGCCCTTTATGGCAACGTGACATTAGCCTAATTCAAAATATTTCCATATGTGGCTCTTCTTTCCTCCTTTCTTGTCAACAAGTGGATTCAGAGCCACCGCACGCAGCGCCGGTCGCCATGTCTCAGTGTTTTTATGAAGAGGACGCAGTCACGCAACTGTGCACCTTTCAGACAGCGCGTCAAGGACCGGACGCACCCGGTATTCGGTACCTAGAAAAGCTGGTACCGTAACCGTTAATTTTTTTTAGTACCGACTTGGTACCGAAGTACCGAGTTTTTTGACAACACTAATATATATATATATATATATATATATATATATATATATATATATATATATATATATATATATATATTAGGGAGGGAAACCATGGCTCTATTTGTGGTGGATTATTTTTACCTTTTCAACTTGATTCTCTCTAACAAGGGCAGAAGTTCTTGGATGTTTTCACGAGTGATTTTGTTCTTTCTCAAGTCCAACTTCAGATTCAGAGCTTGATATTGCAGTAGATAATGAGTCACTTCCCAGGTCAGTGAGCAAGAAGTCAAATCCTTCGACACTTTCTTCAGGAAAGAGCGTGTCAGTTCATCATCCTGTGCTTCATACACCAGAGAAACCAGCTGCTGAAGAGCCTCTTTAGAGAACCTGAACACACACACACACACACACACACACACACACACACACACACACACACACACACACACACACACACACACACACACACACACACACACACACACACACACACACACACACACACACACACACACAGTTTGTTAAACAGGTTGATTTACTCACAGAAAATGGAGCAACTTTGCTGAACACAGACCTGATAGTCAGAGGTTCCTGGAGAAACACCAGAGCCGTGAGAGACAGAGTCTCTGATTTACACTCAGTAAGATCCAAACACTGAACAGAAAACAGTCTCAGGAGAGATGTCAAGCTGCTCAGGATATGAGAGAGATTTCGCTTTGAGTCTTTTGTGAGCAGTGAAAACTCCTCTATCAGTGGAAAAGGACCATTCAATGATCTCAGCGCTCTGAACATCTTCACTAACAGTTCGTCTTCCACACTGTCAAACACAAATCAGAGATCATGAGAAACATTGAAACAGTAGATTTCAGGATGATTTAAAAGTGTGAATGCAGATGATGAATCTGAAACCTCAGTTTGTGCAGGTGTGTGATGTGTTTGAAGAGCAGTTTGAGTCCTCTGAGAGAGATGGCGTGTGTCTTCAGAGTCAGGTTTAGTTTCGAGGGTGATCGACCCAGAACTCTCCCCACAGATCTGCAGGAGCTGCTGGGTAACTTTCCACTCAGAGTAACAGTGAAGTCTAAAGCCTGGAGCAGAGGAGTCACCTGATCCGCCTTCACTCTCTGCCCAAACACTTTACATAGTGACGGGATGAACCGCTCAGCATTCCTACAGAGGATTTAATCAATGAAAATGATTAAATAATATATATATATATATATATATATATATATATATCAAATTATCCTGTCATGGTAATATTTAAGCATACTGACATCAGTTTACAATTTGTGAAAAATAATACATCTTTAATTAAATATAAAGGCATTTAAAATGGTATTTTAAAAGTATTTTACACAGACCTGAGCTGTGAGATGTAGGGCAGACACTGGAGGAATCCCCTCACTTCACTCTCTTCATCTGTCCAGTCTCTCAGCTCTACTGGTTTCTTCTCTGTTTGTAGTTTCAGCACTTCTAGGAGGATGGAGCTCTTTCTCTCTGAGAGCTTTATTCTCCAGACTGCAGGAGCTGACTGATAAACTGGCTGTAATGCTGGAAGGACACTCCTGCCTGTTTGAGTCTCATAGTCCTTCACATGTGAACACAGATCCAGCAGGAAATCACACTGATACTTAGTATAATAATTATTCTCCTCACAGGGGAAAGATGTGTAGCTGCACACAGATGTTAATAGTTCAGTGTAATTTTCTTCTGTATTTGCATCAAACTCTGATGCTGAAACAAACAGATTCAGCAGAAACTTTACAGCAGCTTTTCTCTTCCTGTCGATAATGACAGAAAATCTGTGGAGACACACAAAATTATCACTTTATTGTCCAGTGAAGGACAATATAAAATATTGGAAAACGTGTATCATTGAATTATTAATTATTATAAAAATATATTTGAACATTCGGTTTTAACTATTCATTCAGTTTATATTTAGTATAGAATAATGTGTGATGTTTTTTAATCTTGCAAATATTTAAAAGTATTATGTATATGTACTATGCAGAAACCCACTATATCTTGATTAACCACACACACACACACACACACAATATATATATATATATATATATATATATATATATATATATATATATATTATATATATATATATATATATATATATATTACACACACACACACATCTGGTGCTGGTCATATAATTAGAATATTATCAAAAAGTTGATTTATTTCAGTAATTCCATTCAAAAAGTGAAATTTGGATATTATATTCATTCATTACACACAGACTGATATATTTCAAGTGTTCATTCCTTTTAATTTTGATGATTATAACTGACAACTAATGAAAACCCCAAAATCAGTATCTCAGAAAATTTGAATATTGTGAAAAGGGGGAGAAATTGTGAAAATCATGGGGAAGACTGCTGACTTACAGCTGTCCAAAAGATGACCATTGACATCTTGCACAAGGAGGGCAAGGCACAAAAGGTCATTGCTAAAGCAGGCATGTGATTGGCTAAGGACAAAAAAGCAGGAAAATATACTGAGAACCCCCCACCACCCCCCACCACCCCCTACACTAACGTAACCGAGTACGTTCTCTTACGAGAGTATCTCTCGTACTGCGTAATATCTTACGCTATGGGGAACACAATGCAACACGCCGTGCTGATAGGGATCCAACACCAAAGTGCATATAGAGCATAATAACCATAAACTGGCACAGAGAATCGAAATACAGGATGCAGTTAAGACCTTTGCTGCTATGAAGGCCTGCCGTTTGCGTTTCTGAGACGTAAGTTAAGCTTCATTTGCTCTTTAGTCGTTATTTAAGATGCTGAACCTGCTGATGATATAATGTGCTTGCGGACATTTCAAAACGTGTATACGCACATAAGTGATGTAAAGAGATTTGCAACAGTAATTTGAGGAGGTGAAATATGATTATTTTGAAAATTCCTGTCATGACTGCTTAAAGAAAAATGCCAGCAGGCATTTGCCTCCTGCATAAACTTTAATATTGTTGACATTTTGGGCACACGCGCGTAGCGCACTATTTGCGTTATATGTAGGCCTATGGCTAGGGATGGGACGGTATGAAAATTTCATATCACGATTATAGTGACCAAAGATATCACGATTATCAATATTATCACGGTTTTGTTAAAATGAGATGGAAATGTTCAAAAAGAACTGATCCTCACACTGAAAACATTTCAACAAGTTTAAAATGTGAAAATCAACAAACAAAAAATACAATTAGCAGCTATATGCACTTTAAGCATAAACATTATATTAACATTAACATGGAGTCCTGAGAGTGAGAGGTATAAGTTGAGCCCATCATTAAACCCTATCATTAATAATGATAATAATAATAATAATATTCACTCACTTATGGATGTGTGTATGACTGAATATTATAATTATTAATATTAATAAATAAATCACTTTCTCTCTCACACACACACACACGCGCACGCACGCACACACTTTAAATGAACAAAATATGTTGGTTGGGTCAGGGTGACTAAACTACTGGAATACTTGACTGTTGTCAATAGCAACGCATTATAACACAGCGCACATCCATGTATCGGATCACCGCGGACGCGATCTCTGGTTTCATTGAAATGTCTTGCGTCTCAGTTTTGATTGATTGTATAGAAAATTAAATCAGAGTAATATAGTATTAATACTACTACAATATTTTTGTAGTGATCACATTTTCTTTACGATTGATTTGGACACTGTAACTTGTATAACGGATTTATAAACCGGCAAGATTTAAAAACATTAGGCTAAGTTAATCACAATTCAATATTTCTTTTCATGTCCCTGAAATTATTTCTGTGGTAAAAATAAAACTGTGTAGGCTAATAAGTTTACATGAATGAATACAATACATTATCCCTATGTCACCCTTAATAGTTTGAATATGTTCGTTCGTCTTGGCTCAAATCCACTTGCTGTAAAACTTTTCTCTTTGCGGAAGCTTTGCAATAATTTGCAATAAGTGAGATAATGAAATAATTCATCTCCAATCAATATTTTTAGTCTAATTATTTGCCCAAGTTAGTTGTGGTATTAACTTAAGGTAAAAGTTAACTCAGTGGGTGGTTGTCACGTAAGGTTAGATGACTAGCAGATTTGACGTGTTTCCCCCTTTTGCAGCGACTTTCCTCTTGCAAGATTTGCAGACAGGGTGCCCATCCTCGATTAAATTGCCCTCGGGACTCTTGTAATAGCCAAAATACGACCATACCTCCGATTTTGTCCTCTTGGATGGCTGAAAAATCTCCCGTGCGCTGTCACTGCTTTCCGCCATGTCTTCTCGCGCAAAAATCAACATTGCACGTGCGCGCCTGCGTCAGACTGATTCTGGCTGGACAGGATTTACCGCGAGTTTTCAAAATCACGATAATCAAACACGGTTTTTATGATAATTAAATTTTAAACGATAATACTAACCGCCAGGACATTTTATCGTGGTTTATCGTGAAACCGGTAATCGTCCCATCCCTACCTATGGCTTATTGTTCTTTGTGTGTTGTTGCTGGTTTTACGTAATGGCATATTGGTCTTTGTGTGTTGTTGCTGGTTTTGCGTTATATGGCATATTGGTCTTTGTGTGTTGTTGCTGGTTTTGCGTTATATGGCATATTGGTCTTTGTGTGTTGTTTCCCACAGCAGCTGGATCGTCTGCGGGTGCAGCGACCATTCTCCTGCTGGGACGTTGTTTCTGGACAGCCTGTCTGGTCCCACATTTAGGTGACCGGGCACATGCGTTGCTCTCAGCGAGAGCAGGTTGTGCTGAGTCCAGACCAGGAGGCGTTCCGTCAGCCTGTAAAGGTTTCGGGACCTGACGCCGCCCTGGCGATTTATGTACGCCACCACTGACATGTTGTCCGACCGGACCAAGACGTGGTGGCCTTTTATCTAGGGACAAAAGCGCCGTAGCGCTTTGTCGACTGCTATCAATTCCAAGCAGTTTATGTGAAGGAGCTTCTCCCGTTCTGACCACAGGCCAGCTAGCGGTCTGCCCTCGAGCAGCGCTCCCCACCCCGATGTGGAGGCGTCCGTAGACACCACCTTCACACTCGAGGCGAACCCCAGACTCACACCTGACTGATACCAGTCGGTTACTTTCCATGGTTTCAGAGCTGAAATGCACTGAAGGTCGACCCTGAGGCGAAATAGACCCGCGGTCCACGCCCTGGGGAGAACTCGTGCTTTTAGCCATAGCTGCAGTGGGCGCATGCGGAGCAGGCCCAACTGGAGTACGGAGGCTGCTGAGGCCATCAGACCCAGCATTTTCTGAAACCTTCTGAGCGGGACTATAGAGCCGTGGCTGAAGGATTTCGCGACGTGCTGAATATTAGGGATGGCCCGATTAGGGGTGTGCGATTTTATCGATTCTGCGATATAAATCGATATTTTTTCCCCCAAGAAAGTATCGATTTTTAAGCCGCGAGTATCGATATATAAGTCCCATGCAAACCCCCCCGTGTTTAACTTTGCTCGTCAAGGGGCCGTTCACATATCGTGTCTGTTGCGCGCTCAAGTTCGTTATTTCAAATGTAGGCGCGCGGCAAGCGCGCTCATAATTGAAGCAACGCGCTCATTTTCTCCGGGCGCAGCGAGATGAAAACACCTCAACTTTTCAGAATGGCGCAAGCGCCATTTCTTTTCTCCGTAGATAAATCTTGTAGCAGAGTTATAGCAAGCGTTTTTCGGTGGTGGAAATCCATTAGCTACTAAAACTTCTTTGTCGTTGTGGAGAGCGCAGGTCATGGTTGCTTAGCAACGACAGACGCCACGGGAAAATCGGACCTAATTTTACTATTAATAATAAAAGATAAGCTAATGTGCATTGTAAATGTCTGTAATTTATCTTTTTTGACTCATTCTTTTTATAAAAATGATTTAAAGGCTGATATTATGTGAGGTTTATCTTTTTATAAAACCTTTTTTCTCAACTTTATTTGCACTTTTTAACTCTCCATTGTTAATTGCAATACTGCACTTTATTTAGTTTTCAAAGGCTTGCAAGCTACAGTTTGCACTGTTTCAATAAATGGAACTAATTTTCTCAACACATCTTTAATTCATTTTGTCCAGCATTTGCAAGCTGTAGACTCTGTCCAGTCAGAGACATATATTGTGTAATTGATGTTTTTAGTTTTCAGTTCAATTAATTCAATCCAAGTAAATGGAACACTCACAAGATGTCACCAAAATCACTCTGTCCCCTTTCAATCTTTCAGAAAATGATGTAGGTGTATCGAATTATATCGAATCGTATTGAATCGTATCGTTGGATGAATATCGTGATATATATCGTATCGTGAGCTGAATATCGTGTATCGTATCGTATCGTGAGATTAGTGTATCGCTACAGCCCTAGGCCCGATACCATTTTTTTTCAAACCGATACGAGTACGAGTATTTACATTTGTGTACTTGCCGATACCGAGTACCGATACCGATATTTATATTTCTACAGCAAAAATACCGATATTTCTACAGCAAAAGTAACTATAGGCTCCCAGAAAAGAAGACAGAAGACTATTTCAGAGCACAGGTTAGAAGACTGTTTTTATTTTCTTCTCCTACTTGTTTTAACAAGTCTAAAAATAAATAATGAGTAAAAATAATAAATGTATTAGCACACAAACCACTATTAATTTAACATAAAAGCAAGCAGGCTACTGTGTGCATGGTCTGGCATGACTGAATGCGAGCAAAGTGCGCTCCATTAATAATTCCTAAAAAGCTGACAGATCATCGCGATCTCACAAATCTCTATAATTATCAATGAAGCTGACTGCACAATGAATCTTTCATAATATCCACAATTTGTTTGTTATAATTCTATAATTATAAAATTATTATAATTATAATTTGCCAGCATACAGAATTCAGCACTGAACAAAAGTCCGTTTGAGCGGTGAGGGGAGTCTATCTTTAATGCTTCTGATTGGCCATTGCGTTCAAGAAATCAACACACATGTCTGTGATTGGCTACATCGCTCAAAGCTGCAGACATGTTATGAATAGAAACTCTGGCCTGTAAATCGTTTCTATTTTGTTTTAGTTGTTCTTGTTGCTTTTCTGCAACAGATGAATAAAAATCTATTCGTTTTTATGTTTTATTCATAGATATTTCTAGTTTGCGGGAGTCCCGCGAATCGTTTTTCTCTCCCACAACCCGCACACACAGAGGGAGTGCATTAGCAGCTACCGCCCGCGCTCGGCCATCAAATCTAGTGCCGCGCCGCACTCTATTGTGTTTGGAGTGCACGTCTCTCAAAGGCCCGGCCCGGCCCGGCCCGAGGATAGTGTCTGGAAATAACGGGCTCGGGCAGAGAATATAAGCTCCAGTTCACTCCTCCTACGCCAAGGAACCGAGAGTTGTCATCCCGGCTCTAGAGAGAACAGGAAAACAAACAAGCATGCAAATTATCGCGGCCGGAGCTCTTTTTTTTATCGTGCGATTCATTTATTTATTCACTATCGGTTTGACTATTTGACTATTGATTTACAGGCCTACCAATTCCTTCTGTTATTGTTATGTGCCCGTGGATTATCTCTGGACATCTCGCGCTTCTGTAAAACCTGTTAATGTTGGCTGGTGAGTTGCTTTAGCTTTACTAAACTGTGTGTATTCAGATGTATTCAGATGTTTAATTAGATTGCTTCCCTCCTGTCTCGACACCTTAGCTGAACATAACTTATAGTCTGCCTTGCTGTTGTCATCATCATCCTTTATCTTGAAATGAGCCCAAACTGCTGACATTATACTCTCTTATGCCTCAGTTCACCTCGACAAAGCACTCGCGGCGGCCAGTTTCGTTTCGCAAAATGTACGTGGTATCTGCAATTTTTTATGAGTACGAGTACGAGTATATGAGGACAGTATCGGCCCGATCCCCGATGCCAGTATCGGTATTGGGCCATCCCTACTGAATATTTAATCCGCGCTCCGGTGACAGGCGTGCCGTCATGGATAGCGAGTCCAACACTGTTCCCAGGAAGGAAATTCTCCGACTGGGGAGCAGTGAGCTTTTCGCCCAATTGACTGTAAGGCCCAGCTCCTCGAGGTGCTCGAGTAATGTGGCCCTGTGTTCTATGAGCTCTGTTAGTGAACGAGCTAGAATCAGCCAATCGTCCGAGTAGTTCAAAACTCGCATGCCCCAAAGTCTCAGGGGGGCGAGTGCCGCGTCCATGCACTTCGTGAACGTACGGGGTGCTAGGGACAGGCCAAACGGCAGGACTGTGTATTGATATGCCTGGCCCTTGAAGGCGAATCTCAAGAATCGCCTGTGATGGGACGCTATTTGTATTTGAAAATAGGCGTCTTTCAGATCTATTGACATGAACCAGTCTCCTTGGCGCACTTGCGCGAAGATTTTCCTGGTCGTAAGCATTCTGAACTGGCGCTTCACAAGCGTTCTGTTCAGCAGTCGCAGATCTAGAATGGGTCTGAGCCCACCATCTTTTTTCGGTACCAGAAAATATCTGCTGTATAAGCCCCCTTCGCTCTGAGCCTGAGATAAAGGTTCTATAGCCCCTTTTCTCAGAAGTTTCGCTATCTCGGCTCGAAGTAGATGAGATACTTCGCTTTTCACCGTAGTTTCGACGCGCGCCGTATAGCGGCGAGGGCGTCGAGTGAATTGTAGCGAATAGCCTCTCATTAAAGTGTTCAGCACCCATTCTGATACCCCGGGAAGCCTTGACCACGCATCCGTGCGAATAGCTAGGGGTAGAATGAAATCTGGGCTCTAGCGGGAAAGCGGCGGCACGAGAGTCCCTGTGTGCTGGGAACACAGCGCCGTGTTTACAGCGTTCTAGGCGGGGGGCGCGCTGATCACAGCGGGCAGCCTGGCCGCGCTCAGCTGCTCTAAGGCGGGTAGCGCCGAGAGAGCGAGTGGGGCGAATCCCGTGGGATTCGGCGTGTCTGTGAGGAAATGTGGGCGCGGGGCTGCAGGCACATTTGCGGCACTGAAAACACTGTCGTTTAGGGCCGACTGAATGTGTGTTGGTTTCGTTTTTACAGAAACCGAGGGACACGCAGCGTGTAGTGTAAGCGGGCATTTTGGATATGGGCGCGTTCACTACATTGTTTGCACAATCGACCGGAGTCGATTTTATTTGTGCGAGCCCTTTTTTTGCACCGTGGCGGGCTGTGTCTGGGTGTGGGAATGGGCACTGGGATGTGGGCATTCTTACAACACTCATAACACCATCGGCCGAGGCCGGAACACCAGAAAATACACTCTTTATTGGATTTATCTGGGTAGACATGAAAACGGCTTTTGTGTGCAGGCAAGCGGGCTGAGACACCGGATGCTTCACTGCAAAATACACTGGGACAGTCACAACGCATGGAACTGAACGAGCGAGAAGTTTTGGTGGAAATCCGGCCGCAGCGGGATCTGAACACAGTCACTTTCCTAGAGTGGCTAGGAAGACTTTGAGGCCTCGGGCTTGATCTCAATTCTCGGCCGGGGCCCGCGCTGAGGGGGGCGGCGTCCGGCGGAGCGAGACTGCGGTCTCTGATCTCGGGCCTGGCGGCGCTGTGAAGCGGCGGCGGGCGGTGAAGGCTGGGGCTGAGAGCTGCGAACAGGCGGAGCTCGAGCGCTTCGGTAGGAAGTACTTCATAGCCAGAGAAGTCTTCTGCACCTCAACAAATCTCTCCGTGAAGTCCTTGACGGCAGATCCGAAGAGGCCCGCTGGGGAAATGGGCGCGTCGAGGAATACAGAGCGCTCGGCTTCCGTCATCTCAGACAGCATCAACCACAGGTGTGTCTTGGCGACGGTGAAAGAGGGCATATTCCGCCCCATGGCCTGTGCAGCGGCTTTAGCAGCGCGTAGAGCGAGGTCTGTAGCGCTTCTTAGGTCCGCTACGCAGATAGCTCCGGGTCCTTCCTCGTCCAGTTTAAGGAGAAGGTCGGCCTGGTAGATCTGCAGAATAGCCATCGTGTGCAGCACTGAAACTGCTTGCCCGGCGGCGGTGTAAGCGCGTCCGTGCAGCGATGACGTCACCCGGCAGGCTTTGGATGGGAGCGTCGTCTGAACACGCCGTCATGCGGAGGGCGGGCAGAGATGTGACGCAACAGCCGCCTCCACAGGAGGGATGGCGAGGTATCCTCTATCTCCCGCACCGTCGACAGCGGAGAATGCCACGGAGGTAGAGGTACGCATCCTGGCGGAAAAGGGGGCGCTCCACGACTTTGCAACTTCCTCGTGGAGTTCCGGGAGGAAGGGCGCGGGCCTAGACTTCGACGGAGCTTCGTCTTTCCCGAGAAAGCGTCCGTCTAATCTGTTGCGCGGTGGTAACGCGGGCACCTCCCAGTCGAGGCCGATGCTTTCCACGGCCTGGGTGAGCAGACGCATCAGCTCAGCCAGTGCCGGCCCGAGCCTTTTGGGGGCCCTAAGCAAAATTTGATTTGGGGGCCCCCTTCCACTATGCGGAGTCACCTGTGCTTGACGATTATTGACACAAATGTCACGCAATTATGATACATTATAAATTAATACAGTGAGGTTATGTATTAATACAAAATAAATACTTATAAAAAATGCCTACTTAAATAAAAAAAAGGTTTAACTTTTACTTTACTCTTTTACTAACTCTTTGAAACTTCTTAAAACAAACTGTCTCAAAACATATAAAATAAATTATTTGCTAAAATAATGACAAAACTGAGAAATCAGAAACATAATAAGAGCAAGGGTTCAACAATGACAATTATTGTTGAAAACTGTAAAAATGTCTCAATACAGTGTAACTGTCCTCAAAATCTTTTTTATTATTATTATTGTAACAGACTTTGTTGGATTGTACATGACAGAATCCAACAAAGTCTGTTACTATAATACCGGTAATGATGTACTGGCGCTCGTGTATGCAATGTATTTTTCCCCTCGGGGCTTGCCGTAGATCGGAATGGGTAGTACGCACTTGGTACTGGAGTGTCGCGGGTTTTTGGAGTTAGTGATCTGATCAATGTGTGGTATAATAAAGTGGAGAAGAGTTCAAACTGCTATGTTTATTATTTATTCAAACTGCTACCCTTACACCTAGAAGGTTAAGTTCCCCTGCGGCTGTTTTCTCCAACTTAAACCAATACCGTGACTATGCGCAGTTGCGCACTCTTGTCTATGCATGCGCGAGGTGTCTAGATTATGCGGATGACAAACGCTGAGACACAGCAGCTGTTGTAGGCAGGTATATTGATCATGAAATCAGAATTTTCTTGTCTTGAATTATTCATTCATTCAACCATATTCATTAATTCATTTATGTCACTTGTTTAAGCCATCTAAAATATATATATATTTTTTAAACTCGATTGGGGGGCCCCCTGGTGGCCAGGGGGCCCCAAGCAGCCGCTTAGTTCGCTTATGCCTCGGGCCGGCCCTGAGCTCAGCCTCAATGCCGGCTCTCTTCCCAGAGGGTTGGCGGGAAACGTTAGCGGAGGGGAGGTCCACGGAGCTTGCCCAATGCTCGCTAACCGAAGCCAAGAGAGAACAAGCCTCGGCGTTGTCATCCAACTCGAGGGCGGATGCGGTGGCAGACAGCGGCCGTTGTCCGTCCGGGAGCGACTCGAGCGAAGCTGGCGGGCGAACCGGCGAGCTTTGGCGGGCTGGAGATAGCTCGGGAGCGCGCTGGGCGCGGCGCTTCTTGCGGCGCGGCATCACGGCGGGCTGGGATGCGGGCTCGGAGAATGACGCCAGGCGAGTCCGCAGAGTCACCATAGGCAGCCGCTCACAATGATGGCATCCGCCGTCAGCGAGCGCGATGGCCGCGTGATCCTCACCCAGGCAGGACACGCAGATGACGGGGCGGTCCTCATCGCTGAGTGGGGCTCGGCACGAGCCACAGGAAGGCATCTTTAAAAAGACGCAGCTCTTTTAGAGATAGTGGGAGAAAAATGCAAATATAGCAAACACACACACTCTAAGGTAGAGGAAAGGATATGTACGCCAGAAAGCGCAGCAGGTACGGCGGCTGAAGGCGGCGGGGCCAGCTGCTTCAGACTCAAGGGCACGTCCCGCTGAAGGCTTGCGTCGACGGCGCGGCTTCTCACTCTGGATCCAGCGATGCGTAGAGCTTCGCTGAAGAGATGAAAATCAACGTATGGCAGCTATCGAGCTTATTTACAGGGCGAGACCACGCCCTTTCTGGCGGGACGCGACGATATGGGCGCGAAGAGGCGCGATTCGTCATGACGTCACGCAGAGCCTCTCTCGATAGGCTGCTGCTTTTGCCGCAGGGCAGCCAATAGGCGCGTGAGCTGTCTCGCCTATGTCTGCTTGCTGCCGCAAAGCGTTTTACATTAATAAAAAATTAAGGATAATTTTTGGCTTCAATATCTCAAGATGAAAATCAACGTATGGCAGCTATCGAGCTTATTTACAGGGCGAGACCACGCCCTTTCTGGCGGGACGCGACGATATGGGCGCGAAGAGGCGCGATTCGTCATGACGTCACGCAGAGCCTCTCTCGATAGGCTGCTGCTTTTGCCGCAGGGCAGCCAATAGGCGCGTGAGCTGTCTCGCCTATGTCTGCTTGCTGCCGCAAAGCGTTTTACATTAATAAAAAATTAAGGATAATTTTTGGCTTCAATATCTCGTGGAAAAGAGTTTTCCCATAGCGTAAGATATTACGCAGTACGAGAGATACTCTCGTAAGAGAACGTATTTCAACAAATAATACATTTTAATTTATTTTAAAGCTATGTGCAACATACACCTTTTTTTGTACAGTAGGAAAAAATGACAACTTATTTGGTGGAAGTGTCGCAGTGGAAATCAAAGCCAAGTGTCTAATCCACTGCGCCATCAACACCATTCTATAATAATAGTAGTAGTAATAATAATTAACAACAACAATGACAATAACTTATTTGAATTATAAAAAATAATATCTTTTTTACCAAACCTATACTGCTAAATGTGCAGCAGCCACATTTTATGACACATGACAACAACTTATTTGAATTTAAAAAATAAAATGGTGTATTATCATCAGCTTTAAAGAGTGCTGTTCAGGCATGAAAACGGGTCAGGGGTGAAAAAGGTGAGAAGGATATTACCCCTGTAGGGGGGTCCGGGGACATGCTCCCCCGTAAGAAAATTTTAAATATTACATATTTTAAAGCATCAATCTGATGCATTTTGAGATGCATTTTTTGCCAACCTGGGGAGAGAAACTTCTACTTAATACAGACAACTTCATTATAAAGAAAAACAACAAATCTAAAAAAATATGATCATAAACTATGACAAAAATTATATTATACACTAGATTAGTGGGTAACTCAGCAGTAAAATTTAGTCTAGAAAAATCACAAGTGCAAAATAATTGTATAAAATCTGAACATTTAGTGAAAAAAAACATTGTTTAGTGGGGAAATATATATATATATATATGTGTGTGTGTGTCTACTATAAAATTAAGACATTTTTAAATGTACATGTATATCACAGCTGTTTAATGAGGCAGCAACATATGATAGATAGGACAGAACAAAAAAAGGCTATTAATAATCTTTCATTTATTGTGCAAAAGTATTATGATATGATTATGAAAGACTCCAATACAGTGCGGCACAAAGCGCTTATGCGCATCCCGACCGCAGAATGATGCTCTTGAAGGAACACGATGTCACTCACAGCGCGCAGCTCTTCAAATCCGCATTGAAAAGTGAAAAGCACAAAGGAAAGACACATTGATGCGTAGTGTATTATACAGTATCTATCTATGCAATAGTTTATTGGGCCTTTTCTTTTAACAGTTTTAAATTTTACTGTGCGTGCGTGAAGAACAAGGCTCTCCAGTGTTGTGATCCAAGTTAACAAGACACACGGTAGAAAGGAAGATGATTAAGGTACAGCAATACAGTCCAGCAAGATAGTCATTTTATCCGAAACCATAGAGCTTTATCTACAGATCAAGTATAATAATAGTAACATTGAATCACCTTGGAGAGAGTTTCATCGTTGTTGACTGTTGTAACCGAAAGCGACGCGCTGTTTGACGCTGAATGGAGAATGACTGACAGCCGCAGCGGAGGGAAAAGTTTACGTGAACTTGAATTTAACGACTTAAATATAAATTTCTATCTCACATTATACTATAGCTTCATATAGTATTACTACTACGTCAGCCTGTAGATTTCCTCTTAAGTCTCGTACACACCGGGACGAATATCGGCTCGCGTTATTCGTCAGCGTTTTTCAACGCGTTTTTTGTGTTCACACCCAAGCGTTTTTCACTGACGATGAGCCGAGTGAACATGCAAATTCATTCCCTGACATTAGATGGCGCTAAATGTAAAACAGAAATACCCCGGTCCACAAAGTGCTTCTGACACTCGCTTGTCACTCAGAAGAAGAGCGCAAGTTTGTCATATAGTTCTTTATTCTCGTTGGTGTTTCTTTATAAAGACACCAACAAGACCAGCAGCTCTACATTCATCTTGCCTTGCATCTTCCTCGTCTTATTTCTTCCCGGCAGAGTGTAGTAGACGGACGCTGTGTATCTTCTTCGCCATTACGTGTGTATGCTCGGCAAGACCGTTTTGTGTTTGAGCGCCCCCAAGTTGTGTTTTACTGTAACTTCAGAAGCTCCAGACACGTGAGCAAAAGCGGCAGTCCCATTGGTCGGATAGTTTTTGACGCGGCGCGTCAAACTGAAAAAACGAACCCGAGGCGTTTTTTTTAAAATGATGCTTTTACGCGTGGCGTTTTACGCGTCGGTGTGAACACTCACATTGGCGCCCTTTGTTTAGTCACGAGGCGTTAAACGTCGGCGAATAACGCGCGCGAAATTCGTCCCGGTGTGAACAGGCCTTTATGTTCTCCTTTTCTCTTGACACCCCCACCCCCCTTCTTTTTTTTTCTTTTTTTTTTTTTTTACAGATCTGCATGATTCACGTAGGTCACATTTTCAGGTCGGAAAATCCGTAATTCCGGATTAATCCGGAAAAATCACATCCCTGCTAAAGACAAAAAGGATTGGACTGCTGCTGAGTGATCCAAAGTTATGTTCTCTGATGAAAGTCAATTTTGCATTTCCTTTGGAAATCAAGGTCCCGGAGTCTGGAGGAAGAGAGGAGAAGCACAGAATCCCGGTAGCTTGAAGTCCAGTGTAACGTTTCTACAGTCAGTGATGGTTTGGGGTGCCATGTCATCTGCTGATGTTGGTCCACTGTGTTTTTTTAGGTCCAAGGTCAACGCAGCCGTCTACCAGGAAGCTTTAGAGCACTTCATGCTTCCTGCTGCTGACCAACTTTATGGAGATGCAGATTTTATTTTCCTACAGGACTTGGCACCTCCACACAATGCCAAAGCTACCAGTACCTGGTTTAAGGACCATGGTATCCCTGTTCTTAATAGGCCAGCAAACTCGCCTGACCTTAACCCTATTGAAAATCTATGGGGTATTGTGAAGAGGAAGATGATACGCCAGACCCAACAATGCAGAAGAGCTGAAGGCCACTATCAGAGCAACCTGGGCTCTCATAACACTTGAGTAGTGCCACAGACTGACCGACTCCATGCCACGCCGCATTGCTGCAGTAATTCAGGCAAATAGAGCCCCAACTAAGTATTGAGTGCTGTACATGCTCATACTTTTCATGGTCATACTTTTCAGTTGGCCAACATTTCTTTTTCAACATTCAAGTAATATTCTAATTTTCGGAGACACTGAATTTGGGATTTTCATTAGTTGTCAGTTTTAATCATCATAATTAAGTGAAATAAACATTTGAAATGTATCAGTCTGTGTGTAATGAATGAATACAATATCCAAGTTTCACCTTTTGAATGGAATTACTGAAATAAATCAACTTTTTGATGATATTCTAATTATATGACCAGCACCTGTATATATATATATATATATATATATATATATATATATATATATATATATATATATATATATAATATGTATGCATACAGTGGATAGCATAAGTGAACACACCCATGCTAAAGTTGACTAAAAAGAGGAATAAAAAATCATCTTTTGGAAATTGACCTTAATGCCTTAATTTAAAAAATGAGGAAAAATCCAACCTTCAAGGACACCAGTTTTCTTTGTGAATGAATAATGTATCGTAAATAAATAAATGTTCTTCCTTAAAACACAGGGTGCATAAGTCAGGACACCCCTATGTTAAATTTCCATAGAGGCAGGCAGATTTTTATTTTTAAAGGCCAGTTGTTTATGGATCCAGGATATTATGCATCCTGATAAAGGCCTTTGGAATTAAAAAATCCACACATCATCACACACCCTTCACCACACCTAGAGATTGGCATGGTGTTATTTCAGTAAGCCTAATAGCTGGTATGATTTGCATTGAGAGATGATCTTATGGAAAGTGCCCCATGATTTTAGTCAACTTTAGCATGGATGTGTTCAGTTATGCTAGACACTAACACACACACACACACACACACACACACACACACACACACACACACACACACACACACACACACACACACACACACACACACACACACACACACACACACACACACACACACACACACACACACACACACACACACACACACACACACACACTGTGAGCTGCATAAAGCTGATACAATAGAAATACATGACGAAAATCAAAAATCAATCTCTACAGAGACTGACTGAACAAGAGTGAGAGAAGGATTTGGACAACAGATTTACTCACAACACGACTGTCAGATTCATAAACAGAGACGCTTAGTTAAAACTGTGTTATAGAACTAGTCTGAACAACTAGCAGTTAGTTAGCGCTAATCAGACTTACTTTTTAGATTTAAATTACACCAATCTACCTTTTTATGTATGTGGTATAAAATAGTTATGATCAGTATTGAATAAAAATGTGACCACACTTAAATTCAATGTTTTCAAATACAGTTTATGCTCACATATACAGTACTGCTTGAAGGTTTGTAAACCCCCTTGCAGAATCTGTGAAAGTGTGAATAATGTTAACAAAATAAGAGGGATCATACAAAATGCACATTATTTTTTATTTAGTGTTGTTCTGAATAAGATATTTTACAAAGATGTTTACATAGAGTCCACAAGCCAATAACTTTTGCATATTTGATCCCTTTCCAGCAGTGACTGTATGGTTTTGAGATCCATCTTTTCACACTGAGGACAATTGAGGGACTCAAACACAACTATTAAAGGGTACCTATCATGGAATTTTGAAAATTACCTTTCATGCAGTGTGTAACATAGATCTAAGTGAACAAAAACATCCTGCAAAGTTTTAAATATGAAAGTTCACCGTATACAAAGTTATTATCTCTCAAAAGTAAGAGTCGACTCTGAGTCGTTGATATGAATCGATAGACGAACGATGCACTTTCGTACGTCACTTGTCCAAGTTATTTGAATAAGATACGCCCACTCATTGCATTAGGAGACACCAGGGAAAACATCATGTCGACGAGACGCTGCTGTGTTTTGAAGTGCGACGCAAAAGCAAACTTATTTCATCTGCCCAGTGAGGAGCATTTGAAGACAGTGGCTACAGTTCATAACTATACCACAGAAGTATTATAGCCCGAACTCGTTCCGTGTTCGCGTCATTTTGAAGATGATTGCTTCACAAACCTAAATGCTATAAAGTATGAATTTGCGAGCCGATACTGAAGGAGGGAGGTTCAGTACCGAGTTTATTTGGATCAGCTTCCTTCTCCGAATCACAATCTGTAAGTAGGCTGTTGCTTTTATGTTTGTATCATGTTCTATAATTATTTTGTGTGTTGTGTACGCACAGGCACAGCGCAGCTTCTAGCAGCTAACTTGGGTCTATTGAAATATGTGAAGTGTTTGTCGTTGTTAATGGAGTTGTCACAGGGCTCTCGAGTGTCACGCATTGAGCGTGACAGTCACTCATTTCGGTCTTTTGTCACGCTCTCCGGCCACACATTGTATTTCTCACGCTGATAAACTATTTGTAATATATTTAATATGCCGCAGTGCCCAAAACTCACTCACTGTGGAACCGGCAGGATGCAAGCGCGTCTCCTCCAGTGTTGCCAGGTCTGTATGCTCTTGGGCTTAGCTGCTCTTTTTAAAGATGTCTATCAATGTAAGCAAAAATCACTTGGGAATTACCCATCTTTTGAATATCTGGGTATTGTGTTAAAAGGTGCTCCACGTATTTTACTTATCATTGTTTACAGGCCTCCAAAATACTCTCCAGCCTTTGCTGAGGACTTTACAGAACTGTTATCAACAATTTCCTCTGAGTTTAACTGTTTTGCCATTGCTGGAGATTTTAACATTCACATAGATAATGCAGAAACCAATATGGCAAAAGAAATCAAAACTGTTTTAAAAACTTTTGATCTGACACAGCATGTAAATGGACCCACACATAATCGTGGACACACTCTAGATCTACTTATCAGTACGGGTCTAAACCTCTCATCGATTGTTATTAAGGATGTAGCACTGTCTGATCACTTCTGTATTTTCTTTGATATTTTGATCTCTCCTGCCATTGAAGCTAGATCTGTGTCTGTCAAGAAGAGATGCTTAAATGAGAACAGTAGTGTGCTATTTATGAAGGCTATATCTTTAAAACCAAGCATATCTGCTGACTCTGTTGATTTTCTCCTTGAATCTTTTAACTCAAAAATTAAAAGTGTAATTGATCATATTGCTCCTGCGAAAGTCAGGAAGAATAGTGGTAGACAAAAAGCACCTTGGAGAAACTCAACAGCAGTGCAAAACATGAAAAGACAATGCAGAAGAGCAGAGCGCATGTGGCGGAAGACAAAACTTGTAGTCCATTATAACATCTACAAAGACAGCATCCATGCTTTTAATATGGAACTAGGCAAAGCTAGACAGACTTTCTTCTCAAATATTATAAACAGCAACTTAAACAACACACGCACTCTTTTTGCTACTGTAGAGAGACTGACAAACCCCCCAAACCAGATTCCCAGTGAAATGCTCTCAGACAGCAAGTGCAGTGAGTTTGCTTCTTTCTTCTCTGAGAAAATCAATAATATCAGAAAGGTGATCAGCTCATCCTTGAGTTGTGCTGGGGTCAAACAGATCCGACCACTACCTGAGAAAGTAGTTACTATGTCTGTTTTCGAAGAAATTGATGGCAAAATTTTGGAAGAAACCGTACAGCACCTTAAAACATCAACCTGCGCCCTTGACACACTTCCCACATCTTTTTTCAAAAGTGTGTTAAACAGTTTAGAAGCAGATCTCCTAGAAGTGGTAAATGCCTCACTTCTCTCTGGGAGTTTTCCAAACTCCCTAAAAACTGCAGTTGTCAAGCCCCTCCTGAAAAAGAGCAATCTAGATAAGACCATATTAAGCAATTATAGACCGATCTCAAATCTTCCCTTCATAGGCAAGATCATTGAAAAAGTTGTCTTCAATCAGCTGAACAAATTCTTAAGCTTGAATGGTTACTTTGACAATTTTCAATCTGGTTTCCGATCGCATCACAGCACAGAGACAGCGCTCATAAAGATAATAAATGATATTCGCTTAAATACTGATACAGGCAAATTATCAGTGCTGGTACTACTCGACCTCAGTGCTGCATTTGACACTGTCGATCACAACATACTTATTGACAGGCTGGAAAACTGGGTGGGGCTTTCTGGGATAGTCCTAAAATGGTTCAGGTCATACTTAGAAGGGAGAGGTTATTATGTGAGTATAGGAGACCATAAGTCTGAGTGGACATCCATGACATGCGGAGTCCCCCAAGGTTCAATTCTTGCGCCACTCCTATTCAACCTGTATATGCTCCCAATGAGCCAAATAATGAGAAAGAACCGAATCTCTTACCACAGCTATGCAGACGACACACAGCTCTACTTAGCCCTATCGCCTAACGATTACAGCCCCATTGACTCCCTGTGCCAATGCATTGATGAAGTAAATGGTTGGATGTGCCAAAACTATCTTCAGTTAAACAAAGACAAAACTGAAGTCATTGCGTTTGGAAACAAAGATGAAGTTCTCAAGGTGAATGCATACCTTCACTCTAGAGGTCTAACAACTAAAAATCAAGTCAGGAATCTTGGTGTGTCTCTAGAGTCAGACCTTAGTTTCAGTAGTCATGTCAAAGCAATAACTAAATCAGCATACTATCATCTGAAAAATATTGCAAGAATTAGATGCTTTGTTTCCAGTCAAGACTTAGAGAAACTTGTGCATGCTTTCATCACCAGCAGGGTGGATTACTGTAATGGACTCCTCACTGGCCTTCCTAAAAAGACCATAAGACAGTTGCAGCTCATACAGAACGCTGCTGCCAGGATTCTGAGCAGAACCAGAAAATATGAACATATCACACCAGTCCTCAGGTCTTTACACTGGCTCCCAGTTACATTTAGGATTGATTTTAAAGTATTATTACTGGTATATAAATCATTCAATGGGCTAGGACCTCAATATATTGCAGATATGCTCACTGAATATAAACCCAACAGATCACTCAGATCATTAGGATCACATCAGTTAGAAATACCAAGGGTTCACTCTAAGCAAGGAGAGTCTGCTTTTAGCTACTATGCCAGCCGCAGCTGGAACCAGCTTCCAGAGGAGATCAGATGTGCTCCTACAGTAGTCACATTCAAATCCAGACTCAAAACACTTCTGTTTAGCCATGCATTTACTGAATGAGCACTGTGCCACTGTTCGTCCGACTGTTTTTACTGTACTTTATTTTATTTCTTATTCTAAAATGTTTTAATTATTCTTATTTGTTTTGATTATTTTATTTTCTCCTATGTAAAGCACTTTGAATTACCATTGTGTATGAAATGTGCTATATAAATAAACTTGCCTTGCCTTGCCTTGCCTGTATGCCTGCACTGTTTCCGCGGGTTGTTTGTGTAGTGCACGCTGGTTGACGCGATTGTTTTATCCACTGGAACATGATTGTTATTGAGGAAACACCCGGGAACGCTATTTGAATATTTTTGGCCGTGATTGGGTTAGTTTGATGAGCAATTGGGCTGGTTTTGTTGTGCAGACCTGGCAACCCTGGTCTCCTCTGGTGTTGTTCGTCTGGTGTTGTTAGCCAATCAGAAAATAGCACTGTTGTATCTGGGTAAGCTCTAGCGCAACAACCAATGACACCCCGTCGGCTGGGTGTCTAACATATCACCACAGATTAGCGTCACGCAAAGGCGGGGTTTGGAAAAATGACTCGCTAAACGATTCATATGGGAGTCGGTGAGCAAATCAGGTAAAAATAAATGCATATTATAAGACAACAAAAGTGTTTTTTGTCATTGCATGCTTGTAAAACTGTTGTTGGGGACTCCCAGAACAATATTAGGAACATTTTAAATGCCATAATAGGTACCCTTTAAAAAAGGCTCAAACATTCACTGATGCTCCAGATGGAAACATGATGCATTAAGAGCCGGGGGAGGTGGGGGCTCTTAGTTTAACTTAATTTGTCTTCCAAGAAACATGTACGTTTCTTCTGTTGCTTCAAGGGCAGTATAAATGAAAATATATATATATATTTAAACAAAATAAGAAAAATTTGGACATTCTTCCTGTTCAAAAGTTTTCACCCCCGGCCCTTCATGCATCATGTTTCCATCTGGGGCATCAGTGAATGTTTGAGCCTTTTTTAATAGTTGTGTTTGAGTCCCTCTCAGTTGTGCTCAGTGTGAAAAGATGGATCTCAAAACCATACTGTCACTGCTGGAAAGGGTTCAAATATGCAAAAGTTATTGGCTTGTGGACTCATGTAGGACTGGCATTGTTATTGGCATGTGGACTATGTAAACATCTTTGTAAAATATCTTATTCAGGACAACACTAAATAAAAAATAATGTGCATTTTGTATAATCCCTCTTATTTTGGTAAAATTATTCACATTTTCACAGATTCTGAAAGGGGTTCACAAAATATTCAAGCAGCACTGTATATTGTCTACCCAACATATACATTAACTTTTTTTTATTGTGAGCACTAAACATAATAATCAAGCATGGTTGGACTTTTCCCTATAAAACTCTCACCTGAGCTGTGAGATGTAGGGCAGACACTGGAGGAATCCCCTCACTTCACTCTCTTCATCTGTCCAGTCTATCAGCTCTACTGGTTTCTTCTCTGTTTGTAGTTTCAGCACTTCTAGGAGGATGGAGCTCTTTCTCTCTGAGAGGTTTATTCTCCAGACTGCAGGAGATGCTGACTGATAAACTGGCTGTAATGCTGGAAGGACACTCCTGCCTGTTTGAGTCTCATAGTCCTTCACATGTGAACACAGATCCAGCAGGAAATCACAGTGTTCAACCTGATAGTACTCATCGTCATCATCATCATCGTCATCATCATCATCATCATCATAACGGAGAAATGATTTGTAGCTGCACACAGATGTTAAAAGCTCAATGAAACTCTCTCCTGTAGTTGTAACACACTTTGAAGCTGCAACAGTCAGATCCAGCAGAAACTGGGCAGCAGATTCTTTCATCTCAAAAGCATCTTTATGAATTCTGTGGAAAGAGACAAAATGAGAATGTTAATGTCCAGATCTGGATAAAATAAAATACTGCATGTGATCCACCATATAAATGATTTGTTTTCCCCATGTACTGTTTTTTTTATGGCTGAATCAAGAGTGTTTATGTCTTTCAAATACAAATTATAAATGTATTTTAAGAATCAAGCTTTTCTGTGAATTTATTTTGTGTCTCAGGTTTCTAAAAATTAAACTGACTGTCATGTGTGTGCAGGAAGATGAAAACAGAAGAATAAAGATCCAACACAAAGTTTACTGATTCAAACAGGCAGTAGCGTAACACACTAGCCTGACTTCGTCATACTCATATTCTAGTCAGAACATGAGTCTGAGACTGCTCCATAGGGCTTTGATTATGAGGCGTGTCTTAACCGAACCAGGAAAAACAACAACTCTGCACTCAACTGGATAGACCGACAACCAATCAGAGCAACGCAGTAAGTGACGTATGTTGAACAACGCATTGTTATCAACAGAACTCAACTGCATACACTCTGGAAAAAGTATGAAAAAAATAATGAGTGTTAACGATCTTTGCCGGTGTTGCAAAAATAACTTAAGGATTTGCGGAGTAGGCCTACTTGCATGCAAACACGAAAAGCATTTTTGAAAGAAATACGTTTGATGACGTGATGATTATGTTATTGGATGGATTATCTGTCCATCATCGTATAAAGCCCGCCCTGGCAATTTGATTGGTCCGACCATTTTTTGGCTGATCATAATTACTCCTCAATGGATCGAGTCCAGACCGAACTTCCCGACCAAAAAATGTTGTGGGCGGGGTTCGGGCTGGCATCCAGGCTAGTAACACACACAAGTATAACGGTGACAGCCAGGACAAACTCAAAGGGAACAGACATGAACTAATATACAAAAGATAACGAGGTGAACAGATTAACCAAACTAACTTTACACTGCAGGTCTTGATGCCCAATTTTGACTTGTTGCCTATATCTGATTTTTTTGACCGTCCGTTAACACGTAGCCTACTCTCAATTGTGACCCATTTCCGATTCATGTGTTTACACTTGACATACTGTCTGAAACATCGCACATGCATAAAGGGGGTTCTTGCACAGGTGGACGAATGCGAAATATGCTTGATGCTAATCGGAATCGTATAACGCCCGTTTCACACATACTCCGTTTGCAGTGCGTATGCGGTGCGTATTTTTTTCCGTACCCATGTTAACAGGTTAGAGCTTTCACACAGCACGCGGATGCAGTCCGTCGATCCGTTCCAGTTGCGGTGCGTATACAGCAGTGCAGAGATCGTTTCCGCACCAAGTCTATTTTTGCTGTGCTGCAAACGCTGAATTAAAGTGACAGCGCACGGTTCGTGATCAAAATGAACACAGATTGACCTAAAAATATAGTAATTTCACCATAAATGCATTTAATTCAATAAAATGTAGTAATCACACCATAAATGTATTTAATTAAATACTACTTTTCATCTTTTTACTTTAAGACCGGGGTTTTAAGCAAGGAAAATGACAATTTACCTCAACAAGGACATAATGAACGACACTCATTCGTGGAGGTGGAAAAACAAGTTCTTTGTGACATGCAAGATTTATTGTATTAAAATTTAAATGCAAAAGAAAATAGGCATGAGAGTCGGCTGTTTTTGTAAATTTTAAGTTAATTTAAAATGTTTACGATTTTAATATAAGTACATGGTATATATACATGCAATACATTGTATATAACAATAAAGATTTGACCACTTTCTTAACCAACTTAATATATATAGAAGTAATGCATGAAATTATAGGCCTATGTTGTTTAAATTGTGTTTAAACGTGCATACGTCCATTCAAGTTTGTATATGTGTACAAAGACAATCGCAATGCTGACCAAACTTTTTTTGAATAAAAGTTGCTGCATAACTTCTGGATTTGAAATAAAAATAGTGAGTATGTGTTTGTTTGTGGTACAGCCGCGGATCAGTTACGCACTGCAAACGCAGCATATGTGAAAGCACTATAGCGTGTGCTGCTCCTGCAACGTATGCACCGCAACACGCACCGCATACACGGAGTATGTGTGAAACGGGCGGTTCAAATGAGTTGCTTAATGACTTTTAAAGGTGCATTGTGTAATATTTTGGAGGATCTGCTGACAGAAATGCAATATAATATACATAACTATGTTTTTAGTGGTGTATGACCTTACCTAATGAACCTTAACACTTGTATTCAATATTGTATACAAAAAAGTATTAAGTAAAAAGTTTTTAAAAAAAAGTAAGTAAAAAATTATTAAAAATGTAAGAGAAAAAATTAAATGAGATTGAAATCACATATACAGTGGCCTCTCTGGTTTATTTTATTACAGAGACAATAATTATTTTACATTTGTAATATAACAAATATTTGTTACTAATTTTATCAAGGCAATGAGACAGGAAATAGCCCAGCACATGAGTAAGACTTAACCCAGCAAGAGGGTTAATTTCACCCACTGGTTGGGTCAAATGAATAACCCAGAAATATCAGTTAAATGGTAAAACCCAGCACTTTGGTCAAATCAACCCAGTGCGTGTTCTGTCCAATAGTGACCCAGCAGCGTGGTTAAGGTTGCGTTATTTTGTAACTGTGCATTTTTTAAGAGTGTATATTTATATAGGGAGCTATAGCTGGTTACACCATGATATTGTGTTTTAACGCCTACAGGTGACACTATTCTCCCTTTAAAAATTAATTTTAAAGGTTTTCATAATATTGCATTTATTTAAAAATAATTTTAATAAATTATATTAATTTTAATGGAAAAAATAGCTAATTTTCTTTATAAAAATTGCATTGTATCTTAAAATCCTCTCAAAATTATAAATAATAATAGAAAAATATTACATTGATTTCCCTGAAGAAAAAAAAGTTAAATTTCAAGGCTTTGGTCACTTTTGACCATGAAGGGACCAAGTGTGAGCCCAAAATGAAGAGGCTCAGATACTGTAAATATTTAATAATGTATTGTGTGATGTATATTTGGACAGAGAGATTAAGATTGTAGCTCGACTATGCAGAAACTGTTGAAGATTTTATTATTTTGAAAACAAGTCATTTAGCCTTATAAGAATACACCATTATTTCTCTGTGTCTTTGGAGTGACTTTGAAAGACTGCAAGGCCTAAAATGCTGGCGTGACTTTGGAAGAAGAGAAGGCTGAGACAACAGAGAGTGTTATTTCAGTATGTCACATGGTACAAAAGTATTTCTCAAAATATCTATATGTATGTATGACCTTTTTTGGAAAGGTTGAAGGTATATGTATGAGGAGCTGGGCACAGCTCAGGAGTGCTTCTCTGCAGGGGGCGCTCGGCTTTGTTAGAGCGCCGTTCTATGGAACGGAGCGGCGTTCAAAAAAAAGTCTAATTGTTTCTGGCATCAAAGATCTCTGCGAAGTTATTTACAGAAAAATTGAAACCACTTCAAATGGCGACCACGAAGGGACTTGGGCTTTGAGGCTGAAGGGACCACGAAAGGCACGCTGGTGACACACAGACAACAGTGGCCATTGAACTTTGAGGTGAGCAAATTTTTGCTTTTGAAACAGTATGTGTTGTCACCAGTGAACCAGAGTGGTAAGATCCTTTAAAAGCTTCTCAAAAAATTGAGAAAAGAATGATCTTTGATTCTAGAAATAAGTGCATGCATTGTTGTTGATGATGTCAAGTAAATGTGTTGTAGCGCGGGGGAGCTCCCAATAGTATTTGCTAGAGCTCAAATAATCCTGGGGGAATTGTATGATCACTGGTACTGCTGATTTAGCGCAAAGGATCTGTGTTTCCTATTAAGAGGGCCTTGAAGGATAATGGGTTAGCATGTACACAGATGAAGTATAGTATCTGTGTTTCTTATTAAGAGGGCCTGGATGGACAATAAGATAGCATGTACACAGAGGATTATACTTACTTGTTAAGGATAACAGGTTTAATGGTACTGATTAAGGATAATCAGTGGTTTATCTGTGTTTACTTTGAGTATAGCATGCGCACAGATGGTTAACTTCAGGTTACCGTTTTGTTACCGATTTAACAAAAGTCTGCTCGGGGAAGTTATGTTTGGCTTAACGGATACCGCCTCGAATAGCGAGGGACTGCACGGGTTAAGCTAAATCCTATGGAATAGGGGAGTTAGAAGTTTTGGCTTATGGTTACCGCTGTTCAAGGTGAACAGGTCTGCTCAGGTAGGCTAACTTGTATAAGACTTATACTAACTTGTACACAACACAAGATGTTGTGTTGAGGAAGTGAATCACAGAGGTATATGAAGAAGAATAACTTTAAAATGTATATTTTCATTGTGTCGAAGGAAGTGCAGCGGTGAATCTTTTAATGTATTTCTTATAAAATAATTTAGTAAAACTGACAGGGAGTGAGTAAAGAAGAGCGTGTGTGTGTGTCTGTAAGATCCTGTGTCTGTGTCTGCCTGACAGTGCCTATGGTTAAAAATAGGTGACAAGGAATGTGTGAAGGAGCTTGAGAGAGAAGTAATGCATGAATGATGAGTAATAAAAGTAAAGGAAATAGTAAAGGAGAACAATTGTTTCAAGATATTAATCTTGCAGATTATTGTAGTATGAAATAAGTTAAAGTTATAAAAAATATATTTAATGAATAAATATAATAAAATATATTAATAGATAAAAGATCCATAAAAATGCACGTCCTTAATATATTATATCTTATATCTGAAGACGTCTAAAATTTGTATCTCATTATCCCTGAAGACAAAGTGAGAAAAAATGCTTCCATTGTAAGATTAAGTTTGTGCTAAGGAAAAATAACTTGTGCAGTATGTGAACAGAATTGAGTGACAAAGTTTCAGTCATACATAATTTACAGCAATCTTAGAACTGTAGTAAATGAGAATTGTTGAAAATGGGTGAGGAAAATTGTATTCACCATGTGAGATTATTTTAAGCAGCATGCAAATATAGGAGAAAGATTGAAGGCTTATTTTATGATAGGAAAAATTATTTAATTGGATTATACTCAGATAATTAAAGTTCGATTATTGCTGATATTGCAAAAAAAAAATAGCTTGCTTTTTTCTTGCAATGAAGAATTTGCTTTACTAAAAACAGAATGAGAGAAATGCGGTTGTCAACCAGTGATTTTTATAATAAAGAACTAGTGAAAAAGATGGTTAAAAAGAGGAATAAAGAGATAAAGACTTTAGATAAAGAGCTAATTGCTCAGGAACAAGTATATAAAAGTTAATTTGATCTATGCAGTTCTCTGAGTCTTCAAATTACAGATGGCTTCACTGACAGTGTCGAATGGAAGCAACAAGAGGGCAAAGGTCAGAGACATGACTGCAGAAAGTAGAAGACTGCAGAGAGAGAGGAGTGGGTGAGGGGATTTCAGCTCCTCTCCAGAAGTTGATCATTCTCTGGAAACTCAACATGGAGAAAGACTGATTAAAGCTCGAAAAGGTGAAACTTTCACTATTTCACTGGAGACTTTTTCCTCAGGACAAAGATGAAAATCCTGAGATGCAAAACTGTGGCAAAATCTATCAAAAGCCTGAACTCAGAAGAGGCAGAGAAACAGAGCCTAAATTCCAGTCTACAACACCAGACCTTTGAGTGACAGCTAATGACACATGCAGCCATGGATCTTCAACAGACTGAGATATCTAAAAACAGAGAAACTGACTGACATCCTTCCCTTACGGGCAACACAGGTGCGGCAACTAATGATCACTCGATAGAGACTGCTTCAAATTTAGTTAATTATTAGATTAACTTTATTCATTCTGATTATTCACTGGTCTCATAAGCAATTCTTAATATTCTCTGCTAAATTAACCCTCTCTGCTTTCTCAGTAGGTTAAGTCCAGCCCTATAAAAAAGAAAGAAAATACACTGAAAGAGACAAGTGAATGCTCAACTCAAACTGAGGCTGGATGTGGTATTTAGTGAGGGCTATTTATGAAACAACTATAGGGCTAAAAGCATGAGAAAAATTATACTGCAGCAAAGAAAAAAGATAGAGAAAAATATATATATATACACATGTCAAAGAATAATTATTATTGTTGGCAAAACAATGATACTGGGGCTCGTTCTTCGTACGTCGCTAACTCAGTTAGCTGGATTTGATTGTTGGCGATTTGGCATGATCTTGGATTGTTTGGTTCTTCGACGCTCATCCTGGACTTGCTGTCATAGCAACAGGTGCGCTAGCTTGAACCTGCTCGCGAGCAGGCTTATTTCATCTTAACAGGATTAGATCGCGGCTTCATAAGCGGAGCTGATACGGGAAGTCGTACTCGGTTACTAACGTAACCTCGGTTCTCTCTAGAGAGGGAACGAGTACTGCGTAATAGCTTACGCTATGGGGAAAACTCTTTTCATCGAGATATTGAAGCCAAAAAATTATCCTTAATTTTTAATCAATGTAAAACGCTTTGCAGCAGCAAGCAGACATAGGCGAGACAGCTCGCACGCCTATTGGCTGTCTTGCGGCAAAAGCAGCAGCCTATCGAGAGAGGCTCTGCGTGACGTCATGACGAATGGGGGCACTTCGCGCCCATATCGTCACGTCCCGCCAGAAAGGGCGTGGTCTCGCCCAATAAATAAACTCGATAAGCTGCAATACACAGATTTTTCATCGCCGAAGCGAACCAGAGCGTATTCCAAGCACGGCAAGATACGCAGTACTCGTTCCCTCTCTAGAGAGAACCGAGGTTACGTTAGTAACCGAGTACGTTCTCTTACGAGAGTATCTCTCGTACTGCGTAATAGCTTACGCTATGGGGAACACAGTGTAACACGCCGTGCTGATAGGGATCCAACACCACAGTCCCAGGGGCAAGCCCAGGGTGCATATAGTGCATAATCACCATACACTCACAGGGAGTAAAGAAGGATAGGCTGGAAGCATTTGTCCTTATAGATGGACCCACGGGGGGCACCATATGACCATTAAACCACGCAGCCAGGGTGAAAGCATTCAGCCTGAACTGGGTGGCCTACTTGGGCCAGTACTCATGGAGCTGCTGCATCGGTCTGAACGATGGGCAGGCCAAACACTCAGCATCCGAGCCGCACAGCGGGCAGATAGCACTGAAGTTTAAATAGCCAAAAACTTAGCTTGTAAGGCAGGCACCTCCAGGTTATAGTATTTTATAACTGTAGACGGTGAGGCCCAGCCAGCGGCCGTACAGATATCTTGCAGGGTGACCCCGCTAGACCATGCCCACGACGAGGCCACGCCTCTTGTGGAGTGCGCCCTGACACCCAAGGGGCACTGCAAGCCCTTGGAAGTGTAAGCCAGCGCAATGGCATTGACTATCCATCTGGATAGGCTCTGCTTCGAAGCGGCAAGTCCCTTGGAACGCCCGCTGAACGAAACGAAAAGCTGCTCGGTCTGTCTGAACCCAGACGAGCGGGACACATAAGCTCTTAATGCCTTGACTGGGCAAAGGAGATTCGTGTCCTTCTCCTCACTGAGAACCGGAAGGGCAGACAGGGAAATCACCTGGGCCCTGAACGGTGTGTTGAGGGATTTCGGCACGTAGCCGTGCTTAGGTTTGAGTATGACCTTTGAGTCATTAGGCCCAAACTCCATGCATGATGCGCTTACTGAAAGCGCTTGTAAGTCCCCTACGCGCTTCACTGAAGCGAGAGCCATGAGAAACGCTGTCTTGAAAGACAAGTGTTTCATGTCTGACGACTGGATTGGCTCGAATGGGGCACCTTTCATGGCCTCCAAGACCGTGGAAAGGTCCCATGTCGGGACTGAAGGGGGCCTGGGAGGGTTTAGCCTCCGAGCTCCCCTAAGGAAACGCACAACTAAGTCGTTCCTTCCCAGCGACTGGCCAGACACCGGTTTTGCACACGTTGCTATGGCCACCACGTATAGTTTGAGCGTGGATGGGGTCCTGCCCTTATCCAGTAGCTCCTGAAGGAAGGAAAGCACTTCCGTAACCCCGCAGTCTACGGGTGAAAAGCCCTGGGCTTGACACCAAGCAGAGAACACAGACCATTTCGAGGAGTAGAGCCGTCTGGTAGACGGGGCTCTAGCCTGCGCGATCGTGTTTAACACTCCCTCTGGGAGGTCAGCGGGTACCCGTTGATGGCCCATGCGTGCAGGGACCACAGATCCGGGCGAGGATGCCAAATCGTGCCTTCCGCCTGAGAGAGGAGGTCTCTCCTCAACGGTATAGGCCATGGGGCAGCGCTGGTCAGCTGCACCAGGACAGGGAACCAAGACTGGTTTGTCCAGAGCGGAGCTATGAGTAGCACTGGGCATCCCTCCCTCCTGATTCGCTCCAGCACCTGAGGCAGGAGTGAGACAGGGGGAAAAACATATAGGGGACAGCGGGGCCAGACATGGGCCAGTGCGTCCTGGCTTTTCGAGAAGAATCTCGGGAAGTGAGCGTTTTCTTGGGATGCGAATAGGTCCACCTGCGCTTTGCCAAACGTTTCCCACAGCAGCTGGATCGTCTGCGGGTGCAGCGACCATTCTCCTGCTGGGACGTTGTTTCTGAACAGTCTGTCTGGTCCCACATTTAGGTGACCAGGCACATGCGTTGCTCTCAGCGAGAGCAGGTTGTGCTGAGCCCAGACCAGGAGGTGTTCCGTCGGCCTGTAAAGGTTTCGGGACCTGACGCCGCCCTGGCGATTTATGTACGCCACCACTGACATGTTGTCCGACCGGACCAAGACGTGGTGGCCTTTTATCTGAGGACAGAATTGCCGTAGCGCTTTGTCGACTGCTATCAGTTCCAAGCAGTTTATGTGAAGGAGCTTTTCCCGTTCTGACCACAGGCCAGCTAGCGGTCTACCCTCGAGCAGTGCTCCCCACCCCGATGTGGAGGCGTCCGTAGACACCACCTTCACACTCGAGGCGATCCCCAGACTCACACCTGACTGATACCAGTCGGTTACTTTCCAAGGTTCCAGAGCTGAAACACACTGTAGGCCGACCATGAGACAAAATAGACCCGCGGTCCACGCCCTGAGGGGAACTCGTGCTTTTAGCCATAGCTGCAGTGGGCGCATGCGAAGCAGGCCCAACTGGAGTACGGAGGCTGCTGAGGCCATCAGACCCAGCATTTTCTGAAACCTTCTGAGCGGGACTATAGAGCCGTGGCGGAAGGATTTCGCGACGTGCTGAATATTTAATCCGCGCTCCGGTGACAGGCGTGCTGTCATGGATAGCGAGTCCAACACTGTTCCCAGAAAGGAAATTTTCCGACTGGGGAGCAGTGAGCTTTTCGCCCAATTGACTGTAAGGCCCAGCTCCTCGAGGTGCTCGAGTAATGCGGCCCGGTGTTCTATGAGCTCTGTTCGTGAACGAGCTAGAATCAGCCAATCGTCCAAGTAGTTCAAAACTCGCATGCCCCGAAGTCTCAGGGGGGCGAGAGCCGCGTCCATGCACTTTGTGAACGTACGGGGTGCTAGGGACAGGCCGAACGGCAGGACTGTGTATTGATATGCCTGGCCCTTGAAGGCGAATCTCAAGAATCGCCTGTGATGGGACGCTATTTGTATTTGGAAATAGGCGTCTTTCAGATCTATTGACATGAACCAGTCTCCTTGGCGCACTTGCGCGAGGATTTTTCTGGTCGTAAGCATTTTGAACTGGCGCTTCACAAGCGTTCTGTTCAGCAGTCGCAGATCTAGAATGGGTCTGAGCCCTCCATCTTTTTTCGGTACCAGAAAATATCTGCTGTATAAGCCCACTTCGCTCTGACATAAAGGTTCTAATAGCCCCTTTTCTCAGTAGTTTCGCTATCTCGGCTCGAAGTAGATGAGATACTTCGCTTTTCACCGTAGTTTTGACGCGCGCCGTATAACGGCGGTGGCGTCGAGCGAACTGTAGCGAATAGCCTCTCGATATAGTGTTCAACACCCATTCTGATACCCCGGGAAGCCTTGACCACGCATCTGCGTGAATAGCTAGGGGTAGAATGAAATCTGGGCTCTGGCCGCGGCAGGACGGCGTCTCGAGAGCCCCTGTGTACTGGGAAACACAACACTGTGTTTACAGCGTTCGAGGCGGCGGGGGGGGGGGGGGGGGGGGGGGCGTGCTGATCACAGCGGGCAGTCTGGCCGCGCTCAGCTTCTCTATGGCGGGACGCGCAGAGAAAGCGAGCGGGGCGAATCCCGTGGGATTCGGCGTGATTGAGAGAATGTGGGCACATTTACTAAATGCGGGCACATTTACTTACACTGAGAATACTGTCAGCTCGCGCCGACTGAATCACTGTTGTGTTTACAGCGTGCGAGGCGCGCGCTGATCACAGCTGGCAGCCTGGCCGCGCTCAGCTTCTCTGTGACGGGTTGTGCAGAGAAAACGAGCGGGGGGGGGGAATCCCGTGGGATTCAGCGTGTGTGCCAGAATGTGGGCGCGAGACTGCGGGCACATTAACTGTACTGAGAACACTGTCAGCTCGCGCTGACTGAGTCAACGCTGCTGTGTTTACAGCGTGCGAGGCGCGCGCTGATCATAGCGGGCAGCCTGGCCGCGCTCAGCTTCTCTATGACGGGTTGCGCAGAGGAAGCGAGCGGGGGTGAATCCCGTGGGATTTGGCGTGTCAGTGAGAGGATGCGGGCGCGGGATAGCGGGCACATTTACTGCACTGAGAACACTTTCGGCCGGAGCCGACTGAATGTGTGTTGGTTTCGTTTTTACAGAAACCAAGGGACACGCAGTGTGTAGTGTAAGCGGGCATTGTATGGGCGCGTTCACTACGTAGTCTGCACAATCGACCTGAGTCGATTTTATGTGTGCTAGCCCTGCACCGTGGCGGGCTGTGTCTGGGTGTGGGAATGGGCACTGGGCGTGGGCATTCTTACAACACTCATAACACCATCGGCCGTGGCCGGAACACCAGAAAATGCACTCTTTATTGGATTTATCTGGGTAGCCATAGAAACGGCTTTTGTGCGCAGGCAAGCGGGCTGAGACACCGGCTGCTTCACTGCGAAATACACTGGGACAGTCACATCGCATGGAACTGAACGAGCGAGAAGTTTTGGTGGAAAACCGGCCGCAGCGGGATCTGAACACCGTCACTTTCCTAGAGAGACTAGGAAGGCCTTGAGACCTCGTGCTTTACCTCAATCCTCGGCCGGGGCCCGCGCTGAGGGGGGCGGCGTCCAGCAGAGCGAGAGCGCGGTGTCTGATCTCGGGCCTGGCGGCGCTGCTGGGTAGCCGAAACGACGGCCTTTGTGCGCAGGAAAGCGGGCTGTGGAACTAGCTTGCTCACTGCGAAATACACTGGAACAGTCACATTGCTTGGAACTGAACGAGCGAGAAGTTTCGGTGAAATTCCGGCCGCAGCGGGAACTGAACACGGTCACTCTCCTAGAGAGACTAGGAAGGCCTTGAGACCTCGGGCTTTATCTCAATCCTCGGCCGGGGCCCGCGCTGAGGGGGGGCGGCGTCCAGCAGAGCGAGAGCGCGGTGCGTTGAGGAACACGGAGCGCTCAGCTTCCGTCATCTCGGATAGCGTCAGCCACGAATGTTTCTCACCGTTCAGGGAGGAAGGGCGCGGGTCTCGACTGTGACGGAGCTTCGTCTTCCCGAGAAAGCGTCCGTCCAGCCTGTTGCACGGCGGCCCTCAGTGTTGTCGTCCAACTCGACTGTGTATGCGGCGGCATACGGCGGCCGCTGTCCGTCCGGGAGCGACTCGAGCAAAGCCGGCGAAGCTGGCGGGCGAACCGGCGAGCTTTGGCGGGCTGGAGATAGCTCGGGCGCGCGCTGGGCGCGGCGCTTCTTGTGGCGCGGCATCACGGCGGGCTGGGATGCGGACTCGGAGAACGAAGCTAGGCGAGTCCGCAGAGTCACCATAGGCAGTCGTTACAATGATGGCCTCTGCCGTCAGCGAGCGCGATGGCCGCGTGATCCTCACCCTGGCAGGACACGCAGATGACATGGCGGTCCTCGTCGCTGAGTGGGGCTCGGCACGAGCCACAGGATGGCATCTTTAAAAAGACGCAGCTCTTTTAGAGATAGTGCTGTAAAAGATGCAAATATAGCAAACACACACTCTAAGGCAGAGGAAAGGATATATGTACGCCGGAAAGCGCAGCAGGTACGTCAGCTGAAGGCGGCGAGGCCAGCGACTCCAGGCTCAAAGACACGTCCCGCTGAAGGCTACAGGTCGACGGCGCGGCTCCAGCGATCCGGATCCAGCGATGCGTGAGCTTCGCTGAAGAGTGAAAAATCTGTGTATGGCAGCTTATCGAGTTTATTTATTGGGCGAGACCACGCCCTTTCTGGCGGGACGTGACGATATGGGCGCGAAGTGCCCCCATTCGTCATGACGTCACGCAGAGCCTCTCTCGATAGGCTGCTGCTTTTGCCGCAAGACAGCCAATAGGCGTGCAAGCTGTCTCGCCTATGTCTGCTTGCTGCTGCAAAGCGTTTTACATTGATTAAAAATTAAGGATAATTTTTTGGCTTCAATATCTCGATGAAAAGAGTTTTCCCCATAGCGTAAGCTATTACGCAGTACGAGAGATACTCTCGTAAGAGAACCATTAGCGCAGCGCGATAGTGTACTTTTTGAGAGATATCGTTTTTCTCATGATTTGTGAGGATGTCGTTTACATCATTAATTTGTTGGAAACGCATAAATGTTCGACTCGTCGGAGTCGGGCTTTAATATCAGTGCATATATAAAATTTTAAAAAGGCAGTTGACTGACTAAAATCTCTTAGATGGTGTGTTCCAGACTATGTTCCATATCACAAATATGGCCAAGATCTGTGCATGACTAAATAATTTTCAGAGATTTATGCACATTATTTGAACGTGGTAAGGAAAAATATAAATATCAAGCTCACTGTATTACATACACTTATGCTTATCCTAACAGAACTGAATTTTTCCATTATACAGGTGATTACAGCAGGATCCTGCTTGGAGACAGGTGTTTTATGACCCCATTCCCTGACCCAAACCCCAGACCAGTTACAATGCAGCTCTAGCCAGGACAAGGGCACACAATGAAGTGAACTTTAGCCAACTAAAGTATCTGACAAGTCTGAGGGTTGCACCTGACAGGGGCCTGTGACATGGCATGAGCCATATTACACAACATTGCACCATCAGAAAAAATATAAAACATTTCATTAATGTTTAATAAAAGACAAGACTTCTTTAATAGTTCTTTGTAAAGAAAAGCCAGTGATCAAGTCATATTTTGCCTGCAAATAATATATATTGTACTCTGTGTGAAATAATATATTAGCACTTACTCTGAAGTTCCTATGAAGCAACTCTTTCTCTAGTGCCAGTTTTTTTTTTACTTTAAGTTGTCAAGTATTTTCAAAATACTCTGTTTTCTAGGGGTAGGGGTAAACCTGTCAAACACATGGCTTATGCATCAAAAATTAAAAGGAAAAGTACAACACTGCTTTGTGCAGACTCTTCTGTAGATGTGGACTCCTGCAACTCATATTGCATTCAGAAATAATAGGTAGGGCCTCAAGTGTAAATTAAGTAAAGTTATTTATGCACTTAAAGATACCTGAGAGGGTTCCTTCACTGTCCTGTGCATGTGGGGGAGCCTATGGAGCTAGACTGCACACTAAAGGAGCCTATGGAGCTAGACTGCACACTAAAGGAGCCTATAGAGCTAGACTGCACACTAAAGGAGCCTATGGAGCTAGACTGCACACTAAAGGAGCCTATGGAGCTAGACTGCACACTAAAGGAGCCTATGGAGCTAGACTGCACACTAAAAGAGCCTATGGAGCTAGACTGCACACTAAAGGAGCCTATGGAGCTAGACTGCACACTAAATGAGCCTGACTGTGAGATGAGGAGGCTCCACATTTAAAAAATAAATGCAACAGCTAGATTTTATCTCTGATTTTAAACTCTCATTAAGGAAAAATACTGAATTAAATGGCCTGGATATTGCATACTCACAATATGATTTACAGAGTACTGAGATTGACATCGACCCTGAAAATAATTTCTTTATGAGATCTGTTAATGCCTGTCAATATTACACAGAGGATGATTACAATTGTACATTTAAGTATGTTAATACCTTCTCTGTAGTTCACTTTAATAGTAGAAGCCTTTATGCAAACTTTGACCACATTAAGAGTTACTTAAAACAGTTTTCAAAATTCAGTGTGATTTTGATATCAGAAACATGGATACGTGATGATAAAGAAATGGATTTTAGTATTGAAGGTTATGAGTTCATAAGTCAGAACAGAAGAAATAAGCAAGGTGGGGGTGTAGCTATGTTTGTAGATTTAAATTATGGTTTTAAAATGATTGAAAATATGACTATGGTGGTGGATGATATACTTGAATGTCTAACTATTGAAATTGTAAGGACAAAAAAGAAAAATATTATTGTAAGTTGTATTTATAGAACACCGGGGTCTAATATAGATGTGTTTAATAATTGGTTAGAGGAGCACTTTTCAAACTTAAATCAGAAACTTATGTTTGTTGGAGGTGATCTTAACATCGATCTGCTAAACCCAAATAAACATAAAAAGACTGCCGAATTTATTAATACTCTATTTAGTATAGGTTTGTTTCCTCTAATAACTAAACCGAGTAGAATTACAAACCATAGTGCTACTTTAATAGATAATATTTTTTCCAATGAACTAGAAAGTAATACAGTCAGCGGACTAATGATAAATGATATCAGTGATCACCTTCCAGTGTTTGTATTACATAAAAATGCTTATCAAAAAAATGAAGAGGAAACTATGTATTTGTCTAGAAGGGTAAAAACAGAGAAAACTATCGAAGCATTTAGAAAGGAACTATTAACGCAAGATTGGAGTATTATATACAAAGAGAATGACACTAATAAGGCATATGATGAGTTTGTGCGAGTATTTCAAAAAGTATATGATAAAAATTGTCCAATAAAAAATTATTGTGAAAACAGAAAGGGCATAGAAAACCCATGGATGTCAAAAGGATTGCTGAATGCATGCAAGAAAAAAAATTCACTTTATAAATCTTTTTTAAAGTATAGAACAAAAGAAGCAGAGGTTAAATATAAGAAATATAAAAATAAATTGACAGGTATCATTAGAAAATGTAAACAGGATTATTACAATAAATTGTTAGATAGTAATAAGAATAATACTAAAGGTTTATGGAATATTTTAAATAGTTTAATCAGAAATAAATCTAGAATGAACAATTATCCACAATATTTTAGAGATGAGGATAACATTATAAATAATAAGAACACAATAGTCAACAAATTTAATAAATTCTTTGTAGATGTTGGCCCGAATCTTGCTGCAAAAATTGCAAATGTTGAGACCTATAACTGTGATCTAATAGACACAAATCCCAAGACATTGTTTCTTAATCCTGTTGAGGAAAATGAGATATTGGACATTGTTGGAAGGTGTAAAAACAAAACCTCGACAGACCACTATGATATGGATATGAAGACCTTAAAATGTGTTATTGAAAGTATCTGTAAGCCGTTAACATACATTTGTAACTTGTCATTGCAAACTGGTCAATTTCCTGATAGTATGAAAGTAGCAAAAGTGATTCCTTAAGGCAGGAGATAAGCATCTCTTTACTAACTACAGGCCTGTTTCCCTTTTACCACAATTTTCAAAAATTTTAGAGAAGGTTTTTAATTCTAGACTTGATAGCTTTATAGAAAGAAACAAATTACTCTCAGACAATCAGTTTGGTTTTAGAAAAAATTGTTCAACTTCACAGGCACTCTTTGATATAATTGATGAAATAACGAATGCTGTTGATAACAAGAAATATGCAATAGGGTTATTTATTGACCTAAGTAAAGCATTTGACACAATAAACTATGACATATTGATTAACAAATTGGAAAAGTATGGGATTAGAGGGGTAGCACTACAGTGGATTACCAGTTACTTAAAAATAGAAAACAATGTGTGACAATAGGAGATCATCTGTCGAGTTGTCAAGAAATTGTGTGCGGCTTACCTCAAGGTTCCATTCTGGGTCCAAAATTATTTAATATGTATATAAACGATATTTGTAAAACATCAAAAATACTGAGATTTATCATGTTTGCAGACGATACAAATATTTTTGCATCGGGTGATGATATACAACAACTGTGTCAAATTGTTACCTTGGAACTCAAACGTGTTAATACGTGGTTTAAACAAAACAAATTATCACTAAATTTGAGTAAAAGTAAAATGATGATATTTGGCAACAGAAACACCAATGCTCAGGAAGCAATCCATATAGAGGGTGTTGTTATAGAGCGGGTGCATGAAATCAAATTTCTTGGAGTTATTATAGATGATAGAATTACTTGGAACTCTCACATTAAATATACCATCATTAAAATATCAAGAAGCATTTCTGTAATTGCTAAACTAAAGCATATTTTAAATAGTAAAGCACTGCATACTTTATATTGTTCTTTGATCTTGCCTTATTTATATTATTGTTCTATGATATGGGGTAGCACTTATAAAAGTAAATTAAGACCAATAGTAATTTTGCAAAAAAGAGTTATTCGACTAATTCATAAATTAGGGTTCTTGGACCACACAAACTCACTATTTTTAAAATCAAAGATCATGAAGTTTTATGACATTGTTGAGTTCCAATCAGTACAGATGTTATACAAAGCAAGGCACAATTTGTTACCAAGCCAAATACAAAAAAGGTTCCAAGAAAGTACTGGTTGTTATGAATTACGTGATGAATTAAATTTTAGGACGCAGAAACACAGTACAACTTTGAAAAGTTTTTGCCTTGCAGTCAATGGGGTACAATTATGGAATAATTTGGAGATAGTGATAAAACGAAGTTCAAACATCAATCTTTTTAAATACAAATATAAACAAAAGATCTTTGAAAAGTATAGAGAAGAAGAAATGTTTTGTCATTAGGGGAACTTCTACCATGACCAGATACTTGTTGTCTCTTTGTTGTTTTTTTTTTGTTTTGCACTTGTTTCCTTGAACTATTGTGAAATGAGAATTTTAAAATTTGGGGGGGGGGAGCGCTTATAAGCTTTTTTGCTTCGGCTCTCTCCTTTTGCGCAGAATGGTTACTGCTCAAATAAATTTTTATAAATATAAATAAATATAAAGATTATACTGATCTCAGTATGTGAACTTATTTAACCAAGTAACACTTTAGCATGAATATTTATTAATGCAACTTTCTATTGCTTTCTCCCCCCCCCCCCCCCATCCCACAAAACCAATAAAATAGTTTGAGACCTATCTGCAGTTTCAATGTGCTTTTATTAAGTGTAATATTGTATGGTGATTGCAACTACATTTGGACAAGCTGGGTGTTCAAGTGTGTTCGGGTCAGTTTCATCGGGGAGAAGCTTTCTGTGGTGGTTCTGGCTCCTTTCTGGTGGCTATATTGTGCAGAATGGCACATGCAGACACTATCTGTGATGCCCACTCTGGTGACTTTTAAGCGCCGAAGACAGTTGAAACGTGCCTTTAGGATGCCAAAGATCATCTCTAACTTTTACTATGGTTTTACTGACACATGAGGGTCATGATAGGGGGTATTGTGTAGGTTTTGCTGTCCCAATTCAAATTAACAGTGTTTTGTACTGTACCAAATTTAACTAGCTTTCCTCAAAGCGCTGACACAACATACTCACGGAAAGTAGATTGTTATCTGTTAATTTTACTATTAATTTAAAGATTCATCTCACAGAAAATAATAATTTCACATGTTCACATAATCTCTACCTGCAGGCTATTGCTCCAATGACTCTAAAGGGAATCCTATCATAAGATTAACCGAATTAGAAAAAAAAAAGATTTAAAATAATGCTTAACATGTACTGTATTGTATAGTACATTCGTGAAATTTGCTTTTTGAAAGAAAAAAAAAACGTGATGTCACCCTATCAATATATTTTACCGGCAATTTTATACAAACCCTCTCTTATGGACATGGTCAATAAATGTCTGGGGAACACTATTAAACTATTAATGTACTCCTGCAGAGCGAGGACCACCTTGCGAATGGTTCGACAAACCGTGTTTTCCCCTAGATTCTGTGCATCACCGATCGTGCAAGTATGTAGGCTACCACTTGCAAAAAAACGCAACGCAATACCATTTATGGTACAGTAAGTGCATGAATTCGACGTGTTAAATTATTTATGTGCGGCTCAAGAAGTTCGCAAAGATAAGATATTCCTTCCGCAGAAAATCTGTATATTTCATACAAGTAACTATCAGGAAAGGCAAGGGGATTTTGTCTGGCTAAAAACTCTTTCTCTATGATGTGGTCGTCTAACAATTTGCGCTGAGATGTAAAGCCATTGCAACAAACACTGGGAATTAGTTACGTCACCTTGGTTGGTCAAACTTCAGTCTGAGATCTCGAATCCAGAACTAAACCTGCCCCGGAGCAGGTTAGCCGTGCAGCGTAAGATACCATGGCAACGAACACCGATTAAAGCCGAGCTACTTTCATAGTACCTAAAACCCAGGGTTGGCGGAAACTAAGCTGAAACATAGCTGGCTAGCCACCTAAACCGGCTTCATGGTACAGGCCCCTGATCTTTGTCTGATAACTTTTGTCTTGTAACAAAGTGGGTTGAGTGTTATCCAAGATGCTTAATAAATAATGTGCTGATAGTGGAACTCAAGACAAAGAGATAACTGAAGTGAATTGACTAATTGTAAAAGTGCATAGAAAATTTATTAGGAGAAAAATGTAAAGAAATTGCAATTATAATGATA
>CM070825.1:16058302-16168302 GCA_036326025.1 Chrosomus eos
TGTAGGATTTATAGGATTTTGACCGTATTTTGCCACGGACTATTTTCTGAATGGCCCTGTTACAGCCAACCAAATGCAAAATTTCAACTTTTTTCGATAATTATTGATATTCAGACTCCAGACAACATTTCTGCACTGGTCTGGTTCCGATTGGGAAAAAAACCAGGGACTAGTTCGCAAAAGTAGGTTTTGGACAAAATTGGCCATAACATTTTTTTTACGCCCAAATCGAAATCCGAAATCGATATACATATTGTTCGTCTTGAGCCAGGGATCACAGTGGTGTAAAAAGCTTGATTCTAAGTCAAACGGTCTAGGAGTTATGAGCAATTTAGTACTTTTGGTTGCTGTAGCGCCACCTATGGGCCAAACGGGGTCATACTCTGTGAGGTTGTCCCCATACTTGAGGTCTACCATCTGGGCAAGTTTCAAGTCTCTAGGCCTTACGGTTTGGGCTGCACGCTGCGTTTTAGTTTTTTTTTTTTTTTTCAAATAGCAATTGACCCTTCTCAAAGACCCGCCCTCCTTAGTTACTGTCGCTATGCCCGACAAGCTACGCCGCTCTCACGCTCTCACCATAGCTGTGTCTGAAATCGCTCCCTATACACTATATAGTGCACTATATCGGGTGTCGGCCATTTTGTAGTGGTGTCCGAATTCTGAGTGAACGACATCATTCCCTACATTCATTCCCTACTTTTACCCACAATCCTCTCTGAATTTGAGTGTACATTCGATGTACACTTGCTGAAGCACTATTTCCCACAATCCAATGCGGAGAGAACTGAGAGAGCAAATTTAAACCAGAGATTACATTACAGCTTTCTTATTCCTGCTTTAACATTTATTTCCTGCTAGTTTTATTTTTCTATTAATCATTACTTGAATAGAACATATTAAAACATTGAGACAATAGTATATAGATGAATTGTAAAATTAAATTATATTTATATCTTTTTTTATTAAAATATATTATTTAGGCATTAACACAATTTAATGTTTTACTAATGTGTTTTGATAATTTGTGGCATTGTTGTTAACTCGTTAAACTGTAAAGGGAGAGATGATCATTTGGTGGATGATTTAAAAATATCCGTTATCATCCTTAGGAAGCGTATTCATTCGAATGTAATAACGGTCGCCTGAGGGCGCTCAAGGACCACGTCATCTGTGAGCGTGAGAGTTACAATTTCAGTCGATGAAACTACAAAGCTGGCACTAAGGTATATATATAATTACAAAATAAAGTCATTATGATTGTTATAGTTGTTAATATTATTTTATAAAGTAAGTAACGTAAGATAAAATGAGTTTTATCAGTACGTGTGACGAAGCCTTTTCTGCGACAGCTCTAACTCTCCGACGCGCAGTGTAAACGTCAGTGTCCGAATTCACTCACTTCATTTCGTTCACTCCTTGGAGATATAGTGCACTCAACTGCCATTCACTATATAGGGATTAGTGAAGGAGTGAATGAGTGAGCGATTTCAGACACAGCTCATGTTCTCACGCAGTGAAAAATACATCGCGGAGCAGAGAGGAGACTAACAACACACGGACAGACCAGTATACTTTTCGGTTACTTTTGATATTAAACATATTAAACAAAGTCTCAGCTTTCAAATATGGTCATTTTTTGAAAGAAATTTAAACAATAAATACCGTTTTGTGGCTCTTTAATGTGCCGTGACAGATCGCTGTAGAGCATCAGTTAAAGCTGCTCGTGATCCGATCATCTCTTCCTTCTAGTTCATTTATAGCATCAAATAAACATGAACGAACATAAGAAGTAATCTTGTTTAACCGCGGAAAGGCGTCAGTATATTCATTTTACCAAGTTCAAATCCTCCCATGTTAATCTACTAACTCTACTGGCTGCTTTTTCGGATAAAATGGCGGATGGCGAAGTATGATTGGTTAGAACACCTGTCAATCAAGCTCCACGCGAAGGGTCAATTACAATAGGTTTTCAGCACTTTGTGCTTGAACACCTAAAAAGCTGAACTATATGAAAAACAAGGGGAATATATGGATTAAAGTTCTGCTGTTAAGGAAAAGATCAGGACACCACTCAAGTCTTTTACTTTTTCCATTAAACAAAAAAGAAAGAACAACTAAAAGAAATAAAAATGTATGGAAGAAGATGTTTGGCTTGAGTGCTTCTCCGGAGTATGGTGGCTTAATCCAGTAATTGGAAAGGAGAATGGGTGACTTAAATTGAGTCACTAGGTAGCATAACTGAAGGAGCTGGATTTTGAAACTACACTCTGGAAAGAATAGTGAATGTGGGGCTTAAATAAGCCCCAGAGGAGGGAATCTTGAAGATTTTATTATTTAGAAAACAAGTCATTTAGCCTTATAAGAATACACCATTATTTCTCTGTGTCTTTGGAGTGACTTTGAAAGACTGCAAGGCCTAAAATGCTGGCGTGACTTTGGAAGAAGAGAAGGCTGAGACAACAGAGAGTGTTATTTCAGTATGTCACATGGTACAAAAGTATTTCTCAAAATATCTATATGTATGTATGACCTTTTTTGGAAAGGTTGAAGGTATGAGGAGCTGGGCACAGCTCAGGAGTGCTTCTCTGGATTTCGACGAAATGTCATATGGCGTCACCTATATGATGCACTAGGATGAGAATGCGTTGTGATGTCATGAGCGCACACACACAACAACGATTATGAAAATTGATAGGGATGATTGGATTTTTGAATTTCAAATCATTTGCAACTGTGACAAAAAATAAATGTTATTAGTTATGTAAAGTTTCTAAATATGACTATGACACAGCAAAGTAGCTTTCAGACCTTTTAATGAACTTTTCAATAGAGAGCCTAAGTCCCTCCCCTTCCGGTTGGCCACCATGGGACCTAAACTCGGAAAAATATTGTATGGTAGTCAATGGCGAGAGACAACAAATTTTTTGATCTCGTTTGAATTGTGCCCTGAATTACACATATGATGTTTGGCAATTTAAACGATACATTTTAAAGTAAAAAAAGTTGCAGTTTGATGTAAAAACTGTTGCGATATAAGACTGTGAAAATAAGTAATTACAAAGACTACAAAACCCAAAAGGCGCGCATGAGACGGCATACCTTTTCTCTCAATGAATGAAGCTAACTTTACTGAAGGTAACATCTGTCATGTTTTCTATAGTCTTACCTTATAATCGTAACGTTTCGCCGTCATGTTTTGTACCAGACTGCACACACACGAGCTTAGTGACGAGACGAGAGATGTAGTTCATTGCGCGATTTTCACATAAATCTAAATGTTACTCTTCTGTTTTATGACAAACTGCGACTTTCTTGACTTTCATAATTATCTTTTAAATTGACAAACATCATATGTGTAATTCAGGGCACAGTTCAGACGGAATAAAAAGATAACTTGTCTCTCCCCATTGACTTCCATGCATATTTTTTCCGAAACAAGGTCCCATGAGCCGGAAGCGGAGGGGCGGGACTTAGGCTCTCTATCCCCGTTACAATTCTTTCATTTCCTTGTCAACACTTCACTTCTTTTCTGACTATCCCCGCTGCATTCGCAGACTCAACTCAACTATATAACTCTAACGCCCCCTTGTGGACTCAATAAACAATGTCTGCTTCCAAACTAAAACACATCACATGTGGAAATAATATAACAACATCACATGTTATAAATCGTAAACATTACAAGTTACACTACTAGTTACCAGAGAAAGTAATATGACTGTAACGCATTACTAGTAACTACTGCCCAACACTGCACAAGAACTAGTCTGAACAACTAGCAGTGAGTTAGTGCTAATCAGACTTTACAGATTCAAATTACACCAATATGCCTCTTTATGTAACTGGTTTAAAACAGTTATGATCAGTCTTGTACAAAATAATTAGATGACTAACTTGAAAGACTATAGAAGTTTATGCAACTTAGTGTTTTCAATTCTGGTTCACGTTCACATATATATTGTCTTCCTAACATACACTGTACATTAAATTCATTAATTTCATTGTGAGCACTAAACATAATAATCAAGCATGGTTGGTCTGTTCTCTATGAAACTCTCACCTGAGCTGTGAGATGTAGGGCAGACACTGGAGGAATCCCCTCACTTCACTCTCTTCATCTGTCCAGTCTATCAGCTCTACTGGTTTCTTCTCTGTTTGTAGTTTCAGCACTTCTAGGAGGATGGAGCTCTTTCTCTCTGAGAGGTCTATGATCCAGACTGCAGGAGATACTGACTGATAAACTGGCTGTAATGCTGGAAGGACACTCCTGCCTGTTTGAGTCTCATAGTCCTTCACATGTGAACACAGATCCAGCAGGAAATCACACTGATCAATCTGATAGTCATCATAAATTTCATCATCGTCATAAAGCCAATAATCATCAAAGCAGAGAAATGATTTGTAGCTGAACACAGATGTTAAAAGCTCAATGAAATTCTCTCCTGTAGTTGTAACACACTTTGAAGCTGCAACAGTGAGATTCAGCAGAAACTGGGCAGCAGATTCTTTCATCTCTAAAGCATCTTCATGAATTCTGTGGAAAGAGACAAAATGAGAATGTTAATGTCCAGATCTGGATCAAATAAAATCCTGTATGTGTAACCCCTCCACCCGGGTCCTCGAACCCAGGTCTCCAGCATTAGAGTCAGGCGCTCTAACAAGGAGGCTAAAGACTGCAGCCTCTAGCATCTGTCACTAGAGCGCCTATTGAGATCAGAGGAGTGAGGTTTACTCGCACAGCAACTACTAGCTGGCCTCCGTTACATATGTGATCCACCATATAAATGATTTGTTTTTCCCATTTACTGTTTTTTTTTATGGCTGAATCAAGAGTGTTTATCTGTCTTTCAAATACAATTATACATGTATTTTAAGAATCAAGCTTTTCTGTTTTTTGTTTTGTTTTGTGTCTCAGGTTTCTATTAAACTAACTGTCATGGGTGTGTGAAGGAAGGCAGATGAAAACACAGAAGAATAAAGATCCAACACAAAGTTTACTGATCCAAACAAGCAGTAACATAACACACACAAGTATAGCGATGACCAGACAAACTCAAAGGGAACAAACATGAACTAATATACAAAAGATAACGAGGTGAACAGATTACCAAACTAACTAATGACAGTAACCATAGAAACTAATGACAGTAACCATAGAAACTAACTAGTGGAGAATATAAACAAAGGGAAACCAGGAACTGAAAGATTACAAACTAAAAGTCCAGGAACAAAACAAACTGAACATAATGGTGACACTTAACCCTTTAAAGTCCTCACCAAGAAAAAAGTGATGGAACATTTTTAGGTGTTCAAGCACTTTAGTGCTGAAAACCTATTGTATTTGCTATTTGAAAAAAAAAAAAAAACTAAAACGCATCGTGCAGCCCAAACCGTAAGGCCTAGAGACTTGAAACTCGCCCAGATGGTAGACCTCAAATATGGGGACAACCTAACAGAGTATGACCCCGTTTGGCCCATAGGTGGCGCTACAGCAACCAAAAGTACTAAATTGCTCATAACTCCTAGACCGTTTGACTTAGAATCAAGCTTTTTACACCACCGTAATCCCTGGCTCAAGACGGACAAGATGTAATTCTCCGATTTCGATTTGGGCGTTTTTGTTATGGCCAATTTTGTTCAAAACCTACTTTTGCGAACTAGTCCCTGGTTTTTTTCCCAATCGGAACCAGACCAGTGCAGAAATGTTCTCTGGAGTCTGAATATCAATAATTATCAAAAAAAAGTAAAAATTTTGATTAACGGTCGCTAGGGGGCGCAAAAAGAACGTTGTGGGAGGAGCCTATTTGACTAAAATGGCTATAACTCCAGAAGTAAATGAGGTAGGTTCACCAAACTTGGTACACATGTGCATGAGTTTAATGTGAGTTCACAGTAAAAAAAATCGCGACGATCGCACACTAGGTGGCGCTATAACATTAAAAAAACATAAAAGAGGGTGTGGCCACCTGACCGTTAGTCCGATTGACTTGAAAATTGGTATGCAGTGTCTTGGTCCAAGCCCCCATGTATGTGTAAAAGGATATTGGCGTATCTCAAAAAACATGGCCACCATCGGCCAATGAAATTTGAGCACCTATTAAACAAGGTTAACGGTGTCCGATCGGAACGAAACTCAACGGGCATGTTCGACTCGTGGCCCAAGAGGTCTGTAAGAGTTTTGAAAGAAATCGGCCACTAGTAGGCGCTAACGAGTTTTACGGCTCTGTAATCACGTGGTGTTTCACACATCCCCATAATATGCATATCAGTATATAGGTCTCCTCATGCCGAAGAACTTTGCCTCTAGAACCATTGCTGTCAGTCAAATCGTTCATTAAATATTCACGAATATGTTAAAAACCTACTTTTGCGAACTAGTCCCTGGTTTTTCGCCCGATCGGAACCAGACCAGTGTAGAACAATTCTCTGGACTCTCTAGATCAATAATTATCAAAAAAAAGTTGAAATTTGCCCTTTGGTTCACTATAACAGGGTCGTTTAGAAAATGGGTGTGTCAAAATACACTCAAAAGCCTATAAATCATACATAAAAACTCAGAACTTCACAAAAATTGGTGGGCATATGTGACATAACATAGTGAAGAGGCATGCAAAGTTTTATGGAGATTGGACAATTGTTGGCGCTATAACTGTTAAAAAGCTTTAAAACCATATACTTCCTATGGTAAATTGCCTGTATAAATGGTGTTTTCCATCTATTATGTCAGTGGTTAAATTTATGCTAAATAAAACTTAATGTTTTTTGATGCTTTTGAGCATAACTGCCTTAACTGCCTTAATTGCTTGAACACCGCTAAATGCTGCTAGCAGCTTTAATTTTGTTTGCATTTCTTATCTCCTTATGTCGCTAGAAAGCACACTCAATGTATTTTTTTTTAAACACATCCCATCATTTTTAAAATATCAGCCTCTACCAAATGGTTGAGATGTCACTTAATGGTAATAAATGGTACCGGAATTCATACACATATTATGGAAATCAGAAAAATAAATAACACAAATAACTAAAAGTAACAAAAAGAGCAAATGATAGTAATATAATGGCATTTTAGGCTTTTATGTTTCAAGAAAGTGTGGTAGAGCAACAGGATTTTTTTTTTTTCATTCATTGCCCATCATAATTTATGATCAAAACCTTTTCTGATCTTGATAAAACCCATTGTCAGAAAGGTCTGAGTCTCAAGGTTCCATATTTTGTGACAGAAGTGATATTTGGACAGAAATTAATTAATTTGTTACGGCAGAATGCATACAATTAAATTCAATTGAATTGATGTCCTCCAGGGGCTATTTTTGGAATTACGCCTAAACAAAATCTCATGGGAACTTCCATTTTTGTGATATCAACTTCAAATTTGGAACACAACTTGGTTAGATATATGTCTTTGATTTGATAGTAATTGTATAGTAAAAAATATTTTGTAAAATATATATTTGATATAAAAGAAAAAACATTAAATACAGTATATTTGATTTAATGTAAATTTAAAACTTCCATAACTTTTTCATACTTTTTTTTAAGTGCTTTTACTTCAGCAATAATCTGAGTGTTTTCTTTAAAGCAAGACCAAACTTAGGTCTTTATTCCAACACATTCTTGAATTACAACCAAGTTTTAATAGTGCATTGTAATGTCCATTCTCAAAAAGGAGGATGCCAGTTAACCGTTATGTGCCAAATCAACCGTTTGGTTGAGCATGTTTTTGAAAAAATATTAAAAACATACTTACTTTTTTTCATGGCACCAAGTAACATAATTTTGTAAAGTTAGGGCTCTTACAGTATGTAAAAAAAAATGCTTAGCTTGCAAAATTTCACCAAAAACATTTCACATGGCTGGGACGATTTGTTTGTTTCTGACATCTATGTTTTTTATTTTTTTATTGAACACAATTATTTACAAAACATAATTTACAAAATCTCTCATTGCGAGTCTCGTGTGCAGAACTATATATATATATATATTGTCCTCAGTCAGTTACCTGGAAGCTTTACAAATTATAGTGACAAATATTTTGAGACATCTTCACATAGAGAGTAAATGTTATCACTGGAGTCTTTCAGAAGTTTCAAAGAAGCAAAATATTCCCTCAGTTCAATTTTAAACACCATTAGGGATGGATTTTTATTTTGCCATTTACATTTATGAATATGGTATTTACCCATAATTGTTATATTTTAAATTCTAAAGTTCCTTCGGAAGGTTTTCATAACCAAAAAGAATTTGCTCTATCTTTAATTGTATAATTCTCTTCATTTTTATTTCCAGCCAATTCATGACATCTTGCCAGAGTCTTTTTATCACTAAACAAGAGTAAAACAAATGTTCAATATGTTCATCTTCCTGGGAGCAGAACACACATGGCTCCACTTCAAAACCAAATCTCTTTTTAAGCATTGCTGCTGCTGGATAATATCCATTTATAATTTTGAATTGCATTTCTTTGATTTTAGGTATAGGCCATTGCATGAACCTGATGTAATTATTTGTTATTTTGTCATCATAATGCCTTATTTTTATATTTCTGTCAAAATCATAAAATAGTCTACATTTGAATATTTTGCTAATACAATGCTACATTTTACGCTATTTAGGGGAATTTGGTTTTGTTGCAGTATAGGCAAATTTATTTGACTTTTGGAATAATGTAAATAGTTTTGTATCATATTTAATAGGGCTATTGGTATTGCTTTATATACCTTGCTATAATCCCTTATTAAACTTTGTATATTCAATTTTGTTTTAAAATCCGTAAAAGTAAGAAAATTACCTTGTTCATCTAATATTTCTGTGATGAAAATGATTCCATTTTCAAACCAATTTCTGAAAAAAAGTGTTTTTCTACTTATTGTATCACTCTGTTATTCCACAGGGTGGAGCCATGTGGTGGAAAATGATACCATAGAGAATCAGGTTTATCTAAAAAGGCTTTTACCCAGTTAAAGCTCCAGTCGGCAAGTCTGGCAGATTGAGTGGACTTAGGCAAAATTTTGAATGTTTACAAATCTCATGCCCCTCCCCCACTATCAACGGATACCCTCCCACCGACTCACCGAGTTCAGTGCGTGTGCAGGTTTTCTGTGAACGCGCCCGTCTCATCAGCATCCATCAACACCATGGAGTATTTGCAGGTATGCTGCCTTGGCTAATCTACCGATAGATTGCAATTGCTAACGTCATTTATACTCTAAATGAGCTTACTTGATCTGTTAGTGTTTTGAAAGCGAGATACATCCGCCATCACTCTTCGTTACTGCGCGAACTTCAGGCGTGTGCATGTGATTGTAACGTGCGCGAGGGGTGGCGTGTGGCCGATCTGTGATTGACAGTCAGAACTCACACACCCCTGCGCTGATTGGACCCGATGAACCGGGAGCTGTGGATTTTTGCAAAACAAATAACACGCTCCAGGTGGAGTTAGAAACTCTGGGTTTTTTCTAAAACCACTTTATTTATGTTGTTCTGTCGGATTATAGTGTCGAATTCACTGAATATGATCAAAAATTTTTTACCGACGGCAGCTTTAACTCTAAAAACTCCAACCATAGATTCAAAATCAATTGTTTTTAAGCCCCCTTTATTATAGTCCTTTACAAGTTGTGATTTTTTGATGTAGTGCGTTTTATTATGCCAGATGAATTGGTAAATTATAGTATTTGCTTTTCTTATGTTTTGTGAACTAATAGAATAGCTTGGGTAAATTAATTTAGAAATCCCTTCTGATTTTGACAATAGGTTACGTCCTAAAATAGTCTCTTGTTAACCAATGATTTAAAATTTCTCAGTGATATTTTTGGATTATCTTATTGCCAAGTTTTTAGATAGATGAATGCCCAAGTATTTAACATAATTCTTAACTGGAATCATCTCCAAGTCTGTCTCAGTGCAATTATATAAAGGTAATATTTCAAATTATTTTAGATTAAGGCAAAGGCCTGATGCCCTGGAAAAAACAGAAATCACATTTAAAGCCTTCTGAAGAATTGATTTGTCCTTTAGAAAGATCACTGTATCGTCAGAAAATTGGCTCATTTTCAATTCGGTGTCACAGACTTTTATCCCTTCAAGGTCTTTATCATTTACTACAAAATAGGCCAAAAGCTGCGTAGAGAGAATGAATAATTTTGGGGAAATTGGGCACCCTTGTCTTATTCCACAAGAGATATTGATTCTTGGAGTGATGTCTGATTGAAGTGAATATATAACTGTATATTTGGTTATAAAACATTCTGATTACCTTACAAAAGTTGTTACCAAACACAAAAAGTTGGAGCGATTCCAGTAAAAAGTCATGTTCGATAGAATCAAATGCCTTGAAAAAAATCAATAAACAATATTAGGCTTTCTGTGTTAATAAGGCTCTGGTAATCTAACATGTCCATAATTAGTCTCACATTATTATGAATATGTCTACCTTTAATAAAAGCTGACTGAAATTCATCTATTAACTTGACACTTTTTACTCTGTTAGCATATACCAAAGCTAGTAATTTGTAATCATTGCAAAGTAGAGTTATAGGTCTTCAATTATCTAATAGTAATAAGTCTTTATTGGGTTTGGGCAACAAGGTTATTAGACCAGTTTTCATTGTTGGGGATAACTGACCATTTTTTATGCAATCGAGATACGTGCTAAATAATGAAGCAGTGACCTGCTTCATCACTTTTATAATCAATAATTTTCCCTATAAACCTAAAAAATAAAATCATCACTCCTGCAGAATGAGAAGTTCCATGTGAATACAAAATATTGTCTCCCCATTGTTGCTTCCAGAATTTTTCATCGTCCTTGTAACAAAATAAGGTTGGCTTTGACTTCATTACAAAATAAATAAATGGCCTTAATGTTATTTTTTAAACCTCGAACATTTAAAGAACTAAAAACAATAGACATACAAATGAAACAAAATACACGCTCTTAAATGCGCTTGAAAAAAAAAAGGATTTAAGGCAGGAATGAACAATCTGTCATAGAGTTCAACTTTGACATTGACAGTAACAGTCCTCTTAATCGAACTTTCTGAATCAAGGTGATGACACTATCCTTAACCTGTGAAAGCTGCCGCCACTCTTTTCATGTCTATAACACAATACCCTTCCTTCAAGTAAGCTTTCTTCCCGTTGCGTCTGGCCTCTTGTGCCGTTGGATACAGCTTTGCCCGGGCTTCACGATCTTCTTTTGACCAGTCCTGTCTGAATTGGACATGCAGCTCCTTGCAGACTCTGGCCTCCCTCGACCTCCTGCAGATCTCATCCCTCGTCGTCCGCATGCCAAACTGTATGATGACATCTTTCTTTTCCAGACGATGGACAGTATCAACCTTGTCTCGTATTTTTCCCACTGACATCGGAATCACAATACCGATCACCCTTTCTCTTGTATCCTCGTTTTCCTTCTCCGGTAGCCCAATCAATTTGAGATTCCATCGTCTTCTGTATCGATTTCCCGGCATCTTTCCTTCAGCTCCTTATTCTCTTTTGTCAGCCAATCCACTTGCACTTTGAGTAGAATTATTTCTCTTTTATTTTCTGTCACCTCCTTTTCGTTATTTTGAATGCATGTTCAAAGTTTTCAAACTTTCTTTCGAACGCATCCAATCTTTCCTCAAATCTTTGTGACAGAGTGTGAATAGCATCATATGTGCTTTCCATGCTTACTTCCCTGGATTCATCTCTCCTCTTTAGTTTCTTTGGATTTGGACTCTGTAACAGAGTGTGTTCGCTCAGAGGTTTTGCCATCTGCATCTTTTCTTCAACAAATTCGTCAAAACATGCCTCACGTATCCCGTCCACACTGTAGTCCTGTTCATTGAGGCTAATGGTGTTAGCCATTTTTTCCGAATGTATTACTTTGTGCATCTTTTCAAAAAAGTGTCTCACAATAGTCTTTTAAGAGTGATGTCTACCTCACAATGACTTGATGGGGCCTGTTGTTCAAAATGAACTGTTTTGGATGTCAAAATCAATTTTTCTGTCGGACCCTGCAACTTTTACGACTGCTCACTCCGCCATCTTGCTCCTTTCAAAATTGACATCTATGTTAGAAGTGTTGTGACAAGTGCTGTTGATTGACACTGTGACATATAGTGGATTTTTTGGCATAACATACATCAACCAGATGGTAGAGATGGCTCAATCAGTTTGAGTTAAAGGCACACCGCGGAACTTTTGGCCACTAGTGGCGCTCGACCTGTAACTTACACGTCTAGCGTCCCTAGAGGCCACAAGCTCTGCAGCACAGTCGCAAAAGTCAACAAACAGTCAACCGGTCAGCCTCCCGTTTCTTTAGATTGTTTGAATAATATAAATTATATACACAAAATAAATTGAACAAAAGTAAACAGAAAACAATGTCTGATCAGGTAATTCGCACAGACAAGAGGTGCCCAATCCTGCTCCTGCCTAACGTCTGTCCTGCACAGTTCATCTCCAACCCCAATCAAACACACCTGAAGCAAACAATTAACGTCTTCAGGATCGCTTGAAAATTAAAGACAGGTGTGTTTGATTAGGGTTGGAGATTAAATCGTGTAACAATCGTGATATAAGTCACAACATACTGCCGTTATTTGTAGGCTTCATTTTGTTTGTCCTTTTACACACATATGAGCTGAAGTCTAAAAATAATGGCAGTATGTTGTGACTTATATCAGTTTTGTTACACGATTTCCCGACTTCGCAGTAAATATTACATTATACACTTTTATGCCGATGTTTAGGTTTTATTTTCAGTCATCATTTTCTTCGCCGTTTGAAGAATCTCCCGAAACGGGGAGAGGACGAGAAGGATGCGGAGGACGACGAGGGAGAGCCAGGGATAAATGGAGGACCAGATAGATTCCGTAACATGGCCAGGCAGACAACAAATTCGAAAAAAATAGAGATAGTGTGCAAGCAATATATTTAATTTACTAGTCCAAAAGCATGACGGCCAGGTCAGCATCGGTTGGGCACCCCTTCTCCTACTTTAGCTCATGCCAGCGAGCGAATGCTGGACCAATGTTGATCCTCGTCCTGGCTTTTAATTTGTCACTCTCCCTTTCTTTTTATAGTGTCCTCTGACAAAACCTTTGCCTTCTTCCTTGTAACGTTAGCTGTTGGTTCGGCCATGACGAAAACATACAGACGGCAATAAAACGCGAGTTGAGCTCTCACGTCAGAATCTTTGGAAGTTGGGGTGGGGAAGTGACGTATGCCGTAAAGCAGTCGAATTTTGTAGTTCTTTTTGTGCTCGGGTTCCTACCCGAAAGCCGAAGTTACATAGTGCTAGTAAAAGCGATACAGACACTGTCAGGCTATGGCAGACGTGTCATTCAACCTATTGTAAGTCGATGTACCATCTCAAGGGTTTTGATAATATATTATAAAGGTTAAAAAAATACACAGTGTGCCTTTAAGTTAGGTACTCCTCTCAATAAAATATAGTGACTAAAAATGTGCTCAACCATTTGATAGAGCAGGCAGTTAAAATGAAAAAAAAAAAAAAAAATGTAATTTCTTTAAAACATTCTTTCTAAATTATTTAAGCCATTGAATCAAATATTATGAAGGTAAAACTGCGGCAGACAGACAGTTCTTACACTGTGTTTGTCTGCTGACTATCATGAAAGTAAACACTTTATCTAGAGCTTCATTTAAGTAAAGCACAGTTGTGTCCTGTGTATGATCACATCAGTAATCACATTCACATGCACTTTACATGTTTGATTTCAGGCGGACTAAATCTATTATTCATCTTCTAATGCCATGTAAATGTCTTAGTCTGAATAAAATTAACAAACTAACAAACCTAGATAATGTGATTGTAGTTTTTCTTCATCCAGTACGTATACATTTTAATAAAACTACAATTGGCTTCATCATTGTGCACATTCTCTGAAAGACAGAGGTAATGTACTATGTGTATTTATTTCTGTAAATATTTGATTATGTATTGTGTCAGTTTTATTTGGATAGAGAGATGAAGATTGTAGTTTGAATATGCAAAAACCCTCTGTGGCTCAATTATAACTGCACATGTAAACATACTGTGAGCTGCATGAAGCTGCTATAATAGAAATGAACACAATCACTCTCTACACAGCAAAAACAAACTGACTGAATGAGGGTGAGAGCAGGATTTCAACAACAGATCTACTTACAGCTGTACAACTCTAATACTGACAAAACCACACGTCAATGTATTGTTTCTTTTTTATGATGACATGCAATTCAATTCTGGTTCATGTTCGCATACATGTTGTTTAATAAATATTTAAGTTAATTTCATTACATTAATTTTATTGTGAGCACTGAGTACAATAATCAAGCATGTTCCTCATGAGACTCTCACCTGAGCTGTGAGATGTAGGGCAGACACTGGAGGAATCCCCTCACTTCACTCTCTTCATCTGTCCAGTCTATCAGCTCTACTGGTTTCTTCTCTGTTTGTAGTTTCAGCACTTCTAGGAGGATGGAGCTCTTTCTCTCTGAGAGCTTTATTCTCCAGACTGCAGGAGATGCTGACTGATAAACTGGCTGTAATGCTGGAAGGACACTCCTGCCTGTTTGAGTCTCATAGTCCTTCACATGTGAACACAGATCCAGCAGGAGATCACACTGATTCTCAGTATAATAATCATCATCATCCTCATAACAGGGGAAAGATGTGTAGCTGCACACAGATGTTAATAGTTCAGTGTAATTTTCTTCTGTATTCGCATCAAACTCTGATGCTGAAACAAACAGATTCAGCAGAAACTTTACAGCAGTTTCTCTCATCCTGTCGATAATGCCAGAAAATCTGTGTAGACACACATAATTATCACTTTATTTTCCAGTGTAGGAGAATATAAAATATTGAATATAAGTGAAAAAATAATCCTAAATTGAATTTAGTAAAATAAGTATTTTTGTGTAGTATCTATCTTTTGGAATCTAAATACAATTAAAATTTTGAGTAACTTAATTTCCTTAAACCTTTCATTTCCAGTAAATGTAATTGGCGCATATTGAGTTGATATGAAGATAAACTGCGTCAGACTGACAGTTTCTACACGGTTTAATTTCTGATTTGACAGTAAACACTTAATCTAGAGCTTCATTAAAGTCCAGTGATGTTTTGTCCTGTATTACGTCACATCAGTAATCACTCTCTCACACACACACACACACACACACACACACACACACACACACACACACACACACACACACACACACAGACACACACACACACACACACACACACACACACACACACACACACACACACACACACACACACACACACACACACACACAAATACATGAACACAATCACTCTCTACACAGCAAAAACAAACTGACTGAATGAGGTTGAGAGCAGGATTTCAACAACAGATCTACTTACAGCTGTACAACTCTAATACTGACAAAACCACACGTCAATGTAGTGTTTTCTTATTTTATAATGACATGCAATTCAATTCTGTTTTATGTTCGCATACATATTGTTTAATAAATATTTCAGTTAATTGCATTACATTAATTTTATTGTGAGCACTGAATACAATAATCAAGCTTATACCATGGTCTGGGTGAATACTCGATTCTGATTGGCTGCAGGGTGTCCGTTAAAAAGTGATAGAGGACACCTAGTAAAGTAGTTCTGGTGAAACTGCCTGTTTACCGTTCGAAATTAATAAATAAATGCGCTGCCTACAAAAGCTGTGAGTAACCATAGCAACAGGCAGTCCACACAGGGCGCGCGCTCGTTCAGGGTCCTGGGTTGCGCGATGATGCAATCGGCTGTTCTGGGGCTAATACTAATACAACAATGAGCGACTTCGTTATTTCATCTTCAGTCTCTCACACTGCTCTCACGGACTGACGGAGCCCAGTGAGCCCGCAGACTGCTCTCGCATCGATGGCCTGTCACAGACATTATTTGACGGGGCTCTCCAGTCCAGCATCGGAGAGTCGACCTAACGTTAGCAGCTACAGCGGTGCTTCGGAGGTTGTGGTTAGTGTAGACAAGTGTAACACATAGTGTTTTATGTGTAATAAAAAAAAATAACTATGCCTTTGTGTTTCATGAACTAAAAATGCATTTTTGAACCTGAAGGGTTCTACAAGCTGAGCGGACTATAAATATCTCCGGTTGCTAAATAAACCCGTCAGGCAAGTTATTATTTGTAAAAACTAGAGATTTAGCCTAATTAAAATATAAACTAATGTTTTAAAAATGTTTTATTTGGCAAGTGACCATGGTATAAGCGGGTTAATGCCCTTCGAGGTGTCCGTTGTAAGGTTTTAATGGACTTCGGCGGAGGCAACCGTCCTCCACTGCGCGTCGGCCGGTTTACACCTCGCCGTCGTCCATTAAAACCTTACAACGGACACCTCGTCGGGCATTAACCCTTACATGGTTGGTCTGTTCCTCATGAAACTCTCACCTGAGCTGTGAGATGTAGGGCAGACACTGGAGGAATCCCCTCACTTCACTCTCTTCATCTGTCCAGTCTATCAGCTCTACTGGTTTCTTCTCTGTTTGTAGTTTCAGCACTTCTAGGAGGATGGAGCTCTTTCTCTCTGAGAGCTTTATTCTCCAGACTGCAGGAGATGCTGACTGATAAACTGGCTGTAATGCTGGAAGGACACTCCTGCCTGTTTGAGTCTCATAGTCCTTCACATGTGAACACAGATCCAGCAGGAGATCAGACTGATACTTAGTATAATAATTATTCTCCTCACAGGGGAAAGATGTGTAGCTGCACACAGATGTTAATAGTTCAGTGTAATTTTCTTCTGTATTTGCATCAAACTCTGATGCTGAAACAAACAGATTCAGCAGAAACTTTACAGCAGTTTCTCTCTTCCTGTAGATAATGGCAGAAAATCTGTGGAGACACACATAATTATCACTTTATTGTCCAGTGTAGGAGAATATAACATATTGAATATAAGTGAAAATATAATCCTAAATTGAATTTAGTAAAATAAGTATTTTTGTGTAGTATCTATCTTTTGGAATCTAAATACAATTAAAATTTTGAGTAACTTAATTTCCTTAAACCTTTCATTTCCAGTACATGTAATTGGCGCATATTGAGTTGATATGAAGATAAACTGCGTCAGACTGAAAGTTTCTACACGGTTTATTTTCTGATTTGACAGTAAACACTTAATCTAGAGCTTCATTAAAGTCCAGTGCTGTTTTGTCCTGTATTACGTCACATCAGTAATCACTCTCTCACACACACACACACACACACACACACACACACACACACACACACACACACACACACACACACACACACACACACACACACACACACACACACACACACACACACACACACACACACACACACACACGAACACAATCACTCTCTACACAGCAAAAACAAACTGACTGAATGAGGGTGAGAGCAGGATTTCAACAACAGATCTACTTACAGCTGTACAACTCTAATACTGACAAAACCACACGTCAATGTAGTGTTTTCTTATTTTATAATGACATGCAATTCAATTCTGGTTTATGTTCGCATACGTTTAATAAATATTTCAGTTAATTGCATTACATTAATTTTATTGTGAGCACTGAATACAATAATCAAGCATGGTGGGTCTGTTCCCTATGAAACTCTCACCTGAGCTGTGAGATGTAGGGCAGACACTGGAGGAATCCCCTCACTTCACTCTCTTCATCTGTCCAGTCTATCAGCTCTACTGGTTTCTTCTCTGTTTGTAGTTTCAGCACTTCTAGGAGGATGGAGATCTTTCTCTCTGAGAGCTTTATTCTCCAGACTGCAGGAGCTGACTGATAAACTGGCTGTAATGCTGGAAGGACACTCCTGCCTGTTTGAGTCTCATAGTCCTTCACATGTGAACACAGATCCAGCAGGAGATCACACTGATCAATCTGAAACTCAGTATCATCATAATAATCCTCATCACAGGGGAAAGATGTGTAGCTGCACACAGATGTTAATAGTTCAGTGTAATTTTCTTCTGTATTTGTATGAAACTCTGATGCTGAAACAAACAGATTCAGCAGACACTTTACAGCAGTTTCTCTCTTCATGTCGATAATGTCAGAAAATCTGTGGAGACACACGCATGCACGCACGCACGCACGCACGCACGCACGCACGCACGCACGCACGCACGCACGCACACACACACACACACACACACACACGTTATAAAACAAACTAAAGAATCCAAAAGCCTCTCTATATATTTATATAGGGAGCTAACGCTGGTTACACCATGAAATCATACATTTTTGTTTTTTGACGTTTCCAGGTGACACTATTCTCACTTTAAAAATTTATTTTAAAGGCTTTCATAATATTGCATTTATTGAAAAATAATTTTAAAAGATTATATTAATTTTAATGGAAAAATAGCTCATCAAATTTTATAAAAATTGCATTGTATCATAAAATCCCCTCAAAATTCTAAATAACAATCAAAAAGTATTATTGAACAAAAAAATATTACATTGATTTCCCTGAAGAAAAGAAAAGTTACATTTCAAGGCTTGGGTCACTTTTGACCATGAAGGGACCAAGTGTGAGCCCAAAATGAAGAGGCTCAGATCCTGTAAATATGTGATTATGTATTGTGTGATGTATATTTGGACAGAGAGATTAAGATTGTAGCTCGACTATGCAGAAACCCACTTTAGCTCGATTATAACCGCATATATAAACACTCTGTGAGCTGCATGAAGCTGATATAATAGAAATACATGAACAGTTAAATGTGTGATGAGAACTGTGTTGGGCTCGTTACTCAAAACATGTATTATTTACTCATTACTAGTTACTCCTTTCAAATATAATATTATTACTGTATTTATTACGGTACTCACGGCGAACAGTAATTAATTACACTACTAGTTACATTACTTTTCCATTACACCTACAAAAAATTGGTAATTGCTTTATTTCTGCAGTCTGTGAATCCATGAAAGTTACAAATAAACGAAGAGTACAACTGTCTCAAACTGATGACAAGCCACACTTTTTAAAATAACTTCTGTTATTTAATAAAGCAGCAACATAGAAAAAATAAAGGCTGTATTTCCAGCCGCTATATGATGTGCTTCTCCATCTTCAGATACAGACTTGCTGCGTTGATGATGTCATGAGCGCACACACACAACAACGATTATGAAAATTGATAGGGATGATAGGATTTTTGAATTTCAAATCATTAGCAATTGTGACAAAAAATAAATGTTATTAGTTACACTACAAGTTACCAGAGAAAGTAATATGACTGTAACACATTACTAGTTACTGCCCAACACTGCACAAGAACTAGTCTGAACAACTAGCAGTGAGTTAGTGCTAATCAGACTTACTTTACAGATTCAAATTACACCAATATACCTCTTTATGTAACGTTTTAAAACAGTTATGATCAGTCTTGTATAAAATAATTAGATGACTAACTTGTAAGACTAGTCTAAGAAGTTTATGCAACTTAGTGATTTATATTCTGGTTCACGTTCACATATATATTGTCTTCCTAACGTACACTATAGCTACATTAAATTCATTCATTTTATTGTGAGCACTAAACATAATAATCAAGCACGGTTGGTCTGTCCCTCATGAAACTCTCACCTGAGCTGTGAGATGTAGGGCAGACACTGGAGGAATCCCCTCACTTCACTCTCTTCATCTGTCCAGTCTATCAGCTCTACTGGTTTCTTCTCTGTTTGTAGTTTCAGCACTTCTAGGAGGATGGAGATCTTTCTCTCTGAGAGCTTTATTCTCCAGACTGCAGGAGATGACTGATAAACTGGCTGTAATGCTGGAAGGACACTCCTGCCTGTTTGAGTCTCATAGTCCTTCACATGTGAACACAGATCCAGCAGGAAATCACACTGAGTCCAGGTATAACAATTATTCTCATCATAGGGGAAAGATGTGTAGCTGCACACAGATGTTAATAGTTCAGTGTAATTTTCTTCTGTATTTGCATCAAACTCTGATGCTGAAACAAACAGATTCAGCAGAAACTTTACAGCAGTTTCTCTCTCCATGTCGATAATGCCAGAAAATCTGTGGAGACACACATAATTATCACTTTATTGTCCAGAGTAGGAGAATATAAAATATTGAATACAAGTGAAAATATAATCCTAAATTGAATATTTTGTAAAAAAAAAAAAAAAGTATTTCTGTATAGCTTCCATCTTTTGTAATCAAAAAAAAAAAAAAAAAAAGTTTGAGCAAAATTCCTGTTGATTTCAGCCACTGAATTTATGAAAGCGAATTTACAAAGCGAAATAAAATGGACCAAACATCGCATGTCGAATATTAGGCTGTATTTTTGAACAGAATTCTTATTTTGGAAATGAAATCTGAAAGTTCAAAATGGATTGATTTTTTAATAATGAAAATGTGTGTGAAATGTTTTGAATTTAAATATTTTTAAACAGCTTGAATATACAACCATGTAGAATTTCAACCCATTAAAATGCAAGCAGAGTTAATGCATTGCACATTTTTTCAAGTAGTGCAATTCAACAAGCTTTATTGTTTCAAAAACATTTGTCATTATTTTACTTCCATATCCATTATAGTCAAGTTCTGTTTTGTCCTGTATTACGTCACATCAGTAATCACATTTACACACACTTTAAACATTACATTTCAGTTGGGCTAAAGCATTATTCGTCTTTTAAAATGTTGTAAAATGTTTCAGTCCAGTTGGAATTGTACTGGTTTGGTGTTTCTGAAGATGGAAGAACAGGCAGCAGATAATGTGAGTGTATCTTGACTTCATCCAGTATAGAATACAACCAGAATACAACTGGCCTCATCGTTGTGCACTAACTGTGAAAGTCATCCGGCCACTGAGGTGTCAGCAAAACCACACTTCAATTCAGTCTTTTCAATTCTGGTTCACGATCACATTTATATTGTCTACCCAACATATACATTGATTTCCTTAATTTTATTGTGAGCACTGAATACAATAATCAAGCATGGTTGGTCTATCCCTCATGAAACTCTCACCTGAGCTGTGAGATGTAGGGCAGACACTGGAGGAATCCCCTCACTTCACTCTCTTCATCTGTCCAGTCTATCAGATCTACTGGTTTCTTCTCTGTTTGTAGTTTCAGCACTTCTAGGAGGATGGAGCTCTTTCTCTCTGAGAGCTTTATTCTCCAGACTGCAGGAGCTGACTGATAAACTGGCTGTAATGCTGGAAGGACACTCCTGCCTGTTTGAGTCTCATAGTCCTTCAAATTTGAACACAGATCCAGCAGGAAACGTGATTTTTCAGTCAGATTCTCTTTACGTAATTCATCATCATCATCATCATCATCATCATCATCATCATCAGAATAATAGAAAGATGTGTTGCTGATCACAGATGTCAGTAGTTCAGTGTTGTTCTCCTCTGTCGCTGCAACACTCAAATTCACCAGAAACTTGAATGCTGATTCTTTCTTGACTTCTTCATCCAAAGTGTCTTTAGAAAATCTATGGACACAGAGACATGACCTGTTAATGTTGTCATTTAACTCCCTTAACACATTAAAGGGATAGTTCACCCAAAAATGAAAATGTTGTCATATTTTACTCTTGGAAAAAATACTATTGAAGGAAATGTTTACCAGCAACTGTTTGGATTTCAACATTCTTCATAATATCTTCTATTAAAATAAAATAAACAAAATAATAAAATAAAATAAAATAAAATAGAGCTTTATTGGCCATTTACCCATGAAACACTCACCTGAGCTGTGAGATGTAGGGCAGACACTGGAGGAATCCCCTCACTTCACTCTCTTCATCTGTCCAGTCTATCAGCTCTACTGGTTTCTTCTCTGTTTGTAGTTTCAGCACTTCTAGGAGGATGGAGATCTTTCTCTCTGAGAGGTTTATTATCCAGACTGCAGGAGATGCTGACTGATAAACTGGCTGTAATGCTGGAAGGACACTCCTGCCTGTTTGAGTCTCATAGTCCTTCACATGTGAACACAGATCCAGCAGGAAACGTGATTTTTCAGTCAGATTCTCTTTACGTAATTCATCATCATCATCATCATCATCATCATCATCATCATCAGAATAATAGAAAGATGTGTTGCTGATCACAGATGTCAGTAGTTCAGTGTTGTTCTCCTCTGTCGCTGCAACACTCAAATTCACCAGAAACTTGAATGCTGATTCTTTCTTGACTTCTTCATCCAAAGTGTCTTTAGAAAATCTATGGACACAGAAACATGACCTATTAATGTTGTCATTTAACTCTCTTAACACATTAAAGGGATAGTTCACCCAAAAATGAAAATGTTGTCATCTTTTACTCTTGGAAAAAATACTATTAAAGGAAATGTTTACCAGGAACTGTTTGGATTCCAACATTATTCTATTAATAAAATTCGAATTTTGTAGTTCTTTTTTCTGCACGGGTTCCTACCCGAAACCCGAAGTTACATAGTGCCAGTAAAAGCGATACAGACCCCGTCAGGCTATGGGAGACGTGTCATTTAACTTATTTTAAGTCGATGTACCATCACAAGGGTCTTGGAAATATATTATGAAGGTTGAAAAACTACATAGTGTTACTTTAAACTGCATGTAGGGAAGATGTGAAAGGTTTCTCCCAGCCTTGTGGGGGAGCTGTGTTCTATGAGTTTCATTGTGTGAGTGAGCCCTTTTTTACCGTCTATGTTCTTTACATGGGTGGAGCTGTTGTATTCATAGACATAATAAATACATAGACGCCCTATAGGCCTTTATCACAGTCACATCCTGCTCCGATTAGTAGCGTAAAGGAATTTCCACCTGCATTATTGTCAATGGACGGACGGCAGTTTTGAGAAGAAATTTATTCTAATTTAGTTTCACTTAACAATAAGCGTCAATATTTAAAATAGTTTATTTAGACTTACACGATACCCTACTGTCATCTTTTATTCTAATCAATAACATTATCAAAGATACGCGAATGCGATTGTCAGCGCTGCCCATGATTAACAAGCAGCGCGCAGTTACTGCCAGATGAATAATCAAACGGATTTATGTTTATATTTTATGTTATTTTCTTTATTTTTGCATTATGTTATCACCTAATATTCTCCACAGTATCACTGCACTCAAACATGGATGATACGTTACGATGATCAAACCAGTTTTTAAATAATTGTCTATGGGCTGGAAATATTCCTTTATTTAAATTTGATGACAGCATCGTGAAGTAAGTGCATGAAAAAATGCGAACATTATTGTTTAATACAATAAGTTTTCCCCAATTTTTAATTTAATCACCATAAAATAGACTTTAGTCGTAATTAATATTTTACGATTTGTCTAATTCTAATGCTCTTTAATGTCATATGTTGTTTGTATTCTTATTTTGCAGTTCTGCAGTAAAATAAGGTGATCAGGTTCTGTAATATTGCGCACACACATAGGCTATGGCTTGCGTGCTCCCCTTCAAATCACGAAATATGCGTCGGAATATTATGACACTTTTTTTCTATTTCATACTCTGAGGCTGTGATGGACAGGCATTTCTTCAATGGGCTGTATATAGGCCTACTGTTATTCAAAAATTACAGAATCTGATCACCTAATTTTACTGCAGAACTGCAAGAATAGAACAACATATGACATTAAAGAGCATTAGAATTAGACAAATCGTAAAATATTAATTACGACTAAAGTCTATTTTATGGTGATTAAATTAAATCTGAAATACTACATTAATTGAAAAAATATTTGTAAAAAAAATTGTGAATTTTGTTTAATGATTATTTTCAATGGCAAAAATTAACCATAATTATTGCATAAATATGAATAAGTACCATAAAATCCTCTCAAAATAAAAAATATTATTGAACTAGAAAGTAATATATTGGTTTTACTAGGGTGAAAGAAGTTTCTTTTTCAGGTGTCCAGTCACTTGAAGATGATAAAGTATGACTACCAAATGAGGAGCACCAGAGTGGTAGTTCACGTTCACATATAAATTGCCTGCCCAACATATACATTAATTTCATTAATTGTATTGTGAGCACTGAATACAATAATCAAGCATGGTTGGTCTGTTCCTCATGAAACTCTCACCTGAGCTGTGAGATGTAGGGCAGACACTGGAGGAATCCCCTCACTTCACTCTCTTCATCTGTCCAGTCTCTCAGATCTACTGGTTTCTTCTCTGTTTGTAGTTTCAGCACTTCTAGGAGGATGGAGCTCTTTCTCTCTGAGAGCTTTATTCTCCAGACTGCAGGAGATACTGACTGATAAACTGGCTGTAATGCTGGAAGGACACTCCTGCCTGTTTGAGTCTCATAGTCCTTCACATGTGAACACAGATCCAGCAGGAAATCACACTGATCAATCTGAAACTCAGTATCATCATAATAATCCTCATCACAGGGGAAAGATGTGTAGCTGCACACAGATGTTAATAGTTCACTGTAATTTTCTTCTGTATTTGTATGAAACTCTGATGCTGAAACAAACAGATTCAGCAGAAACTTTACAGCAGTTTCTCTCTTCCTGTAGATAATGGCAGAAAATCTGTGGAGACACACATAATTATCACTTTATTGTCCAGTGTAGGAGAATATAACATATTGAATATAAGTGAAAATATAATCCTAAATTGAATTTAGTAAAATAAGTATTTTTGTGTAGTATCTATCTTTTGGAATCTAAATACAATTAAAATTTTGAGTAACTTAATTTCCTTAAACCTTTCATTTCCAGTACATGTAATTGGCGCATATTGAGTTGATATGAAGATAAACTGCGTCAGACTGAAAGTTTCTACACGGTTTATTTTCTGATTTGACAGTAAACACTTAATCTAGAGCTTCATTAAAGTCCAGTGCTGTTTTGTCCTGTATTACGTCACATCAGTAATCACTCTCTCACACACACACACACACACACCACACACACACACACACACACCACACACACACACACACACACACACACACACACACACACACACACACACACACACACACACACACACACACACACACACACACACACACACACACACACACACACACACACACACACACACACACGAACACAATCACTCTCTACACAGCAAAAACAAACTGACTGAATGAGGGTGAGAGCAGGATTTCAACAACAGATCTACTTACAGCTGTACAACTCTAATACTGACAAAACCACACGTCAATGTAGTGTTTTCTTATTTTATAATGACATGCAATTCAATTCTGGTTTATGTTCGCATACGTTTAATAAATATTTCAGTTAATTGCATTACATTAATTTTATTGTGAGCACTGAATACAATAATCAAGCATGGTGGGTCTGTTCCCTATGAAACTCTCACCTGAGCTGTGAGATGTAGGGCAGACACTGGAGGAATCCCCTCACTTCACTCTCTTCATCTGTCCAGTCTATTAGCTCTACTGGTTTCTTCTCTGTTTGTAGTTTCAGCACTTCTAGGAGGATGGAGATCTTTCTCTCTGAGAGCTTTATTCTCCAGACTGCAGGAGCTGACTGATAAACTGGCTGTAATGCTGGAAGGACACTCCTGCCTGTTTGAGTCTCATAGTCCTTCACATGTGAACACAGATCCAGCAGGAGATCACACTGATCAATCTGAAACTCAGTATCATCATAATAATCCTCATCACAGGGGAAAGATGTGTAGCTGCACACAGATGTTAATAGTTCAGTGTAATTTTCTTCTGTATTTGTATGAAACTCTGATGCTGAAACAAACAGATTCAGCAGACACTTTACAGCAGTTTCTCTCTTCATGTCGATAATGTCAGAAAATCTGTGGAGACACACGCACGCACGCATGCACGCACGCACGCACGCACGCACGCACGCACGCACGCACGCACGCACGCACGCACGCACGCACGCACGCACGCACGCACGCACGCACACACACACACACACACACACACACACACACACACACACACACACACACACACACACACACACGTTATAAAACAAACTAAAGAATCCAAAAGCCTCTCTATATATTTATATAGGGAGCTAACGCTGGTTACACCATGAAATCATACATTTTTGTTTTTTGACGTTTCCAGGTGACACTATTCTCACTTTAAAAATTTATTTTAAAGGCTTTCATAATATTGCATTTATTGAAAAATAATTTTAAAAGATTATATTAATTTTAATGGAAAAATAGCTCATCAAATTTTATAAAAATTGCATTGTATCATAAAATCCCCTCAAAATTCTAAATAACAATCAAAAAGTATTATTGAACAAAAAAATATTACATTGATTTCCCTGAAGAAAAGAAAAGTTACATTTCAAGGCTTGGGTCACTTTTGACCATGAAGGGACTAAGTGTGAGCCCAAAATGAAGAGGCTCAGATCCTGTAAATATGTGATTATGTATTGTGTGATGTATATTTGGACAGAGAGATTAAGATTGTAGCTCGACTATGCAGAAACGTACTCGGTTACTAACGTAACCTCGGTTCTCTCTAGAGAGGGAACGAGTACTGCGTAATATCTTACGCTATGGGGAAAACTCTTTTCCACGAGATATTGAAGCCAAAAATTATCCTTAATTTTTTACTAATGTAAAACGCTTTGCAGCAGCAAGCAGACCTAGGCGAGACAGCTCGCGCGCCTATTGGCTGCTCTGCGGCAATAGCAGCAGCCTATCGAGAGAGGCTCTGCGTGACGTCACGACGAATGGGGGCCCTTCGCGCCCATATCGTCACGTCCCGCCAGAAAGGGCGTGGTCTCGCCCTATATCTAGGCTCGATAGCTGCTCTTACGTCGGTTTTCATCGCCGAAGCGAACCAGAGCGTATTCCAAGCACGGCAAGATACGCAGTACTCGTTCCCTCTCTAGAGCTTAGCTTGCTCGCCAAAAGCTTAGCTTGTAAGGCGGGGACCTCCAGATTATAGTATTTTATAAATGTAGACGGCGAGGCCCAGCCCGCGGCCATACAAATATCTTGCAGGGTAACCCCGCTAGACCATGCCCACGAGGAGGCCATGCCTCTCGTGGAGTGCGCTCTAACACCCAAAGGGCACTGAAGGCCCTTAGAAGTGTAAGCCAGCGCTATGGCACCAACTATCCATCTGGATAAGCTTTGTTTCGACGCAGCAAGTCCCTTAGTACGGCCGCCAAACGAAACAAAAAGCTGCTCAGTCTGTCTGAAATCAGACGAGCGGGACACATAAGCCCTTAGTGCCCTGACAGGGCAAAGGAGACTCGCGTCCTTCTCCTCGTTGAGAACCGGAAGGGCAGACAGGGAAATCACCTGGGCCCTGAACGGTGTGTTGAGGGATTTCGGCACGTAACCGTGCTTTGGTTTGAGTATGACCTTAGAGTCGTTAGGTCCAAACTCCATGCATGACGCGCTTACTGAGAGCGCTTGCAAGTCCCCTACGCGCTTCACTGAAGCGAGAGCCATAAGAAACGCTGTCTTGAAAGACAAGTGTTTCATGTCTGACGACTGGATTGGCTCGAATGGGGCGCCTTTCATGGCCTCCAAGACCGTGGAAAGGTCCCATGTCGGGACTGAAGGGGGCCTGGGAGGGTTTAGCCTCCGAGCTCCTCTAAGGAAACGCACGACTAAGTCGCTCTTTCCTAGTGACTGGCCAGACACGGGGTTTTGCAAACGTTGCTATGGCCGCCACGTATACTTTGAGCGTGGAAGGGGACCTGCCCTTATCCAGTAGCTCCTGAAGGAAGGAAAGCACTTCCGTAACCCCGCAGTCTACAGGTGAAAATCCCTGCGCTTGACACCAAGCAGAGAACACAGACCACTTCGAGGAGTAGAGCCGTCTGGTAGACGGGGCTCTAGCCTGCGCGATCGTGTTTAGCACTCCCTCTGGGAGGTCAGCGGGTACCCGTTGATGGCCCATGCGTGCAGGGACCACAGATCCGGGCGAGGATGCCAAATCGAGCCTTCCGCCTGAGAGAGGAGGTCTCTCCTCAGCGGTAACGGCCATGGAGCAGCGCTGGTCAGCTGCATCAGGACAGGGAACCACGACTGGTTTGTCCAGAGCGGAGCTATGAGTAGCACTGGGCATCCCTCCCTCCTGATTCGCTCCAACACCTGAGGCAGGAGTGAGACAGGGGGAAAAGCATAAAGGGGGCGGCGGGGCCAGACATGGGCCAGCGCGTCCCGGCTTTTCGAGAAGAATCTCGGGCAGTGAGCGTTTTCTTGGGACGCGAACAGGTCCACCTGCGCTCTGCCAAACGTTTCCCACAGCAGCTGGATCGTCTGCGGGTGCAGAGACCATTCTCCTGCTGGAACGTTGTTTCTGGACAGCCTGTCTGGTCCCACATTTAGGTGACCAGGCACATGCGCCGCTCTCAGCGAGAGCAGGTTGTGCTGAGCCCAGACCAGGAGGCGTTCCGTCAGCCTGTAAAGGTTTCGGGACCTGACGCCCGCCTGGCGATTTATGTATGCCACCACTGACATGTTGTCCGACCGGACCAATACGTGGTGGCCTGTTATCTGGGGACAGAAGCGCCTCAGCGCTTTGTCGACTGCTATCAATTCCAAGCAGTTTATGTGTAGGAGCTTCTCCCGCACTGACCACAGGCCAGCCAGCGGTCTGCCCTCGAGCAGCGCTCCCCACCCCGAAGTGGAGGCGTCCGTAGACACCACCTTCACACTTGAGGGGATCCCCAGACTCACGCCCGACTGATACCAGTCGGTCGCTTTCCATGGTTTCAGAGCCGAAATGCACTGATGGTCGACCCTGAGGCGAAACAGACCTGCGGTCCATGCCCTGGGGGGAACTCGTGCTTTTAGCCATAGCTGCAGTGGGCGCATGCGGAGCAGGCCCAACTGGAGTACAGAGGCTGCTGAGGCCATGAGACCCAGCATTTTCTGAAACCTTCTGAGCGGGACTATAGAGCCGTGGCGGAAGGATTTCGCGACGTGCTGGATATTCAATCCGCGCTCTGGTGACAGGCGTGCCGTCATGGATAGCGAGTCTAACACTGTTCCCAGAAAGGAAATCCTCCGACTGGGGAGCAGTGAGCTTTTCGCCCAATTGACTGTAAGGCCCAGCCCCTCGAGGTGCTCGAGTAATGCGGCCCTGTGTTCTAAGAGCTCCGTTCGTGAACGAGCTAGAATCAGCCAATCGTCCAAGTAGTTCAAAACTCGCATGCCCCGAAGTCTCAGGGGAGCGAGGGCCGCGTCCATGCACTTCGTGAACGTACGGGGTGCTAGGGACAGGCCGAATGGCAGGACTGTGTATTGATATGCCTGGCCCTCGAAGGCGAATCTCAAGAATCGCCTGTGATGGGACGCTATTTGTATTTGGAAATACGCGTCTTTCAGATCTATTGACATGAACCAGTCTCCTTGGCGCACTTGCGCGAGGATTTTCCTGGTCGTAAGCATCCTGAACTGGCGTTTCACGAGCGCTCTGTTCAGCAGCCTCAGATCTAGAATGGGTCTGAGCCCACCATCTTTCTTCGGTACCAGAAAATATCTGCTGTATAAGCCCCCTTCGCTCTGAGCCTGAGATAAAGGTTCTATAGCCCCCTTTCTCAGTAGTTTCGCTATCTCGGCTCGAAGTAGATGAGATACTTCGCTTTTCACCGTAGTTTCGACGCGCGCCGCGTAGCGGCGAGGGCGTCGAGCGAATTGTAGCGAATAGCCTCTCTTTATAGTGTTCATCACCCACTCTGATACCCCGGGAAGCCTTGACCACGCATCCGCGTGAATAGCTAGGGGCAGAATGAAATCTGGGCTCTGGCCGCGGGAAAGCGGCGGCACAGGAGCCCGCGTGTGCTGGGAACACAGCGCCGTGTTTACGGCGTTCGAGGCGGGGGGCGCGCTGATCACAGCGGGCAGCCTGGCCGCGCTCATCTCCTCTGAGGCGGGTAGCGCCGAGAGAGAGAGCGGGGCGAATCCCGTGGGATTCGGCGTGTCTGTGAGGAAATGTGGGCGCGGGACCACGGGCACATTTGCTACACTGAAAACACTGTCGTTTAGGGCCAACTGAATGTGTGTTGGTTTCGTTTTTACAGAAACCGAGGGACACGCAGCGTGTAGTGTAAGCGGGCATGGGGATATGGGCGCGTTCACTACAGTGTTTGCACAATCGACCGGAGTCGATTTTATTTGTGCGAGCCCTGCACCGTGGCGGGCTGTGTCTGGGTGTGGGAATGGGCACTGGGGCGTGGGCATTCTTACAACACTCATAACACCATCGGCCGAGGCCGGAACACCAGAAAATACACTCTTTATTGGATTTATCTGGGTAGCCGTAAAAACAGCTTTTGTGTGCAGGCAAGCGGGCTGAGACACCGGCTGCTTCACTGCAAAATACACTGGTACAGTCACAACGCATGGGGCTGAACGAGCGAGAAGTTTTGGTGTAAATCCGGCCGCAGCGGGATCTGAACACCGTCGTTTTCCTAAAGCGGCTAGGAAGACTTTGGGGCCTCGGGCTTGATCTCGATCCTCGGCCGGGGCCCGCGGTGAGGGGGGCGGCGTCCGGCGGAGCGAGACCGCGGTCTCTGATCCCGGGCCTGGCGGCGCTGTGAGGCGGCGGCGGCGGAGGGCGGTGCAGGCTGGGGCTGAGAGCTGCGAGCAGGCGGCTTGGTGCGGCCTGTAGCGGAGCTCGAGCGCTTCGGCAGGAAGTGCTTCATAGCCTGAGAAGTCTTCTGCACCTCAACAAACCTGTCCGCGAAGTCCTTGACGGCCGTTCCGAACAGGCCCTCCGGGGAAATGGGCGCGTCGAGGAACACAGAGCGCTCGGCTTCCGTCATCTCGGACAGCGTCAACCATAAGTGTCTCTCGGCGACGGCGAGAGAGGCCATGTTCCGCCCCATGGCTTGCGCAGCGGCTTTAGAAGCGCGTAGAGCGAGGTCCGTAGCGCTCCTTAGGTCCGCCACACAGATAGCACCGGGTCCCTCCTCGTCCAGCTTGAGAAGGAGGTCTGCCTGGTAGATCTGCAGAATAGACATCGTGTGCAGCGCTGAGACTGCTTGCCCGGCGGCGGTGTAAGCGCGTCCGTGCAGCGATGATGTCACTCGGCAGGCTTTGGACGGGAGCGTCGTCTGAACCCGCCGTCCCGCAGAGGGCGGGCAGAGATGCGACGCGACAGCCGTCTCCACCGGAGGAATGGCGAGGTAGCCTCTACTTCCCGCACCGTCGACAGCGGAGAATGCCGCGGAGGTAGAGGTACGCATCCTGGCGGAAAAGGGGGCCTTCCACGACTTTGCAACCTCCTCGTGAAGTTCCGGGAGGAAGGGCGCGGGCCTAGACTTTGACGGAGCCTCGTCTTTGCCGAGAAAGCGCCCGTCTAATCTGTTGCGCGGCGGCAGCGTGGGTGCCTCCCAATCGAGGCCGATGTTTTCTACGGCCTTGGTGAGCAGACGCATCAGCTCAGACTCAATGCCGGCTCTCTTCCCAGAGGGTTGGCGGGGAGCGTTAGCGGAGGGGAGGTCCACAGAGCTCGCCCAATCCTCGCTATCCGAAGCCAAGAGAGAACACGCCTCGGTGTTGTCGTCCAACTCGATGGCGGACGCGGCGGCGGACGGCGGCCGCTGTCCGTCGGTGAGCGACTCGAGCGAAGCCGGCGAAGCTGGCGGGCGAACCGGCGAGCTTTGGCGGGCTGGAGATAGCTCGGGAGCGCGCTGGGCGCGGCGCTTCTTGCGACGCGGCGTCACGGCAGGCTGGGATACGGGCTCGGAGAACGAAGCCAGGCGAGTCCGCAGAGTCACCATAGGCAAACGTTCGCAGTGATGGCATCCGCCGTCAGCGAGCGCGATGGCCGCGTGATCCTCACCCAGGCAGGACACGCAGATGACATGTCGGTCCTCGTCGCTGAGTGGGGCTCGGCAAGAACCGCAGGAAGGCATCTTTAAAAAGACGCCGCTCTTTTAGAGGGGGTGGGAAAAAAGCAGATATGCAGCACACACACACACTCTATGCAGAGGAAAGGATATAACGCCGGAAAGCACAGCAGGTACGGCGGCTGAAGGCGGCGAGGCCAGCGACTCCAGGCTCAATGGCACGTCCCGCTGAAGGCTACAGGTCGACGGCGCGGCTTCTCACTCTGGATCCAGCGATGCGTGAGGCTTCGCTGAAGAGATGAAAATCGACGTAAGAGCAGCTATCGAGCCTAGATATAGGGCGAGACCACGCCCTTTCTGGCGGGACGTGACGATATGGGCGCGAAGGGCCCCCATTCGTCGTGACGTCACGCAGAGCCTCTCTCGATAGGCTGCTGCTATTGCCGCAGAGCAGCCAATAGGCGCGCGAGCTGTCTCGCCTAGGTCTGCTTGCTGCTGCAAAGCGTTTTACATTAGTAAAAAATTAAGGATAATTTTTGGCTTCAATATCTCGTGGAAAAGAGTTTTCCCCATAGCGTAAGATATTACGCAGTACGAGAGATACTCTCGTAAGAGAACCCACTTTAGCTCGATTATAACCGCATATATAAACACTCTGTGAGCTGCATGAAGCTGATATAATAGAAATACATGAACAGTTAAATGTGTGATGAGAACTGTGTTGGGCTCGTTACTCAAAACATGTATTATTTACTCATTACTAGTTACTCCTTTCAAATATAATATTATTACTGTATTTATTACGGTACTCACGGCGAACAGTAATTAATTACACTACTAGTTACATTACTTTTCCATTACACCTACAAAAAATTGGTAATTGCTTTATTTCTGCAGTCTGTGAATCCATGAAAGTTACAAATAAACGAAGAGTACAACTGTCTCAAACTGATGACAAGCCACACTTTTTTAAACTTCTTCTGTTATTTAATAAAGCAGCAACCTAGAAAAAATAAAGGCTGTATTTCCAGCCGCTATATGATGTGCTTCTCCATCTTCAGATAAAGACTTGCTGCGTTGATGATGTCATGAGCGCACACACACAACAACGATTATGAAAATTGATAGGGATGATAGGATTTTTGAATTTCAAATCATTAGCAAATTGTGACAAAAAATAAATGTTATTAGTTACACTACAAGTTACCAGAGAAAGTAATATGACTGTAACACATTACTAGTTACTGCCCAACACTGCACAAGAACTAGTCTGAACAGCTAGCAGTGAGTTAGTGCTAATCAGACTTACTTTACAGATTCAAATTACACCAATATACCTCTTTATGTAACGTTTTAAAACAGTTATGATCAGTCTTGTATAAAATAATTAGATGACTAACTTGTAAGACTAGTCTAAGAAGTTTATGCAACTTAGTGATTTATATTCTGGTTCACGTTCACATATATATTGTCTTCCTAACGTACACTATAGCTACATTAAATTCATTCATTTTATTGTGAGCACTAAACATAATAATCAAGCACGGTTGGTCTGTCCCTCATAAAACTCTCACCTGAGCTGTGAGATGTAGGGCAGACACTGGAGGAATCCCCTCACTTCACTCTCTTCATCTGTCCAGTCTATCAGCTCTACTGGTTTCTTCTCTGTTTGTAGTTTCAGCACTTCTAGGAGGATGGAGATCTTTCTCTCTGAGAGCTTTATTCTCCAGACTGCAGGAGATGACTGATAAACTGGCTGTAATGCTGGAAGGACACTCCTGCCTGTTTGAGTCTCATAGTCCTTCACATGTGAACACAGATCCAGCAGGAAATCACACTGAGTCCAGGTATAACAATTATTCTCATCATAGGGGAAAGATGTGTAGCTGCACACAGATGTTAATAGTTCAGTGTAATTTTCTTCTGTATTTGCATCAAACTCTGATGCTGAAACAAACAGATTCAGCAGAAACTTTACAGCAGTTTCTCTCTCCATGTCGATAATGCCAGAAAATCTGTGGAGACACACATAATTATCACTTTATTGTCCAGAGTAGGAGAATATAAAATATTGAATACAAGTGAAAATATAATCCTAAATTGAATATTTTGTAAAAAAAAAAAAAAGTATTTCTGTATAGCTTCCATCTTTTGTAATCAAAAAAAAAAAAAAAAAAAAAGTTTGAGCAAAATTCCTGTTGATTTCAGCCACTGAATTTATGAAAGCGAATTTACAAAGCGAAATAAAATGGACCAAACATCGCATGTCGAATATTAGGCTGTATTTTTGAACAGAATTCTTATTTTGGAAATGAAATCTGAAAGTTCAAAATGGATTGATTTTTTAATAATGAAAATGTGTGTGAAATGTTTTGAATTTAAATATTTTTAAACAGCTTGAATATACAACCATGTAGAATTTCAACCCATTAAAATGCAAGCAGAGTTAATGCATTGCACATTTTTTCAAGTAGTGCAATTCAACAAGCTTTATTGTTTCAAAAACATTTGTCATTATTTTACTTCCATATCCATTATAGTCAAGTTCTGTTTTGTCCTGTATTACGTCACATCAGTAATCACATTTACACACACTTTAAACATTACATTTCAGTTGGGCTAAAGCATTATTCGTCTTTTAAAATGTTGTAAAATGTTTCAGTCCAGTTGGAATTGTACTGGTTTGGTGTTTCTGAAGATGGAAGAACAGGCAACAGATAATGTGAGTGTATCTTGACTTCATCCAGTATAGAATACAACCAGAATACAACTGGCCTCATCGTTGTGCACTAACTGTGAAAGTCATCCGGCCACTGAGGTGTCAGCAAAACCACACTTCAATTCAGTCTTTTCAATTCTGGTTCACGATCACATTTATATTGTCTACCCAACATATACATTGATTTCCTTAATTTTATTGTGAGCACTGAATACAATAATCAAGCATGGTTGGTCTATCCCTCATGAAACTCTCACCTGAGCTGTGAGATGTAGGGCAGACACTGGAGGAATCCCCTCACTTCACTCTCTTCATCTGTCCAGTCTCTCAGCTCTACTGGTTTCTTCTCTGTTTGTAGTTTCAGCACTTCTAGGAGGATGGAGCTCTTTCTCTCTGAGAGCTTTATTCTCCAGACTGCAGGAGATGCTGACTGATAAACTGGCTGTAATGCTGGAAGGACACTCCTGCCTGTTTGAGTCTCATAGTCCTTCAAATTTGAACACAGATCCAGCAGGAAACGTGATTTTTCAGTCAGATTCTCTTTACGTAATTCATCACCATCATCATCATCATCATCATCATCATCATCATCATCAGAATAATAGAAAGATGTGTTGCTGATCACAGATGTCAGTAGTTCAGTGTTGTTCTCCTCTGTCGCTGCAACACTCAAATTCACCAGAAACTTGAATGCTGATTCTTTCTTGACTTCTTCATCCAAAGTGTCTTTAGAAAATCTATGGACACAGAGACATGACCTGTTAATGTTGTCATTTAACTCTCTTAACACATTAAAGGGATAGTTCACCCAAAAATGAAAATGTTGTCATATTTTACTCTTGGAAAAAATACTATTGAAGGAAATGTTTACCAGCAACTGTTTGGATTTCAACATTCTTCATAATATCTTCTATTAAAATAAAATAAACAAAATAATAAAATAAAATAAAATAAAATAGAGCTTTATTGGCCATTTACCCATGAAACACTCACCTGAGCTGTGAGATGTAGGGCAGACACTGGAGGAATCCCCTCACTTCACTCTCTTCATCTGTCCAGTCTATCAGCTCTACTGGTTTCTTCTCTGTTTGTAGTTTCAGCACTTCTAGGAGGATGGAGATCTTTCTCTCTGAGAGCTTTATTCTCCAGACTGCAGGAGCTGACTGATAAACTGGCTGTAATGCTGGAAGGACACTCCTGCCTGTTTGAGTCTCATAGTCCTTCACATGTGAACACAGATCCAGCAGGAAACGTGATTTTTCAGTCAGATTCTCTTTACGTAATTCATCTCATCATCATCATCATCATCATCATCATCATCATCATCATCAGAATAATAGAAAGATGTGTTGCTGATCACAGATGTCAGTAGTTCAGTGTTGTTCTCCTCTGTCGCTGCAACACTCAAATTCACCAGAAACTTGAATGCTGATTCTTTCTTGACTTCTTCATCCAAAGTGTCTTTAGAAAATCTATGGACACAGAAACATGACCTATTAATGTTGTCATTTAACTCTCTTAACACATTAAAGGGATCGTTCACCCAAAAATGAAAATGTTGTCATCTTTTACTCTTGGAAAAAATACTATTAAAGGAAATGTTTACCAGGAACTGTTTGGATTCCAACATTATTCTATTAATAAAATTCGAATTTTGTAGTTCTTTTTTCTGCACGGGTTCCTACCCGAAACCCGAAGTTACATAGTGCCAGTAAAAGCGATACAGACCCCATCAGGCTATGGGAGACGTGTCATTTAACTTATTTTAAGTCGATGCACCATCACAAGGGTCTTGGAAATATATTATGAAGGTTGAAAAACTACATAGTGTTACTTTAAACTGCATGTAGGGAAGATGTGAAAGGTTTCTCCCAGCCTTGTGGGGGAGCTGTGTTCTATGAGTTTCATTGTGTGAGTGAGCCCTTTTTTACCGTCTATGTTCTTTACATGGGTGGAGCTGTTGTATTCATAGACATAATAAATACATAGACGCCCTATAGGCCTTTATCACAGTCACATCCTGCTCCGATTAGTAGCGTAAAGGAATTTCCGCCTGCATTATTGTCAATGGACGGACGGCAGTTTTGAGAAGAAATTTATTCTAATTTAGTTTCACTTAACAATAAGCGTCAATATTTAAAATAGTTTATTTAGACTTACACGATACCCTACTGTCATCTTTTATTCTAATCAATAACATTATCAAAGATACGCGAATGCGATTGTCAGCGCTGCCCATGATTAACAAGCAGCGCGCAGTTACTGCCAGATGAATAATCAAACGGATTTATGTTTATATTTTATGTTATTTTCTTTATTTTTGCATTATGTTATCACCTAATATTCTCCACAGTATCACTGCACTCAAACACGGATGATACGTTACGATGATCAAACCAGTTTTTAAATAATTGTCTATGGGCTGGAAATATTCCTTTATTTAAATTTGATGACAGCATCGTGAAGTAAGTGCATGAAAAAATGCGAACATTATTGTTTAATACAATAAGTTTTCCCCAATTTTTAATTTAATCACCATAAAATAGACTTTAGTCGTAATTAATATTTTACGATTTGTCTAATTCTAATGCTCTTTAATGTCATATGTTGTTTGTATTCTATTTTTGCAGTTCTGCAGTAAAATAAGGTGATCAGGTTCTGTAATATTGCGCACACACATAGGCTATGGCTTGCGTGCTCCCCTTCAAATCACGAAATATGCGTCGGAATATTATGACACTTTTTTTCTATTTCATACTCTGAGGCTGTGATGGACAGGCATTTCTTCAATGGGCTGTATATAGGCCTACTGTTATTCAAAAATTACAGAATCTGATCACCTAATTTTACTGCAGAACTGCAAGAATAGAACAACATATGACATTAAAGAGCATTAGAATTAGACAAATCGTAAAATATTAATTACGACTAAAGTCTATTTTATGGTGATTAAATTAAATCTGAAATACTACATTAATTGAAAAAATATTTGTAAAAAAAATTGTGAATTTTGTTTAATGATTATTTTCAATGGCAAAAATTAACCATAATTATTGCATAAATATGAATAAGTACCATAAAATCCTCTCAAAATAAAAAATATTATTGAACTAGAAAGTAATATATTGGTTTTACTAGGGTGAAAGAAGTTTCTTTTTCAGGTGTCCAGTCACTTGAAGATGATAAAGTATGACTACCAAATGAGGAGCACCAGAGTGGTAGTTCACGTTCACATATAAATTGCCTGCCCAACATATACATTAATTTCATTAATTGTATTGTGAGCACTGAATACAATAATCAAGCATGGTTGGTCTGTTCCCTATGAAACTCTCACCTGAGCTGTGAGATGTAGGGCAGACACTGGAGGAATCCCCTCACTTCACTCTCTTCATCTGTCCAGTCTCTCAGCTCTACTGGTTTCTTCTCTGTTTGTAGTTTCAGCACTTCTAGGAGGATGGAGATCTTTCTCTCTGAGAGCTTTATTCTCCAGACTGCAGGAGATGCTGACTGATAAACTGGCTGTAATGCTGGAAGGACACTCCTGCCTGTTTGAGTCTCATAGTCCTTCACATGTGAACACAGATCCAGCAGGAGATCACACTGATACATCTGATCCTCAGTATCATAATAATCCTCATCATAGGGGAAAGATGTGTAGCTGCACACAGATGTTAATAGTTCAGTGTAATTTTCTTCTGTATTTGTATGAAACTCTGATGCTGAAACAAACAGATTCAGCAGAAACTTTACAGCAGTTTCTCTCTTCATGTCGATAATGTCAGAAAATCTGTGGAGACACACGCACGCACACACACACACACACACACACACACACACACACACACACACAACACACACACACACACACACACACACACACACACACACACACACACACACACACACACACACACACACACACGTTATAAAACAAACTAAAGAATCCAAAAGCCTCTCTATATATTTATATAGGGAGCTAACGCTGGTTACACCATGAAATCATACATTTTTGTTTTTTGACGTTTCCAGGTGACACTATTCTCACTTTAAAAATTTATTTTAAAGGCTTTCATAATATTGCATTTATTGAAAAATAATTTTAAAAGATTATATTAATTTTAATGGAAAAATAGCTCATCAAATTTTATAAAAATTGCATTGTATCATAAAATCCCCTCAAAATTCTAAATAACAATCAAAAAGTATTATTGAACAAAAAAATATTACATTGATTTCCCTGAAGAAAAGAAAAGTTACATTTCAAGGCTTGGGTCACTTTTGACCATGAAGGGACCAAGTGTGAGCCCAAAATGAAGAGGCTCAGATCCTGTAAATATGTGATTATGTATTGTGTGATGTATATTTGGACAGAGAGATTAAGATTGTAGCTCGACTATGCAGAAACCCACTTTAGCTCGATTATAACCGCATATATAAACACTCTGTGAGCTGCATGAAGCTGATATAATAGAAATACATGAACAGTTAAATGTGTGATGAGAACTGTGTTGGGCTCGTTACTCAAAACATGTATTATTTACTCATTACTAGTTACTCCTTTCAAATATAATATTATTACTGTATTTATTACGGTACTCACGGCGAACAGTAATTAATTACACTACTAGTTACATTACTTTTCCATTACACCTACAAAAAATTGGTAATTGCTTTATTTCTGCAGTCTGTGAATCCATGAAAGTTACAAATAAACGAAGAGTCCAACTGTCTCAAACTGATGACAAGCCACACTTTTTAAAATAACTTCTGTTATTTAATAAAGCAGCAACATAGAAAAAATAAAGGCTGTATTTCCAGCCGCTATATGATGTGCTTCTCCATCTTCAGATACAGACTTGCTGCGTTGATGATGTCATGAGCGCACACACACAACAACGATTATGAAAATTGAAAGGGATGACTGGATTTTTGAATTTCAAATCATTAGCAATTGTGACAAAAAATAAATGTTATTAGTTACACTACAAGTTACCAGAGAAAGTAATATGACTGTAACGCATTACTAGTTACTGCCCAACACTGCACAAGAACTAGTCTGAACAGCTAGCAGTGAGTTAGTGCTAATCAGACTTACTTTACAGATTCAAATTACACCAATATACCTCTTTATATAACTGTTTTAAAACAGTTATGATCAGTCTTGTATAAAATAATTAGATGACTAACTTGTAAGACTAGTCTAAGAAGTTTATGCAACTTAGTGATTTATATTCTGGTTCACGTTCACATATATATTGTCTTCCTAACGTACACTATAGCTACATTAAATTCATTCATTTTATTGTGAGCACTAAACATAATAATCAAGCACGGTTAATCTGTTCCCGATGAAACTCTCACCTGAGCTGTGAGATGTAGGGCAGACACTGGAGGAATCCCCTCACTTCACTCTCTTCATCTGTCCAGTCTATCAGCTCTACTGGTTTCTTCTCTGTTTGTAGTTTCAGCACTTCTAGGAGGATGGAGATCTTTCTCTCTGAGAGGTTTATTATCCAGACTGCAGGAGATACTGACTGATAAACTGGCTGTAATGCTGGAAGGACACTCCTGCCTGTTTGAGTCTCATAGTCCTTCACATGTGAACACAGATCCAGCAGGAAATCACACTGATCAATCTGATAATAAAGCTCATCATCGTCAAGACAGAGAAATGATCTGTAGCTGCACACAGATGTTAAAAGCTCAATGAAATTCTCTCCTGTAGTTGTAACACACTTTGAAGCTGCAACAGTCAGATCCAGCAGAAACTGGGCAGCAGATTCTTTCATCCTACAAGCATGTTTATGAATTCTGTGGACAGAGACACAACGAGAATGTTAATGTCCAGATCTGGATAAAATAAAATACTGTATGTGATACGCCATATAAATGATTTGTTTGTCCCATTTACTGTTTTTTTATGGCTGAATCAAGAGTGTTTATCTGTCTTTCAAACATAAGAATCAAGCTTTTCTGGGAATTTATTTTGTGTGTCATGTTTCTAAAAATGAAACTGACTGTCATGTGTGTGTGCAGGAAGGCAGATTAATACACAGAAGAATAAAGATCCTACACAAAGTTTACTGATCCAAACAGGCAGTAACATAACACACATTAGTATAACGGTGACCAGACAAACTCAAAGGGAACAGACTTGAACTAATATACAAAAGATAACGAGGTGAACAGATTAACCAAACTAACTAATGACAGTAACCATAGAAACTAATGACAGTAACCATAGAAACTAATGACAGTAACCATAGAAACTAACTAGTGGGGAGAATCTAAACAAAGGGAAACCAGGAACTGAAAGATTACAAACAAAAAGTCCAGGAACAAAACAAACTGAACATAATGGTGACACTTAACCCTTTAAAATCCTCACAGAGAAAAAAGGGATGGAACATTTTTTTGTTTGCATTTCTTATCTCCTTATGTCGTAACCACACTCAATGTATTTTTTTTTTAACACATCCCATTATTTTTAAAATATCGGCCTCTACCAAATGGTTGAGATGTCACTTAATGGTAAAAAATGGTACCAGAATTCATACATATACTATGAAAATCAGAAAAATAAACAACACAAATAACTAAAAGTAACAAAACCAAAGACATTATATTCTTTCTGCATTCAAAAAAAAAAAAAAAAAAGAGAAAGAGCAAATGATAGTAATATAATGGCATTTTAGGCTTTTATGTTTCAAGAAACATGCCGTCAAGTGTGGTATAGCAACAGGATTTTTTTTTTCATTCATTGCCCATCATTATTTATGATCAAAACCTTTTCTAATCTTGACAAAACACATTGTCAGAAAGGAGTCTCAAGGCTCCATATTTTGTGACAGAAGTGATATTTGGACAGACATTTATTAATTTGTTACGGCAGAATGCATACAATTAAATTAAATGTAATGTAAGTCACCCAGGGGCTATTTTTGGTATTACGCCTAAACAAAATCTCATGGGAACTTACATTTTTGTGATATCAACTTCAAATTTGGAACACAACTTGCACTGATTCTTGGGAATTTGGATAAAACAGGTTTTAATTTTGAAAATAAAAAGTTAGTTAATTTACAAAATCTGAAGGAGGGTGACCAGACGTCCCGAAAAATTCGGGACAGTCCCGAAATCTGAGCTGTTGTCCCGAATCCCGAATCCGACCCTAATTGTCCCGAAAATTATACTAAAGCAAAATCTTGAGTAGCCTAGTTATTGTCTGATAAAATATTAAAAACTGTCCGTGGAGGTTGAGTCGGCGCCTGCCGGCGGCTCATTTTCTGTTTCTTTTTTGAAGTTCTAGAAAGGCGCGAATTTAGATACATTGATAAGCAAAATGTCATTCATTCGTTACGTTGACATGACTGGTGTACCGTGTACCGGAACAACAACACGCTGTTTTTTAGTAGCAGACTAAAGACTAATGACAGACTGTTGAACTTTGAAAAAAAAAAAAAAAGGTTTGAAATTCATTATATCTTTTATTATAGGCTTTGTAGCAGGGCTGCCAACTCTCACGCATTGACCGTGAGACTCACGCAATTGACCCTTTTCACACACTCTCACGCCACACATCCATTTCCTCACGCAGTGAAAAATCGCGGATAAAGACGACACTTACACCGACAGACAAGACAGACAGGTTACTTTTGATATGGAACAAATCCACAGCTGTCCGATTCTGTAAATATTTTTACGAGATTCACACAATTAATAACGTTTTGGCTCTTTGAAATGTGACAGGTCGCTGTAGCGCGTCAGTTCAAACGGTACATGATACAGCAGCCTACAACCCCCCCCCCCCCCCCCCCCCCCCTCAACAAATCTCACTCCCCCCATAAACCCAGCCCCCCCGTCCCGTCCCGAATTTCAGCCAATCTCATCTGGTCACCCTATCATCATTATAGACCAAGGTCTTGGCTGTTCAGCAATGTACCGGTGCAACCTCCTCATTTTGTATTTTTTTTCATAAACTAGGAGTTTTTTCAGTTATTACTTTGTTTTTGTCAACACCGTCAGACTCAATAAAAAGCTAATTGTTTTTTATTTATTTGGTCTAATATGTATTTAGAGTTTTTAAATCATTATCTGGCATTCTTAGTACACATTATGCTGTTAAATGTTGAATATTCACTTTTGTTCATTTTTTTATACTGTTTCACGTGTACTCCCTTAAAAGATCTAACATCATACAACATTTACTTTAAGCCTAAAGACAAAAAGTAATATGTTTTTATTTAACAAACATATTTTTGTATTAAAAGAGGCTATTTCTTTAATAACTCAACAGCACTAAAGAAACATATTGTATGCATATTCATTTTAAACAAATAAAACTCCCTCTGACGGTGGTGACTTTAGAACTGACGGTGGTGACACTAATGTGACGGTGGTGACAGTGGCCTCATTACAACATATAATTCCAAACTTTATACCACTCAAGTCAATGGCTTCTTGCTTAACAACTTTATTTAACTATTTGGTCCAAAAAATAACAATCCTGAGCACTGAGATAAACGTTTGTCAAGTACAATTAAGCAATATCATTATTAAAAGTACCCCATCCCCATATCATCAAAATTTAAAATCATAGTAAAAAATAAAGTCATTACCAGTAGGAATAATGTACAATGCATCACTGACAAAATATTAAACTGTCATCTAGTGTTCTTCTGAAAACTGGACTGTAAACTGTATGTTGGACATAAAGAACAGATAACAAACTGTGGCAAACATTCAAAAAGAAATATATGGGTTCAATTAGCAATAGGCTATCATTAATAAAAGTACCCCGTTGAGTGAGGATATCCATGCACATCCTCACTCGACCATAATCTTCACAGCTGATAATCACTCCACCTTTCGCTTTAAACTGTGCAATGCGCAACTTCATTGTCTTTGAACTTGGAATGTTCGGAGCAACCAAGCTGGTTGTTTGGAGCTAATTTTTAGTGCAGGCGAAAATCTAAATGAACGTTAGAAAACACAATTTAATTGCTTTAAACGTGAAAGATGCAAGTTGAACTGCTATATAAAAGCAATATAGCACTCGTGTTCATGAGGATGCTCATGGATATCCTCACTATCACTCGCGCTATATTGCTTAATAGTAGCATGCAGTGTAGGCCTGTATGGAAGAAATATAGGTAGAATTATGTAAATAAAAATATAAAAGAGGTTAATGACACATTACAGGTCATATTGGTATTTATTGTGATCAACAATTATATTCTAGCCTTTGTTGAGGACCATTTGGAGGTTTTTGTCACCACCATCAGACTGTACGTCACCACCGTCAGACAGAAAACCTGACGGTGGTGACGTCTGACGGTGGTGACAAAAAGCTACTCTTTCACATGAAATGCATGAGTTGTTCACATTAGCCATCTTGTTTACCCTCTGTTGCTAGCTACTTCAGACCACTTCTTAAAAAGTATACATTTATGTCATAATCTAATCTAATATTTTTTATACAAAAGAGACGGTGTTGACATGTTATGGTTGTGACAGTAGCAGTGTCCAAAAATATGAACAAGTTTAAGAGAAAATAGAAAACTTAGGAGAGCTTGAGGATCTTGAAGCATGCAGTAGAGCTGAAGGTTTGAAAATGGGGTCCTCAGGAGTGTAGTTGACCTTTTAGTTGCTTGATTTTATTGCTTTTTATAAATATCTGACGGTGGTGACGAATATGTGGGACACATTTTGAGCAACCATGAAATAATAGGAAATATTGTTCAAAACTCACTGTTTGTAGTTTTTAATACATATTACAATGTACTCTTTCATGTGGTAAAGATATTATTCAATTCAATTATTACTTTTTGTTTTTTTAATCAAGTTGAAATGATTATCTCCTATCCAAGGACAACTGATTTTGTAGGCAACCGGCCAGCATATAATTAAATTAATAATAAATAAAAAAATAAACCTTTAAAAGAACCTTACATATGTGCAAAGGACCCCCTGATTATAACATTGATTCTTTTTATTCATGAAAATGTTATTGATTTCCAACAGAATTAGCACTTTTCTTAGTGGGACATGTTTTTGCCAAAGTTTCAAGAATCAGTGCTTGATTAGATCTATGGCTTTGATTTAAAAAGAAATAAAAGAAATAAAAAGAAAAAATATTAAGTACAGTATATTTGATTAAATGTAAATTTAAAACTTCCATAACTTTTTCATACTTTTTTTTAAGTGCTTTTACTTCAGCAATAATCTGCTGAGTGTTTTCTTTAAAACAAGACCAAACTTAGTTTTACATGTACTTAGTAAAACCAAGTTTTAATAGTGCATTGTCCATTCTCAAAAAGGGGGGTGACAGTTAACCGTTATGTGCCAAATCAACCTTTTGATTTTGGTTGAGCATGTTTTTGAAAAAATATTAAAAACATACTTAAGTTTTTTCATGGCACCAAGTGACATCGCTTAGCTTGCAAAATTTCACCGAAACCAGTTCACATGGCTGGGGTGATTTATTTGTTTCTGATATCTATGGTTGTTTTAGTTTTTTTTAATTGAACATACTTATTTACAATTTAATACACAATTTACAAAATCTCTCATTGCGAGTCTCATGTGCAGAACATAAGCACAGTTAAATAGAACAAATTTCGACAAAGAAAATAAATACAAATAACTATAAAATAAAATAAATTAATCAAAGGCACATAAGGCATGTCACAGTTATTCACATATTGTCCTCAGTCTTCATATATTCTTAAAATAAAGTTACCTGAAAGCTTTACAAATTATAGTGACAAGTATTTTGAGACATCTTCACACATAGAGAGTAAATGTTATCACTGGAGTCTTTCAGAAGTATCAAAGAAGCAAAATATTCCCTCAGTTCAATTTTAAACACCATTAGGGATTTTTATTTTGCCATTTACATTTATGAATATGGTATTTACCCATAATATTTAGGGGAATTTGGTTTAGTTGCAGTACAGGCAAATTTATTTGACTTTTGGAATAATGTAAATAGTTGTGTATCATATTTAATAGGGCTATTGGTATTGTTTACATACCTTGTTATAATCCCTTATTAAACTTTGTATATTAAATTTTGTTTTAAAATCCATAAACCTAAGAAAATTACCCTGTTCATCTAATATATCTGTGATGAAAATGATTCCCTTTTCAAACCAATTTCTGAAAAAAAGTGTTTTTCTACTTATTGTTATCACTCTGTTATTCCACAGGGTGGAGCCATGTGGTGTCAAATTATGAGTAAATAGCATCTTCCAGTAATGAAGAACTTGTTTATGATATTCAGACAGTTTTACTGGCAATTTGGATACCTCGAAATCACACTTTTTAAAAGGAACTCTAAGCCTCCCACTTTATCAAAAATATTTTGGGGAATATGTTACCATATAGAGAATCAGGTTTATCTAAAAAGGCTTTTACCCAGTTAACTCTAAAAACTCCAACCATATATTCAAAACCCAATTGTTTTTAAACCCCCCTTTATTATAGTCCTTTACAAGTTGTGATATTTTGATGTAGTGCGTTTTATTACGGCAGATTATTTGGTAAATTATAGTATTTGCTTTTCTTATGTTTTGTGAACTAATAGAATAGCTTGGGTAAATTAATTTAGAAATACATTCTGATTTTGACAATAGGTTACGTCCTAAAATAGTCTCTTGTTAACCAATGATTTAAATTTCATTGTGATATTTTTGGATTCTCTTATTGCCAAGTTTTTAGATAGATGAATGCCCAAGTATTTAACATAATTCTTAACTGGAATCATCTCCAAGTCTGTCTCAGTGCAATTATATAAAGGTAATATTTCAAATTATTTTCGATTAAAGGGTACCTATTATGGCATTTAAAATGTTCCTAATATTGTTCTGGGAGTCCCCAACAACAGTTTTACAAGCATGCAATGACAAAAAACACTTTTGTTGTCTTATAATATGCATTTATTTTTACCTGATTTGCTCACCGACTCCCATATGAATCGTTTAGCGAGTCATTTTTCCAAACCCCGCCTTTGCGTGACGCTAATCTGTGGTGATATGTTAGACACCCAGCCGACGGGGTGTCATTGGTTGTTGCGCTAGATCTTACCCAGATACAACAGTGCTATTTTCTGATTGGCTAACAACACCAGACGAACAACACCAGAGGAGACCAGGGTTGCCAGGTCTGCACAACAAAACCAGCCAAATTGCTCATCAAACTAACCCAATCACGGCCAAAAATATTCAAATAGCGTTCCCGGGTGTTTCCTCAATAACAATCATGTTCCAGTGGATAAAACAATCGCGTCAACCAGCAAACAACCCGCGGAACAACCCACAAACAACCCGCGGAAACAGTGCAGGCATACAGACCTGGCAACACTGGAGGAGACGCGCTTGAATCCTGCCGGTTCCACAGTGAGTGAGTTTTGGGCACTGCGGCATATTAAATATATTACAAATAGTTTATCAGCGTGAGAAATACAATGTGTGGCCGGAGAGCGTGACAAAAGACCGAAATGAGTGACTGTCACGCTCAATGCGTGATGCGTGACACTCGAGAGCCCTGTGACAACTCCATTAACAACGACAAACACTTCACATATTTCAATACAATTGACATTGAAGACCTAAGTTAGCTGCTAGAAGCTGCGCTGTGCCTGTGCGTACACAACACACAAAATAATTATAGAACATGATACAAACATAAAAGCAACAGCCTACTTACAGATTGTGATTCGGAGAAGGAAGCTGATCCAAATAAACTCGGTACTGAACCTCCCTCCTTCAGTATCAGCCGGCTCGCAAATTCATACTTTATAGCATTTAGGTTTGTGAAGCAATCATCTTCAAAATGACGCGAACACAGAACAAGTTCGGGCTATAATACTTCTGTGGTATAGTTATGAACTGTAGCCACTGTCTTCAAATGCTCCTCACTGGGCAGATGAAATAAGTTTGCTTTTGCGTCGCACTTCAAAACACAGCAGCGTCTCGTCGACATGATGTTTTCCCTGGTGTCTCCTAATGCAATGAGTGGGCGTATCTTATTCAAATAACTTGGACAAGTGATGTACGAAAGTGCATCGTTCGTCTATCGATTCATATCAACGACTCAGAGTCGACTCTTACTTTTGAGAGATAATAACTTTGTATACGGTGAACTTTCATATTTAAAACTTTGCAGGATGTTTTTGTTCACTTAGATCTATGTTACACACTACATGAAAGGTAATTTTCAAAATTCCATGATAGGTACCCTTTAAGGCAAAGGCCTGATGCCCTGAAAAAAGCAGAAATCACATTTAAAGCCTTAATTGATTTGTCCTTTAGAAATATCACTGTATCGTCAACAAATTGTCTCATTTTCAATTCGGTGTCACAGACTTTTATCCCTTCAAGGTCTTTATTATTTAATAGGCCAAAAGCGTACAGAGAAAGAATAATTTTGGTGAAATTGGGCACCCTTGTTAAGAGATATTGATTCTTGGAGTGATGTCTGATTGAAGTGAAATATAACTGTATATTTGGTTATAAAACATTCTGATTACCTTACAAAAGTTGTTACCAAACCCAAAAAGTTGGAGCGATTCCAGTAAAAAGTCATGTTGGATAGAATAAAATGCCTTGAAAAAATCAATAAAATATTAGGCTTTCTGTCTTAATAAGGCTCTGGTAATCTGTCCATAATTAGTCTCACATTATTATGAATATACTTTTAATAAAAGCTGACTGAAATTCGTCTATTAACTTGATCAAGACACTTTTTACTCTGTTAGCATATACCAAAGCTAGTAATTTATAATCATTGCAAAGTAGAGTTATAGGTCTCCAATTATCTAATAGTAATAAGTCTTTATTGGGTTTGGGCAACAAGGTTATCAGACCAGTTTTTATTGTTGGGGATAACTGACCATTTGTTATGCAATCGAGATATGCGCTAAATAATATTTTTTTAACATCTGACCAAAAAGTCTTAAAAGATTATATAGATAAAACCATCAATGCACAGTGACTTACCGTTTTTAATTTGTTTTAAAACTGTTTCAATTTCTGTTAAGGTAACATCTCTTTCTAATAAAAATCTATCCTCATCTGTTAGTTTTGTTACACTTTCCTTTACACTTTTCACAAAGGCATCGCAATCGTCACTCTGAAATGTTGAAAGTTGCTATAGAATTGACATACTTCCTCTGTTATTTTATTTGTGTCTTGAATGATATTTCCATTTTGGTTTAGTTTTTTTATACATTTTTTAATCTGTCTTCATTTTTCAAGGCTATAAAAGTTTGAGTTTTTCCCCCTGCTCAATCCATTTGGCTTTTGATCTTACAAAGGCGCCTTTTGCCTTCTCCAAGTATATAACCGGTTCTGGAGAGTGTGTAACTCTTGTGCCTCTTCTACCGTTATGTTAGGTTTTTCATATAATAAACTATTTCCTTTTGTTTACGTTTATGGTTATCGGCTATTTTCTTTCCAGTTTCAATAGCTTGTTGCTTTACTCGAAATTTAAACCACTCCCATTTACTTATATCTGATAAATCAATGTCATTCATTTCAAGACATATTATTCTAATCTGGCTACAGAATTCTTCGTTCAGCAACAAGGTATTGTTAAATTTCCAAATATTGTTTGATTTTTGTTTTTGTTTGACTCTTGAGAGTGACAGACCAATAAGACAATGGTCCGTGAGAGGAGATGATTGAATATCACATTTTTGTGTAAGAATAGTAATATTTCGAGACAGTGGCGGTTCTAGCCCATTTCAACTGGGGGGGCCAAGCTGGGGCCAGTTGTACTGTTAGAGGGGCCAGTTACATTTAGACCTTATTGTTGTCATATAATTTTCTGCACTGCTGCAGGCATTACAAAATACCATGTTTATAATTATTCAACAATGTTTTTGCATTTCCATTATATTTTTACATTTGCATTACATATTCAGTATTAGTCACAGTAACTGTAATAGACATGGTGTCCTTCTTTCTCTTCATTTTGAGAACTATAGAGCAAAAGCAATGGGGACCAAGAAGCTTATTAATTCATTTACTGAAAATAACTGACTTTCTAGCTACGTCTAACCGTTTACAGGGTTCCTGCACACTTTTTAAAGTCAAATTTAAGGCTTTTTAAGACCTAAAGAAATCAAAATTAATACTGTACATTAGGGGTGTGTATGTAATATTGACAAAAATATATTTCAATATTTTCAACGTTTTGTTGATAATAATTAGATGATATTTTACAGATTGTGTTTTTGTGCTGGTGCCATGGCTGGTTTAGGCCTGTTGTTGACAGCCGACTCACGAAGATATTAAGATTTTTCATATTCTATGCAAATACAGATTCTTGACATTAATCAAACAGTTTGTCAGATAATACCTAAGGTCAGTGTAATTGAACAGTGAAAAATGATGAACAGATGTTTTTATAATTATCTTTAGTTTTCAATTTTGCCCTGAGGTGTAATTATTCCTGGCAAAATATATATAAAAAAATTATATTGGCAAGTGTATCCACACTGATTGAAGACAAGTAAATTTCTCAAACAAAAAAAAGAGTGCATAACTGCAAATAAACTGTGAAACATATCAAAACATATATAGTAAAATAAATAAAAAATGATTAGTTTAATTAACAGATTCAGTTGCTGTTACTGTAAATGTTTGTCAGACTGATGGTTGCTCCACCATTACTGATGCATTAGTAAACACTTCGGCTGCATTTACACTGTCAACCAATTTCATTTATTACCCAGATATCTAGAAAACGTAATATATTCACGTATCAGTTGTCACTCTCGCTGTGTGGAAGAAAACATTATAAACTCAGGAACACAGAACCGCTGATCACAAGCAGATGTGTTACCAGCTCCTGTTGTTACTCACCACAACACAAGACCAACACGTTTCAGAAGAGCTATTGCCTAGCTGAGACTTCTTGTCTAAATCATACATAGTTACCAAAGTCGATATTAGTAGGGCAGACAAATGAATGGAGAATAATTCTTGATTTTTCTCTGGTGAATTAGCCACAATATTATGTTTGTTGACCAATAAAGCTTTTATGGAATAAGGAATCAAATTTTCTTTGATTTTTTGACTTAAGATGTCATTGTACAATAATATAAAAAAAAAAATTTCAGACCCAAACATTGGCATACATTTAAATCAAGCTGCCAAATTACTTGTTTTATACTTCCTCCACATTGTGACATTAGACTTTGGTAGATATTTTCATCTGACCAACTCCACAACAACACATCAACTACTTTACCATTTCATTTTGATAACCTGTCCAGCAGTGGAGAACAATGACGTGACAAGAGAGAGAGAGAGCAGGTCAACCAAGATTATAGAGGTACTCATGTTAACAGGCACCTGAAGCTTACCTCAAGTTTTAAACTAGTTCAATATTAAGATGTCCTGGTCATGACGTTAAACTGACCCGATAGGGACTAGATGGATAGCCTACCAGAAGATATTTGATTAATATGGTTATGGGGACCGAACTAGTGTAACTATCAAAGTGTTATTGGGATGCAGCAATAACACTTTGACCTCAAAAGGCAAATAAGTGGTAGAACCCCTGAAAGGCTTTGAGGAAAGGGTGAGGCAATTACAAGGAGACCTTGGAAAGGCGAACCCACTGCTTTTCTGCGCATGAGGTGTCATGTCCCTACGCAGTCATAGCTGAAAAAAGGAAAACCCACGTAGTAAACGATATGAATCCACAACCAAATCAAAACTATACTGGCTCGGCCGTCACCCAGGTAATCAAGGACCGCGGTGGTTGGTTAACCAATCTGCCAGCCACTGACAAGTATGCTAAGACTGGAAAATCCAAGAAGAACAAATATTTCTCCGTAGCCACTCACAACGTGAGAACGCTGAACGACACCTATAACAAGGAAACCGACGTATGGATTACGCACAAAGTAGAAAGAATGATAGCACACTGCGAGAAGCGTAATAACGATATCGTTGCCATTCAAGAGCACCGTCTCAAAACATCCGACACAGTGGGCTACATTCACTACAACCAAAACCATAGCTGGACCCTGGCACATTCAAATTCATCTGATAAATGTCACGGAGTCGCGATTTTGTACAACAACTCGATAGCTCAACTAATCGGCTCGATCACAGTTAAGTCAGAACTTTTGTTAGCGATACATCTTAAAGGGAACCCAAAGGTATGCCTAGTCTCAGTATACGCCCCAACAAATGATGCCAACGTCGACGTGAAAGATGCATTTTACAACGATCTCACTGAACTCATCGAGACCATTCCCCCACACACTATAACCGTCCTTGCAGGAGACTTTAATGCAAGAATCGGGAGAGACAGTCATATCTCTAATCCAAGAGTTGTCGGTAACCACTGCTATCATTCAGAGTCAAACGACAATGGATTGAGGATGATCAGCATGTGTGAAATGGCAAGTTTACGCCCCGCCAACTCATGGTTTCCAAACAGACCGACCAGACTACGTACTTACAAAAGTCCAAAAAGCTAATTCTACCAGCTAGACCACATTTTATTCAGCACAAAGTGGTGGACTTCTGTTAAAAATCGTGCATATAATACCTGCAAAGTCGGCTCTGACCATAAAATTGTGTGCGCCAAGTTCGAGCTCTGCCTACGAAAATCGAAAATCAAACCGGACAAGAGATGCGCTTTCAACGTTGAAAAACTGAAAGACCCAGAACTGAAAAACGCATTCAATATGGAGGTGCAGAATCGATTTGAAGCACTCTTCGATGAAACAGCACGCCTAGACCCACCGGAATCCATAAAACAGCGAACCAACGCATTAGACTATGCTCTCGTCGGAGCCTGTGATAAAATTCTGGAGAAAAGGCCGAAATCCAAACAACCAAGCTGGATTAGCCCCAAAACCATCAAGCTAATCAACGAAGAAGGAGATGTCAAGGCAAGATACAAGCGCACACAAATACAAAAGACAAAGAAGAATGACGTGAAAAGCAAAAAGAGGTTTCGAAAGCATTCGATATGGACAACGAGGCACATATCAACTCTAAACTCGATGCCCTAGACTAGAGCGAGCAGTCAGCAAACATGAACATCGCAAAGTTTGGAAGCTTATCCATGACATCAGTGAAAAAGCCCAAAGATGCTTCCTCTAACAAAGCCAGAATAGTCAATGGCGACATCCCAAGCTCAAACGAAGATCTTTTAAAAGAATGGGCCAACTACTTCTCAACACTCCTGAACAACAAGAGTTCCAAAATTAACCCGAACAACCGCCCACTTCCAACAGCGGACGTCCCAGGTATAAAATTGGGTAAAATACTAAGAGCAGAAGTTAATGACGCCATCACTACACTTAACCGTAACAAAACACCCGGCTCAGATTATGCCATGACAGCCGAAGTATTAAAAGACGGAGGTGAATTTGTGGTAAATCAACTTCACAAGATCTGTCAGTTGGTCTACGAACATCTCACAGCACCGACACAATGGACATCAAGCATGATAAAGCCTATACCAAAGAAAGGTAACCCACAGCTCATAACGAACTATCGAGGAATCAGCCTAATGTCAATAGCAGCCAAAGTTTACAATAGAGTAATTCTCAATCGCATAAGAGGCCCGGTCGACAAACTGCTTAGAAACAACCAAGCAGGTTTCAGAACAGGCCGGGGATGTGCTCAACAGATCCACATCCTTCGTAGGATCATGGATGGAGCGTGCGCACAAGACATTCCAATGTATACTACCTTTATCGACTTCAAGAAAGCGTTTGACTCAATTGATCGAGAGATGATGTTTGCCATCCTACGTCATTACGGAATTCCATCGGAAATTGTAAACGCAATCAGAATCATGTATGATAAGTCGACAAGCCAAGTATACGTTGGAGGAGAGCGTTTGAAGTCCTTTGCAATCACAACAGGAGTTTTACAAGGAGACGTCCTTGCACCGTACCTATTCATAATTGTCATCGATTATGTTTCAAAGCAATCAGCAGGCGAATTCGGTTACCTAACACACAAGGGTACCCCAGCCCGATCAGAAAATACACGGCCACAACGATCTTGTGCCAAAAAGAGAAAAGAGACAATAATCGATCGAAAACTCAACGACCTCGCATTCGCAGACGACATAGCGCTTCTCGAGAATGATCTAACCCGAGCACAACAACAGCTAACAGTAATGCAGCAAAATGGCTCTGCCGTCGGTCTCGAGATAAGCATTGAAAAAAACAACTAAACGATAAATCCCAAATAAAAACCAATCTGTCAATTGATGGAAAGCCGATCGCAATTGCGGACGAGTTTAATAGGGTGACCAAACGTCCTGTTTTCCCAGGACATGTCCTGTTTTCACGTCCTGTCCTGGCCGTCCTGTCTGTTTTTTAAAAAGTGATGAAAATGTCCTGGTTTTCATTATTTTTCATTGGGCCATTAAGCGTGTACATAAAATACACGCTTGCCTTTGCACACAAAACATATGACTTTGGCTTCACCCCCTCTTGTTATAATCAGCGCGTTCCTCAATCCGCAGCGTCAAGCACAGAGCACGTCAGACTCAGAATCATCAGAATACAGAGGCCTGTGTGTGTGTGTGGTGTGTGGGGTGTGTGTGTGTGTGTGTGTGTGTGTGTGTGTGTGTGTGTGTGTGTGTGTGTGTGTGTGTGTGTGATCATCGCAGCCTCATTGGTCTGTCACTGCTTGTCAATGTCAGAATATTTGAAATGACCAATCAAATCAAAGTAGGCGGACTTTACACGTTCACAGAATTTTAGCAGCGTGACGCTTCAGACGCTTCAGTTTACGGTCAAGTGCGAGGTAAGATGTAAGTAGCTAACAGCGTAAAAAAAAGGGGAAAAAAGCCCAATGTTAATTCACAGACGATTTACAGAGAAAATTCCTGTGTTTTCGTTTTGGTCAGGATCCATGTAAAGCAGAATGCATGAACTGCAAAGCTGGCACGTGTCAGTGTTAAGGTGCTAGCGACCTAGAAGCCCACATAAAGAACGTATAGGCTAAGAGAACATCAGGAGGATTCAAATTTTTTTTTTTTTTTTTACTGAAATAGTGTAGTAGATTTTTTATTTTATTTTAGTAGTAGATTTTTAACCTATGCTATGGCCATGAAAATAAATAGTGTCATGTAAAAGGTGTTAAAAGCTAAACTTTTTTTTAAAATAGTATTCTATTGTTGCGGGCCAAACATTGAATGGAAAGGATGTATTACTTTATGTATTAAAGTACAATAACATAGTTGCAAGGTTGTGAATGCATTTGTCAAGTATTTTTTGATGCATTCTCCCCAAACCACGCCCCCACCCTTAACCACGCCTCCCCAAAAATCACACCCCGCCCATCAACCACGCCCCTCGTCCTGTTTTCTGAAAACTAAAATATGGTCACCCTAGAGTTTAAGTATTTGGGATCATACATAGTGTCGACCGAAAAAGATGTCAACAACCGTATAGCTTTAGCTTGGGTCGCATTCACGAAACTCAAGACCATTTTTAGATCGCCCAAGCCGCATGTAAAGTTCAAGATGCGCCTATTCCATGCATCGTGCATATCAGTTGCTTCTTTACAGGTGCGAGTCATGGGCGCTCACTCAAGCTTTTGAAGAGAAACTAAACATCTTTGCTCGAAAGTGCTACCGAATCATGCTGGGAATCAACCAAGCAGAGTCTCACATGACAAATGAAAAACTGTACAGCACGGCAGGTCAACAGCTAATTAGTGACATTATCAGGAGAAGGCAACACCAGTTCATCGGACACTGCCTTCGCATGGGAAACAATGAACCAGCGCATATATATGTTCTTTACAAGTCGGAAGTCGCATCAAACCGGCGGGGTAGACCAAGAATATCATACAGGGATTACGTTTATCAGCACTACAAACATCTAGAGCTAGATAAAGAACGACTACATGAAGAGCTGACCAGCATGTCGAAAGAAAGAGGACTGTGGAGAAATATCGTCGTGCCTAAAAAGCCCGTCCGGTGATGTGATTAAGATGTCAGGGAAGATCTGCACAGTCTACTGAAGGACTCCAGCATTAGGAACAAATGGATGGTTTATTATTAAACAATGTCTAGGGCAGGCCCGGCTGCAGGATGAAATTACTGAGGGGACATGTGAAATTGTTAAGGGGGCTTAACTTTATACCATCAATGAACAATCAATAAACACCTCGCTTTGGAACGACAGATTTTTAAAGATAATAAAAGATAAGCCAGCATAATTTATTATTCATATATTGACTCTTTCAAGCTTAAATTAAAAATATTCTAACTGACTCCTCAGAGTGAGTTTTTATTTTAGAACGTTCCACCTTAACGTTCCCATGGCAACGCGTCATATTTGTCACGTGACACACCGCACAATAATGCATGACAGATGTATTGCTTTTATTTCCTTTTTCCTTTTTTATTCAAAATATTTACAAACTTGCTTACCATGTCATCAACTATCTGATATTCCGATTCTCAAAAAAGTGGTAGTGAGTGTGTTTGGTCGTTTAAAACCTTTATAAATAATCTTGATCTATAACGTGAGATGAGCGCCACCGTTTCTTTGCGCCGCAGTTCAAAGTCCTGTCAGTCATCAGTTTCTCGCGAAATACATGTAAGAAAGTGGCCGGTGAACTGTGAGAAGAATACAGTAAACTTTAAAGTTACTTCCACTATGTTTGTCTGATATGAATAACACACGTTGGCAAATTTGAATAGATTGTTATTGCTGCTTCCATATCTGTGTATTTTACAAACTCCAAATGTATTGTTTTACTAGTGCTTATGTGTATTTAAATGTCTGAAACCTAAAATAAACATAATTTATGAGGCTGAAAACACATGCATAGTTGCATAGGCGTCATTTACGGGGGGGACGGGGGGGACATGTCCCCACCACTATTTGCCAGGGTCGATTTTGTCCCCACCACTTTTGAAACATCTCGCGGTACGGATGTAGCCTACCAATACAAGTAAAACATCTCCAGTTAACTAGCAGAGCATTCGTTTCGTTCGTTTGTTAAATAAGAGGTGATCTAGCTCCAATGTCTTCACTCGGACGCACGCCTCAATCTGTTGCGGGGATTCTCTATTCGTTCTGGTGAAATAGCAAAACAAAATGCAAACAAACGCATCCCTGCTTGATATACAACCACTGATAAACATTATCGGTTTTGATGAGGGGAAAAAAAACAAATCGCCCCTTTATATCAATTTAATTATATAGCAAGTCTTTAGGCTATAGCCTAGTTTGGAAGCTTATTTCCGCCATAGAATAAAACATTTTAAAAGATAATTGCGACTTTTTATCTCACAATTGCGAGTTTACATCTCACAATTCTGACTTTATTTCTCAGAATTGCGAGATATAAAATCTGCCTTTTGCGTATTATAATTCTGCGTATTGCGTGTTATAAAGTCAGAATTGCGAGATATAAACATGCAATTCTGTGAAAAAAGTCAGAATTTCAAGCTATATTTCTCACACTTTATATCAACAGGTAGTTCAACCTGGTAGTTCTGCTACATTTTGTTCAATTAGTAGGACAGACAAATTAATGGAGAATAATTCTTGATTTTTCTCTGGTGAATCAGCCACAGTATTATGTTTGTTGACCAATAAAGCTTTTATGGAATAAGCAATCAAATTTTCTTTGATCTTTTGACTTAAAGGGCCTATATGCGTTTTTGTGAAACTCGCGACTGACACCTGTGGCCAAAAAACAGTGGAAGAATACTGTTTGGCCCAGTGGATATACCGAATACTGAATGGAAGTCGTTCACGCATTGCGCTTGTACGGACGAATTCACACAAAACTATGTAAAAACACGTGTCTTGGCGAGTATCCTAGTAAAGGTCTGTTATATATCTCATGTGAACGTTGAGTTATGCATATAACTACTGTTCCCAGAAGGAGGGAAACGAGGTACAACACATTACTATGGGATATCGCGCTCTAGCGCCATCTGCTGAAGACACCTTTATTCACGCCAGAGATTTTACAGGACAGGCAGCTCGAACGAGAGCGGACTCCCGACATGACTTTAGGCATACACGCCGCGTTCGGACACAACATCACCAAACGCAAATCGGGTGCAAAAGGAATGCACCAATAGCGCATGAAGATTACCAATGACAGGGCAGCATCCTTATGGCGCTTTTCCACTGCATGGTACGCTCGGTTCGGTACGGTTCGATTCGGCGCGGAACGGTTCGGTTCGGCTTCGCTTTTCCACTGCGTGGTACGACTCGGTACGGTACGGTTCGGTTCGCTAGCTCGGTTGCTTTTCCACTGCAGTTAGTACCCATTCAAAGTGGGTGGGACTGATCGTTACACTGTTTGTAGGTCCGGTGATAGCCGTGTGCGGCTAAGAGCTGAGCTAGCTGCTACTTGGAACACTTTTTCATTCTGTTTTGCCCCATCCAGCTCTCGCTGGACCCGCTCCTAGGCAACCAACGAGAGGATTGTCTGCACCTCGACCACGATTCAGCCATTTCCTTTTTAAAGTGTTGATCTCTTCTTTTTTTTCAAGTAAGTAAAACACAGGTGCTACCGTGTTGGCTGTTGTCTACTGGTTATATGACTCTGTATAGCGGTCTCGTGTCGCAAATCCAATGACGCTGGTAGTGACGATTCTGTCTGTCTGACCAATCAGTGATCTGCAGTGTTTCACGTCACATTTTAGTACCGGTACGGTACGCTTGGAACCTCAACAGATCAGGTACCATTTAAGCGCGCCGAAGCGCACCGTACCGTACCGTACCATGCAGTGGAAAAGCACCACAAGTGAGCCGTACCGAACCGAACCGTACCGTACCATGCAGTGGAAAAGCGCCAAAGCGTGCCGTACCGAACCGAACCGTACCGTACCATGCAGTGGAAAAGCGCCATTATATTCAAGGATTCTAAAGGCTCAAACCGAGGTTAACATATAGCCTCCAGATCTACCATTAGGTCATGATGATACTATTAAATTTTGTAACAAGCCTAAAACGCAGACCATAAAGCCCAACGTATACTTCGGCTATCCGTGTTACGCACACCGTCTGCATGACATAATTTACGTCAGGAGGGTCTACTGTGCGCATACAACACTGCGCAAGTGACTTGCTCACTTGGGAACAAAGTTCACTAGCAAGTGTGCACGCCGGATATGTTTTTCCGCGCTCACGGCCGCCAAAGTAGTATACTTTGAAAGGCTTGCACCCTCAACTGTGCACAAGATGTGGTAAATATGGAAAATGGAAACAAATTTCCATAGCAAGTGCATGAGCAAAACATGCCTTTCTGTCCTTATGGCCAAATGAGTACAGTATACCCAGAAAAGCTTGTGCTCCAAACTGTGCGTGAGAGGGAGCGAAACTCTGGAGTTCCATGAACGTCCGTGCACTGTCCATGTGATGTAATTATCACCATCAGGAGAGTCAGCGGATGTCTGCGCACGCCGTCCATGTGCAGCCCAATTCCTGCGACAGAGGAGGATGTACGCACAATAGCGCATGTGTGAGTGACACGAATGAAGAATTTATATAGTGCGTTTCTTATGTACTGAAGTACAACCAAAGCGCTTCACAATCATGTCAGGGTCTCTCTTCAACCAACGCCAGTATGCAGCATCCACTTAGATGATGCAGCTGGAGCCCCAGTAAAACAGCGCCAGTGTGCTTACCACACACCAGCTATAGGTAGGAGAGAGAGTACTTGAAAACCAAAGTACTTGAAAACCAAATACACTAGATAGTGCACATGCGCAGAAAATGTTCTCCCTAACCACACGGCCAAAGGAGTATACTTTGAAAAACTCATGCTCTCAAAATGTAGTATACCCGGGTCCTTTAAAGAACTAAAGATGCGTGCTTTGGCGTGGAACCATTAATGTGCTCATGACATTAATGTGCTCATGACAAGCCGCAATGGCTGTCCAATAAAGTTCCAGCATGGAATGGGAGTGTTTCTCCTTCAGAGAAGAAATCAGTATCCCCTCAATGGGGCACTGATATGGCGATACAAGTCTTCGCCTGCACTAAGCTTCAAATACGAGCTACTTCAACACAATGCACTTCAAAATGCAAGCACTCTGTTTTGTAGCTTCAATCAGATTCTCCCTCTCTCAACTGGTTGGCCCCCAGAGACCACAGTGCTGGCCTGCTGGCCGAGGGTGCAGAATCTGCCTCCTGCCTGGGACGGCAGGTCCCTGCATAGGGAAAGACACCACAGTGTCCTTAACAGCAGCGTTATTGATGCTTGTGTGCCATGTCTTTGCTGGCCAGCAAGAAGTCTCCAAAATCAGTGACAGACCCTTCTGCGTACACCAGAGTCCTGGGCTATGTATGTGACAGGGCATTCACCCCCAGCGGGGCACTTCTGTCCATAATCAAGAAAACAGCGGGTGGCCCGTGTTTTCTGCAAATGTTAAAAGATCCACATCGGCCTTGCCAAAACCGATCTCAGATCTGCGCCACAATTCAAGTGTGCACACGCCAGGGGAGACTCAGGTCTGCCCCGTATCAAAAGCATCTGTGCCACTTGCAGCAGGGACAGTGAGGGAGTACCCCCTTGCCTGCTTAAATACAACCATTGTTGTATTTTTTATGTTATTTTTTATTCTGAATAACATGTTTGGCCTGTTGGGCCAAGTGTTTTCTTATCAGGAGAACTACTCCAGAAAGTTTATGTGGCGCTCTTACAGCACTGGTCTCACCACTCTCTTACAGAGTTTCTTGTTTGTGTCGTGACGCATTTGTCATTACTACTACACATGACGTAACTCTGCCCAGAGAAATTCCTTCTGTCAACAGATTCAGGTTACCCAGGGTGGTAGGTATCGGAGCCTGAATGCACAATGGCACTACCGACATATGCTTAAATGTCGCATGGCCTACAGCAGGGGTGTCAAACTCATTTTTACCCCGGGCCACATCAGAATTATGGTTGGCCTCAAAGGGCCAGTTGTAACTATAAAACTGTTTAAATGTAGCTACTTCTTAACATATTGTTAAATAACTCTCTCTGTATTTGTCATCCAAGTGGATGCTGCACATTAGTGGTGGTTGAGGTGATTCCCACTTCAATGTAAAGCGCTTTGAGTACCTAGAAAAGCGCTATATAATGTAACAAATGATTATTATAAAATTATTTGATTTGATAATTATTTATTCAAGTGTACAAATACAGCAAATACATTCACATAAATGTAAAATATATGTAGGCACATTGCTCTGTGTTATTATAAATCTCATATCTTATATATCATAAATCTCTTTAATTTATCAGGTTAAGAAAGATCAAACTTTTCAAGTGAATAACAAAGACAAATATCATTAAACACAAGTTATTAAATCAACTTTGTTCAAAACTTTTGTCTCAGTTGAGAGGGGCAGAACTATGGTCCAACACATACAGTAAGTGTGAGAGGCTAAGAACATGTGTGACAAATGTGGCATTTTACAAAAACAAAAGGCTACAGACAGTCTTGCAGAGGGCATATCCAATCCAATTAATGAAATATGGTTTTGATTACAGTAAACATTTTCCTCTGTAAACACACTGAATACATTGCTTCATACACAAAGTAGTATGTGTAATTAACTCAAAGTAGTATGTGTAATTAACTCAAAGTAGTATGTATGTTTAATTAACTCAAAATGGCAATAAGGGTTGTCTCAGTTCACAACTGTATTGGTCAAGTTCTGTGTGAAGTTGATGAGGTGATGCTGCTTGACCTCAACACACCAAAGATCTGTTCTCACCCTACCTACACCATATTCCACACCATCCTCATCCATTTCATGTTCTGAAAATAACAAACACAAAACAAAATGTAAGCTCAACCATTACATTGCACACATATTACACTGTACTTATTCGGTTGAAATATTTTTTTTTTTATATTTGGGTTATATTTTTATATATGGGTTATATAATTATATTTTATATTATATTCAGGTTTATAAAAATGCTTACCTATTTGTTTTCTGGCTGGATGTCTGACACCGTTTTCCTCTGGTCAGTCCGTCAATGTCTGGCTTTAAGTCTTGTGCTGTAGCAATCCGTAAAACAGCGTGGAGGTTGTCATCGTTGATGCGTGATCTGTGCTTGGTCTTGTTTAGATTCATTATTGAAAACATCTGTTCGCACAGGTAGGTGCTCCCAAACATGGACAGAACGCGGGCAGCATGAAGCCGGAGCTGCGGCATCAAAGCAGGGGGCAGTAGGCGGTAAAAGTCCTCGATTGCAGCATCCTGGAACTTTGCTCTCAGGCTACTATTGCTTTGAAGTTCTATTAACTCCATCTGAAGGAGATGGGGCGCACTGTCAACGTCAGCGGCGAAAGGATTGGCAAAGATGGCAAAGCCTGGGTGCTGTGTTTTAAAGTCAGAGAAGCGGCGATCAAATTCATTAATTAACCGGTTCACTTTAGTAGCCAACCGAGCGCATGAAAAAGCAGAGACTGAGGCGGAGATGCTCTGACAGACAGGAAAGTGGGCAAGATTATCCTGTTCCAGTTGGGACTTCCACATGTGCAGTTTACGCTGGAAAGCTGTGATCATGTCGGACATCTGCGTGATGACTTGTTTGCGTCCCTGCAGCCTCTGATTCAGTTGGGCGAGATGCTCCGCTAGGTCACACAACATAGCAAAGTCACACAGCCAGTTTGGATCAGACAGTTCATGCAAGGGTTTTCCTTTACTTTGCATGAAAAGCGCAATTTCTTCCCTCAGCTCAAAAAATCGTTTGAGGACCGCGCTCCTACTCAGCCACCTTACTTCTGTATGGTACGGCACATCTCCATGCTCCGAGCCCACCTCCTTTAAAAACAGCTGGAACTGGCGGTGATTCAGGCCACGCGCTCGAATGAAGTTCACTGTTTTCACGACTGTGCTCATTATATCATCCAGTTCCAGAACCTTTCCACACAGAGCTTCTTGGTGGATAATGCAATGATAAGTTATCAGAGGTGTGTGGCAGTTACTTTCTTGCATTTTCTCCTTCACTAGTCCAACCAAGCCTGCTTTTTCTCCACACATCGCAGGTGCCCCATCGGTAGTTAGCCCCACCAACTTTTCCCAAGGTAATTTACATTTACTTACGGACCTCTCCACCGCATCAAAAATGTCCTTCCCCTTCGTCGTCCCATGCATTGCAACTACATCCAAGAGCTCCTCGCTGATAGTGAAGTCTGCTTTCACGCCTCTTATAAAAATGGATAGTTGCGCTGTATCCGTATTGTCTGTACTTTCATCAACAGCTAATGAAAAAGTCTGGTAACTGCGTGTCACTTCGGCCAGCTGTGTTGTCAGATTGCCTGCCAGTTCTCTAACTCGGTCCGCGATGGTGTTTCTTGACAAACTGACATTTTTAAAATTCTGTATCTGGTCGGGGCACACCTGCTCACATACCTTTAGCATACTCCTCTTTAAAAATGCTCCCTCTGAAAAACACTTGGAAGCGCGGGCGATTTCTTCAGCCACAATAAAGCTAGCTTTCACGGCTGCATCATTTTTTCCTGTGGCTTTTGTGAACATATTTTGCTGCAATTGCAGTCTGCCTTTCAATTCTTGAACAATTAGATTTTTTTCTTGGAGACTAGAGTTAGCATACTTCGCTCCATGTTTGGTGTCAAAATGCCAACGTAAATTGTATTCCTTCATCACCGACACTGCCTCGCCACACAGAAGACATACCGGTTTTTCTCCTTGAAGTACAAACATGTATTCACTTTCCCATCGTTCTTTAAATTGCCTCCCCTCTGCATCGATTTTTGTCTTTTTGGACATTTTAGCTTATAAATTTAAAATTTGTGTTATCTATAGCTCTTTCTCAACTCCTCCGTTAAGCGCCGAATTCGCCGATATGGAAACACTGCTATCTAGCGGCACGATGCCGTCATTTCGCGGGTTACAAAATCGACGTGCATTGTGGGAGATGTAGTTTTTGGTCAATGTACGCTGTAAGCATACTTTATTTTAAGACAATCATATGCATTTTGAGCTCACGCGGGCCACATAAAATGACAGGGCGGGCCGGATTCGGCCCGCGGGCCTTGAGTTTGACACATGTGGCCTACAGCAAAATACCGAGCGGTCAGCGCAGGCATTGCACATACAGAAAGGAGAATAGTTGTACTACTGCTATCGAAGCCATGAGCCCCAGCAGTCTTAATACTGTAAGAAGAATAAAACGTGCTTGCCTCCCCAGCCAAAACTGAGCCAGACAGCGAAAACCCTCTGTTCGGTTCTGCATCTATCTCCAGACCGAGATTTAACAGACCGAGATATAATAGCCCCTTTTGAGATTATCTGGAATCCCAGAGCTGGTAAATGTAAAACAAGCGTAAGTGTTTGTAACATTGCTTGTTCCATGCTGTCTTAAGCCAGGAGCAGTTCGTCCAAATAGGTGAACGATATTATGCTCTGATGGCACAGCAAGACAACCACCGCTTCTGCACATCGGTGCTATAGGGGCCTAACTTGTAGGTAATCCCCTCAAAGGAGACCTCAGAAAATGTTCTGTGCTCTGGGTGGATTGTGGCAATATGCATCAGCAAATACACCAATGTAAGCCATACCTGAGGATGCAGAGGGCATAACAGGTGACATGCTGCAAGCATTTCTGAACTTGTAACACATTAAAGTGTGTTCATTGTGTTTTTATTTATTTATTTTTTGAGGAGAGAACACTGATTTCCCTTAGTAATGGGGAAGCCCTCTCGAACACCGAAGTTGCAGTTACTCCACCGAAACAGAGGGGGGCGCGAGAGAGACCGCAGCCGACAGCCCTACTGGAATCGTGCGAAGAAGCCAAGGTGTTCGTGCGCGCGCGCGCGCCACCACCGCGGCTCGAGGCAGACAGCTAGGATTCCAAGGCACCACCAGTCCTAGGGAACCCCACGTCCAATTGCAGAAATCGCTGTAACACTATATAGCATATCATTTTCCTTCTCTGTCGGCACACGGCCAGACTACGAGGTTAGCGATTCCAATGTATTATTATTGTTTTGAAAAGCACACGAGGCTTTGTATGCTGAACACACATTTATTTTATTGACAACATAAAAATAAATGAACCCGCTATCTTGCAGGCTTATTTTTACCCAATCTGTATAGATCTACAGGCGAGTTCTCATCCACTGTTTCTCTGTATCAGACCAGGTCACTCGAGCGACAGTTGCCGCTCTCGAATACAGATCGATGCAAGGACCATCACTTCACTTCCACCCTCCTCGGGGGAGCCGTGATCTGCTCTGCTTAAAATATAACTTATACAGTATATATTGTCAGAGCTTTCCTCGCCCGCATCCAGTGAGACATAATTCAGACTTAAGGCAGCCAGAGGAACCTAGTCGTGAACACAACACCGACACTCCTCGGCCAACTTTCCGTGGCCTCCAAAAACGGCGATCGCCGCATCTGGATTCGTATCCCGCCGAGCACGCGCTACACGCCGCTCGCAAAGATAGAGCTGCCGGTAGTGCTCAGCACACATGCATTGGGGTTGGAGAGATTCCAAACACACCGGTGTGAGTTACATTATATCCTAATAAATACCCACATGACGTATGTTTAGATATGTCTCATGAAAAAGTGTATTAGCCATTTGTTAGTCGTGCTAAACTCGGCTAAAGACTTTTCTTTTATGCCTTTTCCTTCAACAATAGTAACCATCGTGGGTTTTCTTGTGAATGTGGCATGTTTGAACATTTTATTTGAGAAAAACTTATTAGCCATTTGCCAGCAAAGCTGAACTTGTGCTAAAAGTTTTCTCTTTCTGCCTTAATTTCGACAAGAATCGCCACCGTGGGCTTTTATTCTTGCGAAAATGTGGCGTGATGGTGTTTCAACAGCACGGTGAAGAGCTGAAGAACAAAGGGAATGACGCATACGACTGCATTTATATGCTGTGGGCAGGTAGCCCCGCCCACGTCGGCATGCGTCATTGGCCTTTCAGGCGTGAATAAAGGTGTCTTCAGCAGATGGCGCTAGAGCGCGATATCCCATAGTAATGTGTTGTACCGAGTTGACCGACTGAATGGGAACGTAGACAGTATTGTTCAAATGGCGTCAGTGCGTTCGGCCTTAAAGGGGCGGCATTTTAATAAATCTGCTGCTGTGTTTTAATGTTAATCAAACAAAGGACAAATAAATTACTCTCTGCTCTTGGCTAAATAGGCTACCTCTATCAACTTTACAAAAAGATCCATATATATTTAATTTATACAGTAATGAATATGCAGTGCATGAAATATATATTTGTTGAACTAATTAAGTTTAAATTTAATAAACAACTAATATGATTGATATTATTTTGGTTTCTCTACCAAAACATTTAAAAATTACAAATGCATGTAAAAATACAGGTATCGGTATCGGCGAGTACCAAAAATGAAAGTATCGGTATCGGACTCGGTCTGGAAAAAGTGGTATCGGTGCATCCCTAGTGCACACTTCAGAAGTCATCTGCTAGGGAGGTCAATATTATGTTTACAGAGGTAAGAACAGTCAAATACATATATTGTTTGAGATAAGTTTGCGAGTGTAGGCTACTTGCTGACTAGCAGTGGTGGCAGAGTGATCTGAAACGTTTAGCTTGACGTCACATCCGCAGACAGCGCGGGAAAAATCCGACCCGACAGAAAATAGGAAAAATAGGATACAGGCTTATAGGTGCACCCACTGTGAGCGGACAAGGTGTCAGTATGCTCAACATAAGATGTTTGAGTCATAAATGGTAAAATAAAAAGGCTATTGTTGCGTTTATTTTGGGGTAAAAGTTGCATATAGCCTCTTTAAGATGTCATTGTACAATAATTAAAAAAACTTTTCAGACCCAAACATTGGCATACGTTTAAATCAAGCTGCCAAATGACTTGTTTTCTACTTCTTCCACATTGTGACATTAGACTTTGGTAGATATTTTCATCTGACCAACTCCTCAACAACACATCAACGCCTACTTTACCATTTCATTTTGATAACCTCCCCAGCAGTGGAGAACAATGACGTGACAAGAAAGAGAGAGAGCAGGTCAACCAAGAGGTAGTCATGTTAACAGGCACCTGAAGCTTACTGCAAGTTTTAAACTAGTTCAATATTAAGATGTCAGGGAAGATCTGCACAGCCTTCTGAAGACTCCAGCATTAGGAACAAATGGATGGTTTATTATTAAACAATGTCTAGGGTCATGTTGGAAGATTATGTTTGTTCTGACCATTTCACTACAGACTTGAGTTTGTGATCAGGACCAATTTAATGCAGAGTTTGGAAAGGAACTTTTACTGAAAGATAGAGTAATGCAAACTCTTTTGTATCTGACAGCAGCAAATCGCAAAGCGCAAGTAAACCATTTTATAACAAAACTAATGTAAACAAATTCATAATGCTTTGCTTGTAAATGCAGTTTATATACATGGATAATGTTTTCAAAACAATTAGGTGCAATATTGGAGGCACCATGATACTTTTTCCTATGAAACGGTCAAAATGAGGGTTGAAAATAATGTTTTTGAATATATAAGTGCATTTAAAATAGAGTAAAAATATTTAAATAATTACAAACATCTTGTCAAGGTCAAACGGTTGATTTCATGACTTTTCTGCTCTCAGTGTGTTTCATGGCTCAATATTAATATAAATGCAATCAGTTCCATCTCAAGTTAATGTAAACAGTAGGAAAATATTGATATTAAAACAACAGTTTTATCTTACAGTAAATGCTGTCAAAAACTTCAGCTACATTAAAACAATAGAAGTTAAGATTACATCAATAATTGATCTGATATAAATGTATTTCAAATTAATCTAAATAGACAACATTATTTATTAATGCATATAAATGACAACATTCAAATTAACTAAATCAAACTACGAGTGTAATTTTCTCAATGAGACTCTCACCTGAGCTGTGAGATGTAGGGCAGACACTGGAGGAATCCCCTCACTTCACTCTCTTCATCTGTCCAGTCTATCAGCTCTACTGGTTTCTTCTCGGTTTGTAGTTTCAGCACTTCTAGGAGGATGGAGCTCTTTCTCTCTGAGAGCTTTATTCTCCAGACTGCAGACACTGACTGAAAAATTACCTGTAGTGCTGGAAGGACACTCCTGCCTGTTTGAGTCTCATAGTCTTTCATATGCAAATAAAGATCCAACAGGAAATCACAATTTCCATAGGATATGTAAGAGTATAATGTATCCATTGATGTCTTTGTGATTTCCTTCTTTAAAACAGGCACTTGCAGACACATATCAAGTACCATTAATTTCAATCTCCAGTCAGTTACTTTCAAGTATTCATTCTGTGAAGGAGGTAACCTACAAAAACAGTGAAAGTTTTTGTTACATGTGAGACCTAGAATGAATACATGTTTTAAAAAAGACCAGCAACACCAGCATGAAAATGGGAATTCTGTGCTTACATAGAATGACCTTGAAAATTGAGATGTGCTGGACTGATTAAAAAAACTTACCAACTTAACAACATAAATGTATTAATTTAAATTAACATTATTTATTTATGCATACAAATGACTATGAGTGTATTTTCCCGATGAAACTCTCACCTGAGCTGTGAGATGTAGGGCAGACACTGGAGGAATCCCCTCACTTCACTCTCTTCATCTGTCCAGTCTATCAGCTCTACTGGTTTCTTCTCTGTTTGTAGTTTCAGCACTTCTAGGAGGATGGAGCTCTTTCTCTCTGAGAGCTTTATTCTCCAGACTGCAGGAGCTGACTGATAAACTGGCTGTAATGCTGGAAGGACACTCCTGCCTGTTTGAGTCTCATAGTCCTTCACATGTGAACACAGATCCAGCAGGAAATCACATCTCTCATAATCCACAGATGACAGCAGTTTCTTCACAGTTTCTTCTAGTGTCTCTTTCTGGTGGAGAGCAGCTTGCAGACACAGATCCAGTTTGAATGATCTCTTTCTTTTCTCCCATGATTCAGATGTTTTATTCTGTGGTTCAACAAATCTAAAGAAAGAATGAACAAGATTCAGTTAAAGATGACAAAGGAGACAAATAAAGATTCTTGACATTAATCAAACAGTTTGTCAGATAATACCTAAGGTCAGTAATTGAACAGTGAAAAGTGTTAAACAGATGTTTTAATAGTTCTAAACTATTAGTTTAATTAACAGATGCAGTTGCTGTAAATGTAAATGTTTGTCAGACTGATTGTTGCTCCACCATCACTGATGCATTAGTAAACACTTTGGCTGCATTTACACTGTCAACCAATTTCATTTATTCCCCAGATATCTAGAAACCGAAATATATCCATGTATCAGTTGTCAGTCTCGCTGTGTGGAAGAAAACATTATAAACTCAGGAACACAGAACCGCTGATCACAAACAGATGTGTTACCAGCTCCTGTTGTTACTCACCACAACACAAGACCAACATGTTTCAGAAGAGCTATTGCCTTGATGAGACTTCTTGTCTAAATCATACATACCAAAGTCGATTTTATTAGGACCACGTTTTTCTCTTTTCTCTGTTGAATAAGCCACCGTATTGTTTGTTGACCAATAAAGAATTTATGAAAGGAAGAATCAAATTTTCTTTGATATTTTGATATATGAGATGAAATTGTACAATGAAAAAAACCTTTCAGACTCCCAAAAAATGGCATACGTTTAAAGCTGCTGTCCGTAACATTTTTAAGTTAAAAATAATCCAAATTAATTATTTAAAAAAAAAACATGTTCAGCCAGTGTTCAAAACTATCTGCTTGCCATAGCTAGATTCAAAACGGTTAGCTTGTAATAATGATTTTAATTCCAGTGGTACTGGTGGGTTTTCGCGGGAAATTCGAGCATGTCTTTGCGTCATTACATCACATCCGTACACATAAAGAAAGAGTTTCAGCTAGTTGGCTATACTGCGCGTGAGATGTAGAGATGGGCTTTTCTCGCAGCACTTTACATGATTAAACTTATGGCGGATCCAGAAAGATCCAAACAATCATCAGTGTCAACTGGAGATTAGCCAGTTATAAAACCCAAAAGACTTTGTACTTCTGATTTAAGGTGGAAAGAGAAAGAAACCGTCTCATGCGAACACAAGGATACACATCGGTGGGGCTTTTGAAAGGTGCGTGAACTCCCGAAGGGGTTCGAAACGGAAGAAGAGACGGCTTTTTCTGCTGAACAAGTAAGACATTTCAATAGTTCAATCGTGTAACAGTGCACGGTTGCTGTAAACCGCGCTGATTAAATCTAACGCTTGTCATGTCGAATGCTTTTCCCCCTTAGTTGATCAGAACAAAAATGGATGTTACTTACTTGTTCAGAAGACATTTTCCGGTGAAAATTCTTATGTTGGTCAAGCTTTCAAAAAGTGAATCTGTGATTCTGAATGACAGTATCCACACAGCGCTGTGATTGACAGCAGCACTCGCCTCAAAACACTGTGTTCATCCGCGCTGTTTCATGCCGATTTACAACACACGAAAAGATGATAATTCCGCGAATCACTGCAGTTACAGATTTTTCGAACAGAGATGGCGACAAAAAGGGAAATTGCTACGGACTGCAGCTTTAAATCAAGCTGCCAAATTACTTTTCTACTTCCTTCACATTGTGACATTAGACTTTGGTAGATATTTTCATCTGACCAACTCCACAACAACACATCAACTACTTTACCATTTCATTTTGATAACCTGCCCAGCAGTGGAGAACAATGACGTGACAAGAGAGAGAGCGCAGGTCAACCAAGATTATAGAGGTACTCATGTTAACAGGCACCTGAAGCTTACTGCAAGTTTTAAACTAGTTCAATATTAAGATGTCAGGGAAGATCTGCACAGCCTTCTGAAGACTCCAGCATTAGGAACAAATGGATGGTTTATTATTAAACAATGTCTAGGGTCATGTTGGAAGATTATGTTTGTTCTGACCATTTCACTACAGACTTGAGTTTGTGATCAGGACCAATTTAATGCGGAGTTTGGAAAGAAACTTTTAATGAATAATAGAGCAATGCTACCTCTATTGGATCTGACAGCAGCAAATCGCAAAGCGCAAGTAAACAATTTCATAACAAAACAAATGTAAACAAATTCATAATGCTTTGCCTGGAAATGACAGTTTTATATTTATGGATAATGTTTTTTCAAAACACTCAGGTGCAATATTGGAGGCACTGATACTTTTTCCTAAGAAATGACCTTCATCAATCATAACAGTGGCCATTTACTGACAAGCCTTAGGAGATGTAGCACTTAGACCGAGTGTTTATGACAAAAGGTCAAAATTAGGGTTGAAAATTATATTTTTGAATATATCACTGTATTTAAAATTTAACCTGAGTGAAAATATAAAAATAATTACAAACATCATGTCAAGACCACTTAAATCTACAGTATGTTCAAGTGCAAATTACTTTTCTGCTCAGTATGTTTTGGCTCAATATTAATGTAAATTCAGTCAGTTCCATCTCAAGTGAATGTAGACAGTAGGAAAAATTTAAGCTTACATCAATAATTGATCTGACAATGTATTTCACATTAATCTAAATTGACAACATTATTTATTAATGCACATAAATGACAAAATTAATAATAATAAACTGAATCAATAATAGCATGTCATTATTGATTCAGTTTATTATTATTAATTTAATTAATAATAATAATAAACTGAATCAAATTATGAGTGGAATTTGCCTGATGAAACTCTCACCTGAGCTGTGAGATGTAGGGCAGACACTGGAGGAATCCCCTCACTTCACTCTCTTCATCTGTCCAGTCTATCAGCTCTACTGGTTTCTTCTCTGTTTGTAGTTTCAGCACTTCTAGGAGGATGGAGCTCTTTCTTTCTGAGAGCTTTATTCTCCAGACTGCAGGAGCTGACTGATAAACTGGCTGTAATGCTGGAAGGACACGCCGACCTGATTGAATTTTATAGTTCTTCATGTGCGAGTATAGATCCAGCAGAAAATCAGAGCGTTTTGTCTGACACTCCACATAACAACCATGGGCACAGTTATTACAGTCATTAATGTCACAGGGGAAAGATGTGTAGCTGCACACAGATATTAACAGCACAGTGAAACTCTCTCCTGTAGCTTCATCGCGCTCTGATGCTGCAACACTCAGATTCACCAGAAACTGAACAGCAGTCTTTTGTTTCTCATCATCAAACAAACACACGTTAAATCTGTGGAGACAAAGACATATTATTTTACCTTATTGTTCAATACTGGTTAATTGTTTTTCCGGAATACAAGTTGTGTTTTGTTATCAACGAATGTGGTTAGTTTATTCCAAATTTATATTTCAAAGTGATAATCTGCATTTAATGTCAAGCATGCAAAACATGGGCAAAGCACATACAAATATGCACACACACATATCAGTTCTGGCACTGCTAAAATGCTGTCACCCAAACAGAAAACTAAAATGCAGTCAACTAAACAGAAAAAGTTAGCCATTTAGTGTGACCAGTGTACCGTCATGGCTATCTGTAACATCTGGACCAATCAGACACACAAATTCTTCATTATATTTAATGAATAATCCAGCAAACTCACTATCCCTACAAAGGTCTGTGAAACATCCCCCAAATCAAGCTAACACTCTGGCAGAACTCGGTGTCCTGTTACAGGATAAATGTATTAACATGTTTCTAATGTTCCATATCATGATTTTACAACCCCAAATCAGAAAAAGTTGGGACATTTTGTAAAATGCAATAAAATCAAGAATCTGTTATTTGTTCATTCTTTTTAACCTATTTTTAACTGACACAAGTACAAAGAAAATGTTTCCAATGTTTTCACTGACCAACATAATTGTATTTTGTAAATATGAACAAATTTTGATTTTGATGGCTGCAACACACCCCAAAAAAGTTGGGACAGAGACATGTTTACCATTGTGTCACATCACATTTTTTTTTTCTTACACTTTTAATCATTTGGGAGTTGAGGATTCAAATTGTTGGAGTTTTGCTAGTGGAATATTTGCCCAATCTTGTCTGATACAAGACAGCCGCTCAACAGCCTGTGGTCATCATTGCCTGATTCTCCTTTTCATGATGGGTCATACATTTTCCATAAGAGACATATCTGGACTGCAGTAAACAGGCAGGCACATCCCTTCTATGGTGCAATGTCTAGAAACCATTCAGTTGTAGCACATGCAGAATGAGGCCTGGCATTGTCTTACTTCCCAGGAAAGATGTCATCATAATGGCAGTTTATGTCTCTGTACAATCCAAATATATGCTTTCATGTCAATGGTACCTTCACAATAATGCAAGTTACCCATACCGTTTGCAATGATGCACCTCAATACCAGGACAGATGTTTGCTTTTGCACCTGTCGCTGGTGAAAGTCTGGTTGGTCCCTTTCGTCTTTGGGACTGAGAACTCGATTCCATTTTCTCCCAAAAAACAGCTGAAACATGGACTCATCTGACCACAGCAGACATTTCCACTTTCTTCTAGACCATCTGAGATGAGCTCAGCCCAGAGAACTCGCCGGCATCTCCACATAGAACTGATGTAAAGCTTTCTCCTTGCGTAACAGAGATTCAAGTGTCATTTCTTGATGCATCATCAGACTGTGTTCAGTGAAAATGGTTTTCCAAATTACTCCTGAGCACATGTGTCTGTATTTGACAGAATAGCATGATGGTACAGTATCTTGTGCAATGCCATCTGAGGGCTCAAAGGTCACGCACATTCAACAGAGGTCTACTGCCTTGCCCTACACAGACTGAGATTTCTCTGGATTCAATGAATCTCGTGACAATATTAAGTATGGAAGATGATGAAAGGCATAAATGCTTTGCAATCTTGCATTGAGAAATGTGATTTTTTAATTGTTTGACAATTTTCTCAAGATATTTGGCACAAAGTGATGAGCCATGACCCATCTTTGCTTAAAAAGACTGAGAAGCACTTTTACACCCAAACAGGATACCCTCAACTATTACCAATTCACCTGCTCATTGTGGACTGTTTCCAAAATAGTTGGATAATCTAATTTGGATAATCTTTTCACTTTTATTTGGTCTCTGTCCCAACTTTTTTTGGGTGTGTTGCAGCCATCAAAATTTAAATTTGTTCATATTTACAAAATACAATTATGTTGGTCAGTGAAAACATTGGAACACGTTTCTTTGTACTTTTGTCAGCTAATAAAAGGTTAAATAGAATGAACAAATCACAGAATCTTGATTTTATTGCATTTTACAAAATGTCCCAAATTTTTCTGATTTGGGGTTGTACTTTTATGTGGTTTGGCCTATGTCTTTATTCTCTCTTCTAAACTATTTTGGTCTGAAACATGACTTTACTACTATGGTAAACCAAAATCATATGTGTAGCATGAATAGTCTCTATAAACTCCAATCTTGGTTCATCATTTGTTAACTTACATTACATTTTGCTAACTTTGTGACGCATTAGTATTATAACAATTATAATCGTGAAGATTATTTTCTTAAACACCCAATGAAATCACATACTCAAATGCCCCGCTAGAACAATGGGTCGTAAAATTCCCTCCATAGCGACCGCTTCCTATTGGCTCAAACACCTCCAGAGGGTGTGACATCTTCACCCTTTAAAAATCACTGATCACAAGATCAGCCCTTGCTTGTCCTCCTCTTGTCCTCTTAGCCATCTCTTAGCTTTCTGAGCCTCTTGCTCTCTTACTCTCTTGGTCCTTCCTGAGAAGTCCTAATGTTAAGATGATACTGAACTAGAAGTCCATCAAGAGCCCCTTTCACACAGAGATTCCGGAAAATACACGGATAATGTGACCCGGCATTTGTCCCGGGATTGTTTGATTTCGGTTCATTCACACTGCCAGTGATTTGCCGGGATCTGTGAGTGCGTTCACACACAACCCGTTAATGTCCCGGAAAGCTGCGTGACGTCAGGATGAGACGTGTAACGTACGCGTCGAAAACATGTGCACGCGCGCATCTTTCCACAGAGCTGGCGAACGATCGCAGCTTCAGCGCGGATAGTGAGGAGCTCCTGGTCTCTGCTTCATTCCAGTTTGCAGACATTTTTTCGTTCTTTCTTTGTTGATGACGAACACAAACTTTCTTCTAAGAGCAACAGAGTCGCGCGATGGCACATACGTCATCACTATGACACACCCCTTACGGCATTGGTTCTGGCTTTTGTTCACACAGCGCGCGTTCCGGGTCTGAACACGGCAATGTTACTAGGTCCTCAACCCGGGATCGATCCCGGCATCAATCCTGGGTCGTGTTTGCGTTCACACAGAATTTGCAATTTGCTGGGTTCAAAGTGCTGTGTGAAAGGGGCTAAGGACTCCCAAGCTTGTGCCAGGCTGTGGCCTTGTCTTTCCATTCACCAAAGATCCTCAAACTCCCACTGGTTCTCTCTCATCAAGACAACATCATCAAAGATCAACTGGAGCCTCAACAAATTGCATCTGGACAGTTTAATTCAAATGGGCGATATATGCAAGTATCAAACTTAGTCTCATTATTTGATACATTAAAGGGTACCTATTATGGAATTTTGAAAATTACCTTTCATGTAGTGTGTAACATAGATCTAAGTGAACGAAAACATCCTGCAAAGTTTTAAATATGAAAGTTCACCGTATACAAAGTTATTGTCTTTTAAAAGTAAGAGTCGACTCTGAGTCGCTGATATGAATCGATAGACGAACGATGCTTTCTCTCTAGCTTTGAGACGTCACAAAGTCAAGTTATTTGAATAAGATACGCCCACTCATTGCGCACGCCGCAGACAGCAGAGCAGTGAAACTCGAAAACATCATTTCGACGAGACGCACTGTTCTGAAGTGCGAATCAAAAGCGAACTTTTTTTTCACTGCCCAGGAACGAGCATGTGAAGAATCTGGCTAGAGTTTATATTTACAACTATACCACACCAGTATAGCCCAACCTTGAGCTGTGTTCACGTCATTTTAATGACGATTCCTTTACAAACATAAATGCTTAAAGTGTGGATTCGCGAGTCGGTTGATAGCCTAAGGAAGGTACCAGTTTTATTTGGATCGGCTTCATCCTCCGAATCACAACCTGTAAGTACTATTAATAATTGTTGCTTTTATGGGTTTTGTAGCATGCTCAATATATATGTGTGTGTGTGTGTGTGTGTGTGTGTGTGTGTGTGTGTGTGTGTGTGTGTGTGTGTGTGTGTGTGTGTGTGTGTGTGTGTGTGTGTGTGTTGTTTAAGTTATGCTCAGCGCAGCTTCTAGGTATAACTTGGGTATCTAGGCACAGCTTCTAGGTTCAGATTTCACATCTGTAATAATATTATACAATATGTAAACATATTATGTGAAATGTTTGTCGTTGTTATTGGAGTTGTCACACAGAATAGAGCGTATTGTAGTACTGCAGTGCTTTATCAATATGTTTATGCGTTGGGCTAACGCAAACAATAACTGACTGGGTCTGACCAATCACCGTTATTAGCGTCACGCAAAGGAGGGGTTTGGACAAATGAGTCGTTAAACGAATCATTAGTGATTCGGTGAGCAAATCAGGTAAAAATAAATGCATATTATAAGACAACAAAAGTGTTTTTTGTCATTGCATGCATGTAAAACTGTTATTGGGGACTCCCAGAACAATATTAGGAACATTTTAAATGCCATAATAGGTACCCTTTAAAGGAACACTCCACCGTTTTTTTGAAATAGGGCTTATTCACATTCTTTCCTACATTTAGATAGGTGTGCAAATGCATTTTTGTCTCAGTGCATGCGTTGTTTTAGTTTGACAGGGTCGGCGCTAGCTTAGCTTTGCACAATGAATGGAATCCTTTGTTGCCAGCTAGCATGTCCTGAGTAAAAGTGATAAAAATAAAAAATAAAACCCACGTAATTACTTCTTGTGGCCTGCGTATTAACAACAAGTACAAATAGCGATGCAGATTAACACTAGGCGATTTCCTAGGCAGATATTGACTTGGGACTATATTAGGGACTATAATATCACGCAACACATGAAATCCCAAGTAGCAGTGCTTCGTCTAAGCAGCAGTGCTTCGTAATTAACTAAATTACAATTAACTAAATAACTTTAGATAAACAGTATCTACATAATTTAATTACAAAACAGATCAGAATCAGATGGACCTGTAACAAGATAACAATAACAAATGTATTAACATTAAGGGGTAGTTTACCCATGAACATTCTGTAATTTACTCATTCTCCATCTATCAATTTCTTTCTTCTGCTGAACACAAAAGAAGATATTTTGACGAATGTGTGTAACCAAAAGTTGATAGTTTTTTTTTTCGTATATGGAAGTCAATGGGGACCAGCAATAATTTGGTTTCCAACATTCTACAAAATATCATATTTTGTGTGAAAAAAATTGATACATGGAGAGAGAATACTACCGAATATAAGACGAGGTTTTTGTCCTAAAAATAGGCTGAAAAATGAGGGGTCGTCTTATATTCGCGATAGACAAAATCACGGGGGAAAAGGGAGAAAGCAGGGAGAAACAGCAGAGCGCGCCAACACAAGCTCAAGGTAGTGTGGGGAAGGCGCCGCGGTGCGCTTCAGAAGAAGAGAAATATGCTCGTTTTGGATGCATTCCGCGGACACTTGACGGAGCCCGTCAAAGCTCAGTTGCGGGAAACCTACCCGTCTCATATTGACGCTAAAGGGTGCCATGTGCGTCAGTTTTTGATGAATGTCAAAAAAGCGTCACCTATATGACGCCTTGGGATAAGAATGCGTTGGAAATGAACGGCGATCTAGTGATCATACCCGGGGGGATGGCAAGCCAGCTACAGGTATTGGATGTAGTCGTCAACAAGCCATTCAAGGATAATCTGCGCAAGAGGTAGCGTACACTTAGTGGCTCCTGTCAGGCGTTCTCACTGACGCCTACTGGAAACGCAAGGTCTCTCGCTCTCTCTCTCTCTCTGCGCGCGCTACACGGTTTGGTTTGGAGCACATACAGTAGACTATGTTCTGTCTCGCATGCGCGGCTCTAGTCAATAGTTAATAATAACTATTAATATATCAAAAGTTAATAATAGAACTGATGCGCACAGTGAACTGAATTAAAAACAAAAACAGCACCGGACAGGGGGCTTAAAATCCGGACATATGGCCACCCTAACCACAATTACATACAGTGTATACATAGGCCTAGATAATTATTGCATTTTTGTGAAAAGGACGGTTATTCATTTTTGTCACTCATTCATTCATTCATTCATTCATTCATTCATTCATTCATTCATTCATTCATTCATTCATTCATTCATTCATTCATTTCTCTCATTTCTCTCTTCAACTCATTAACAGAGTGCACTTTATTTTGTGACAAATTAATCCAAATATATTTAATGAATGGTGTTAAAATGTTTTTGTTTTTTTTCAAATGAATTATCACTAGAATTTTCAAATAAAATTATTTTCTGTTGAAAACCAGATTTTTTTCCACAAAAATCTCTTTCCCCAAAAAATAAGTCTGGAAAATGGGGGGTCGTCTTATATTCAGGGTCGTCTTATATTCGGGTATATACGGTAATATAATTTTTGGGTGAACTATCCCTTTAACTATGCATGTATACTATAGACTGCTGTCCTGCTTCTAACAAAGAGACAGAAGCAACTGATTACTTTCACTTTAGACATAACCAACTGTGTTTATGTAAAAGTGTATTTGACAGTATTTGCACAATTAGACGCAATTTAGATAAAGTCCAGTAATCAGGCGCTGTTTGACAAGTTTTTAGTGTGCGCACGTTCAGTGTGTACGTACAAAAAAAAACAAAAAAAAACAAAAAAAAAACGCATGTCAGAACAGCACGCCAATGAAATGTTTAAACTTTTGTGATTGAGAATAAGTGCAGTGTCCCGTGAGTAACTCAACCATTGCGTTAACTTGTGATGCGAATGTACGTTGAGTTACAGGTCACGGTCAGGGTCTATGGTCGGACCATAGTTTAGGGGCCCCCCTAGTGGCACAAAACAGTGCCTGGTGGCTCGAGAACCAAACCTTGAAATAGGTTCCAAGGTGCAAGCCTTGAAAAAAAAAAGAATTATCTCTGCACAAGCTTTAAAAATACATACCTGTGAAAACAATTACGGCGTGCACATGCATATTACGAGTTTAGTCTATAGGTATGCGCGTTTGAATATATATGTGCGCAGGCGTGTAGTCTTTCTTTACAAATTTACCTCAACAATTACTTGTCTGGCCTTAAAAATGTATACAGAATTATTTATCGCTTTCTCGTAGCCACGTGAACCGGAACATTTTTGACGTTTTATCTGTGACTAGTTGACACTTTAAGACTGCGTTGTCTGCATACATTAGATCTGTATACGGCCTGGATCCGGCAGACTGCGGTAAACCTCGGGATAAACAGAGAGACTAATATTAGCATAGACACTATTCTTCTTATGATGTAATGAGTACATCAGGATTTATGGGAAGAGTTCACGGTTCCAGCTGACCTAATCTATGCAGCCTAACATTTAATTGTAGAAGTTTATAATGTGTTATGTGTATGCTAAGCCAAAGAGATGTGTTTTTAATCTAGATTTGAAATGACAGAGTGTGTCTGCTTACCGGACAATGTTAGGAAGACTTTTCCAGAGTTTTGGTCCTAAATAGGATAAGGATCTACCGCCAGCAGTATATTTTGATATTCTAGGTATTATCAACTGGCCGAAATTTTGAGATCGCAATAGACGTGCAGGACTATAATGCGTTAATAGCTCGCTCAAGTACTGGGGAGCTAAACCATTTAGTGCTTTGTAAGTAATCAGCAATATTTTAAAATTTATATGATGTTTAAAGGTGCAGTGTGTAGCTTTTTGGTGACATCTAGCGGTTCGTTTGCGAGTTTACACTAAGGGCTCAGCCCACTGCTCACCCCTCCCTTTCGAAGAAGCTACGGTGGCTAAAACGGGACAAACATCGTCGTAGTGAGCCAGAGTAAAACAAGTCACTGCTAACATGGAGTACCACAGTCCATTATAAACCACATCATGGATAAAGTGTACAAAGCCATAGTCAGGTGAGGATCAAGGGTCTTAATACATAATATAATAATATTGGTCTGAGCTGTCGACACGACAGATCTCGTCACAGTTGTTGTAAATAATAGTAATCTGCTGATTGTCTCACGAACGTAACCAGCACATTCTCCCCACATAGCAAACCCATAATACAGCGAGGGAGAAGAACCACATGAAACTATGCAACTATAGATTTTTTCTAACAGGGTAGTAAAAGTTTAGCTGGCTAATATGAGCTGTTACTGTGGCTGAGCTGGTTAATATGCAATGAAATTTATCTTCCGTCCTATCGTGACGCAAAATGACAATATTTACGTCACGATAGGACGGAAGTAAAACACTTAAATCCTTTTTTCTCCCATCTCAGAAAAAAAACAAGCAAAATTCCACCATCATTATAATATATGACTGGGTTTCTAACAATACAAACCTTAATGCAAATGGGTGAAGTGACCCTTTAAAGCTTTGTTTATACTCGACGCGTCCGCATGAGCCCAAAGGTGCGTGCGGCAAAAATGACGTGATTGTAACAGCGCGCGTGCCTCCGCATCCCATAGACACCACTTATTACACACAATAGCCTTTTTTCTCTGATTTTGGAAACTCGATCGACTTAAAATGCTTCCAAGATCGACGGGTTGGTGATTCCTGTAACTGTTTTCCGGTCAATGACAAGAGTAGCCTACTAATCAGCTGTCTCACGAACATAACCAGCACATTTAGTGTGCATAGCAAAGCCATAACACAGCGAGGGAGAAGAATAAAATTACATGAAACAATCCAACTACATATTTACATCACTGACAAGGGAAAACACTCACGGTGTTTATGACTAGCTTCTTCTAGCTTTCTGTGGCTTCTCTTTCAAGGTAGTGACGAAACGCGCTCTGTAACGCTGTTTGTTCGCTGTCGGCTACGGTAGAAACATGACGTCACAATATGGCGGCCTTCATAGAAGGGGATTCCCGCGCTTATGTAGATATAAATGCCTAATTCTAAGGTAATAAAAACATTACGGTTTATTAAGTAAGTTCTTTATACACAACTGAACACATAGTTATGGATGTCATATTGCATTTCTGTTAATAAATAGTCAAAAATGTTACACACTGCACCTTTAATAGGCAGCCAATGCAGTGTTGACAGAACCGGGCTAATATGGTCATACTTCCTGGTTCTGGTAAGAACTCTAGCTGTTGTGTTTTGGACCAGCTTTAGTTTATTTATTAAAGGTGCATAACGCAGGTCTCTGAGTTTTTGCAGAACTACGGCCCCTCTGGCGACAAGCGAAACTGCAACCAGAGATGTGCACGCTCATGGAGCACACGCACACGCACGCTTGCACGAGCACGAGCTGTTCATAACCAAAGGAGCATCAGCCGCACAAATCTTTTGTTTACAGTCATAATGTCTTCAGAGGTTATAAAGTTATAAATCTGCAAGTCATTTTAAATATATTAAAGGAAAGGCATTTGAGTAAATTACACACTTATGTGTGAGGGGAAAACGGGGGTAGAAGAAAACTTCAGTTTTTGTTTCCATCTATCTCCATGTTGAACTGTTTTATGTGTTTACTGTATCCACTTATGATTGTATTATTATGGAAACACGTTCATGAATAATATAAGTTATTAATTTGTAAAAGCTTAAAATAATAATCATACCACAGTTGGTCAACAAAGTACACTCAAATGTCTCAAGGTAATAAACAATCAAATGGCACTATATCCGCTTTCATAACAAGTAGTTACAGGAACTTTATAGGAACTGTCCACTTCTAAACAGTTCTAAGAACTACTCTCCCCCAAACTCGGTTTTGCTGTTTGCGGTCGCACTGGCCAGTGGCCATAGCAACCGAGGAGTAAGGGAGTGACGCGAGCACGGCGGCAGCGGCGCCACATACAACAACAACAAACCAGCATGGAGGAGGCTATCGCAATGTTCCCGTTCTGCCTACCGGGACCTTAATAACGGAGTACGAACGGCGGCGTTTAAAGACTATGGTGGAAAGTCTAAAGTAATATGATGGAAGAAGATAGAAGAGCAGAGCGCAGGCAAAGGACGTTAGCAAAGGACACAAGGCTACCGGTAGGCCATACACAAAAACATAGTTAGCATCTTTTATGGGACATGTTTTATGTTTCATGTTGTACTATTCTTCCGAAGACAATTCCTAGTTTATGAACCTGTTCACTGACAATGGTAACGTTAGTCAAATCAATTCTGATTGTACATTTATCTAGCTTAGGCTAAAGCATTACACATTTTACGTAGCTATCGTCATTTGTTGTCATAGATTTGCCGCATCAGACATTAGAGACTGTGCTATACCTTACCGTTTTATCAAGAAAAAAGCCAACTGAGGATCCCGTTTGAGTCCTAGAGCAGACCCGAGATTGTTGAAAGCCTTCCTGATGCTGACTCTCGTCTCGTCTTATTCCGACGCCTGTCTGACTGGGCAACTACAGCTTTGATGTCATGAACGCATTAACTAATTATTCTGCATTTGTCATTGAGAGCATATGACATAATTTAGATATATTTTTAAGATGGATGAATGCGGTTTTACAGATACTAGAAGCGTGACTTTCAAATGAAAGATTTCAAAAGTCATTCACTTCCAACAATGGTGGATTTAAAGTAGTCATTATGATATTTTAAAGGTTTCTAATTTTGTTTTGGAGGTCTCCTACAACAGGTTTACATGAATCAAATGTAAAAAAAAAAAAAGTTTTATTTTCTCATTGCACATCACCACATTTTTCAATGATCCTCAAACGACATGTCGGATGAATCAGTCTCTCGAAATCACTCCTTTCTGAGAGCCTGCTTTGCTCTGATTGGCCAGATGGCCCATCTGCACCTGTCGGAAGCTACACCATTACCATAACTGAATGTCAGCTCAGTCCGGAGGCTTCCTAAAGCTCAGTGATTGTACACACTGTAAAGACAGAAACGATGACAGTAACTGCACTCTTACCTGAGCTGTGAGATGTAGGGCAGACACTGGAGGAATCCCCTCACTTCACTCTCTTCATCTGTCCAGTCTATCAGCTCTACTGGTTTCTTCTCTGTTTGTAGTTTCAGCACTTCTAGGAGGATGGAGCTCTTTCTCTCTGAGAGGTTTATTCTCCAGACTGCAGGAGCTGACTGATAAACTGGATGAAACACTGGAAGGACATCCCTGCCTGTTTGAGTCTCATAGTCCTTCACATGCGAGTAAAGATCCAGCAGAAAATCCCAATTCCCATAGTACATGTATGAGAATAATGTCTCCATCGTTAGTTCTATAATTTCCTTTGGTAAACTAGGCACTTGAAAAGACTGATTCAATGCCAGTAACCTTTTTTTCATTTCTATCTCATTGGAAGACTCCTTATGCTGAGGAGAAAATCTGTAGAAAGAGAATAATTACACACAGGCACTTATGACCATTTTTCCTGCAGATGAGGCTATTTATTAGCATTTGAATATAGAAGTTCAAGATTGCCCCAGAGATAGTCCCATCTCGACCCCAAATTATTTTCTGATTTTGTTATATTCTATATAATGTATTAAGAAAGAAAGGGGATACAATTTATTGTTTTACAGCTATTGCAGTTTATTTATTGTTCTTCAATTTATTTAGGCAACTATATTTCAAAACAAATACTACAGTTTTGTTTTACATTTTACATTCAACCAAAGTAATGAGGGGCCATGCATGATTTAACAACTAGAGACAATATAATATTTTTATAATATAATAGATTTAATACCCGGATCTCCATGACTTATTGACCAAGCTAAGCTAACTTACCATTTTATGTACAACATATTAGTCTACAACATGCGTTCACACAATGTCTGCTCTCGCGTCAACACAACACGCATGTGTCGTGGTTAGGGTGACCAGATTTCACGTGGTGGAAAACGGGACGGGATGGACAGGTACCCCCCTTCCCACGCACACAGAAAAGTATTTATCACAACTGCACTGAAACATTGTGTAGCACACTTAGGGTGTACTCACACTAGGCACGGTTGCCATGAACCGGGCCCGAGTACGATTGTCCCCCCTCCCCACTCCCCCTCTGGCCTGCACTCACATAGGGTTTCAGCATTCGTGCCGGAGCACGCTTACGTCATTATGGTGCGACGGTTTCGGGATAAACAAGAAGAGCGCTCTCTGAACACAATGAAATCCATCGCTCTGTTTTCTTTGTGGATAATTTTGTGTCGTTTGGTCCACGGTGGTCGACAGCCCTCTCACAGCCTGTTGTTAAACAGATGTGTCGCCTTAGTGGCGCGAAAATTTTCACGTAATCGTGCTGCTTGTATGAGGAGGTTTGCAAGGTACCAGCTGAAGTGCAGCTAAAGTGCAAAAGCATGACGTCACGCATCCTGTTCCGTGCTCCAGCACGGTCAGCGCTCACACTGCATGCGAACCGTGCCCGAGACCAACTGAACCGTGCTCTGGCCCACCTCTTCCAAGCGGGCCAGGGCCGGCTAATCGAGCCGCGCCCGGGCACGGTTCGGAGCACTCACACTAGTCAAACGAACCGCGCTTTGGTGGTCAAACGCACTCGGGCACGGTTCAAACTGGCTAGTATGAGTACACCCTTAAGCTGCATCCATTAGGGATGGCTAATATGACCAAAACCTTATTTTATGATAACAATATCATATAGTTATTTTATTTTAAAAACAAAGAAGCCAATTACAAACAATAGGACAAATATGATACAAATTAAATAAATTAAATTGTTTAGGTACAGTAGGTTTATTTGCCATGTATACATTTATTTAACATCTTCCGTTGTTTGATTAACATTAATGACACAGACAGGTATTTTACGCTACTGTCACTTTAAGACTGCATGCTTGGATCTCCTATACTGACACATATTCAGTTTTCACCAAGCTGTTTACATTACCTTAAGCCATATAACCGACTAGATTTATGTGAAATACTCCACATGTTGGCTATTTTGACCATTCAGGTGCAAAGAGAACTGAATTTGGGATCACGCGCTGTCTGAGAGCACTTCTGGTGTGTGTCATTCAGCGCAATACTACATTGATATCTTTTTTGTTACAATTTAATGTGCATAATACTTTGATAAAATCTTTTTGAAGATCCTCGTTAAATGTGCACACATGATTCTTTGATATCTTCGCTTCTGACTTGATCTCCTCCATGCTCTAATATCCTGCCTTCACAAACTGCAAGTTAATCTATATGGAATTGTGATTAGATGCTAATTTTGCTCTCCAAAATATACTATTACGAGATTGGCTACCTTAGATTAAGCTATTCTTGAGTGACAGAAGACTGATAAATAGAGCTGAAATGCAGGACTGTCCTGGAAAAAAGGGATGCCTGGTCACCCTAGTCACGGTGCTCTAAATATATTGTAAATAAAGTGGTAAATAATGTTTATAGCACAAACAAAGCACTTATTTTAAACCACTGGAGTCACTGGATTCCACATGGATTACCTTTCTGGCCCTGAAAGTGGTAGTAGTTAGCCTGACTTTGTCATACTCATATTCTAGGGCTTTGATTATGAGGCGTGTATATTACTTTAATTAGTTTTTGGTTCATTAATTTTCTCTTTCCAAGGTCCAAGCCACCCTCACCATATTTAAAGATATTAGGTAAATGTATTGTAAATATATTTACAAAATATAAATATACAAGTAGCACCTGCATGAAGACAGGCAAACTATCTATAATATCTGATGTTCACTGAAAAAAACAGAGATTTGTTGAACAGATAAAAAAAAACTTTCACCTGAGCTGTGAGATGTAGGGCAGACACTGGAGGAATCCCCTCACTTCACTCTCTTCATCTGTCCAGTCTATCAGCTCTACTGGTTTCTTCTCTGTTTGTAGTTTCAGCACTTCTAGGAGGATGGAGATCTTTCTCTCTGAGAGCTTTATTCTCCAGACTGCAGGAGCTGACTGATAAACTGGCTGTAATGCTGGAAGGACACTCCTGCCTGTTTGAGTCTCATAGTCCTTCACATGTGAACACAGATCCAGCAGGAGATCAGACTGATCCATCTGATACATGCAATCATCAAGATATGTTTTATCAAAGGGGAAAGATGTGTAGCTGCACACAGATGTTAATAAATCCATGTAATTTCTTTGTTCTCCAGTATTATCAAATTCTGATGCCACAATGATCAGATTCACAAGAAAGCAGAAAGACCGTTTCTTCTCAGAGAAAACAAAGTAGTAAAACCTGCGGAGACAAAAATGTAAATATTTATATTTATGTATCTGGCAGACAGTTTATCCAAAACAACAGGACATTACTAGTCCCATGCTCTGGTGTACTTGATAATATGAAAAAAATACCCTTTTCATAATTAGTTTGGTTTTAAACTTTGATGTTACATGGCAGAATTACCATAGTAACCATTGAACATGAATGCCAAACAATTCAAAAAGTTTATTTATTTTTTATTTTTTTCTGAGTACAATAAAAAAAAAAAGCATGGTGGTCTTTTCCCCACCAGGCTCTCACCTGAGCTGTGAGATGTAGGGCAGACACTGGAGGAATCCCCTCACTTCACTCTCTTCATCTGTCCAGTCTATCAGCTCTACTGGTTTCTTCTCTGTTTGTAGTTTCAGCACTTCTAGGAGGATGGAGATCTTTCTCTCTGAGAGATCTATTCTCCAGACTATAGAGAACATTGGGAAATCATTTGTAAGTTAAGAAAACATAGAAGAAAAGGTTATCTGTTTTAAATGTTTCACATGTATCTCACCATCTACTGGTATTGGTGTTTCCTCAATAGGTTTGCTGGTGATGTCCTCATAGACAGCAGAGACTCTGACTCTATAGCATGTGCTGTGAGGTACAGTTAAAGTACATTCACACTGAGGTCCTTGTGTTAGTACTGATGACCAGCCGTCCAGTCCTGCTTCTTTATACTCAACCATATACTGAAGCACTGGACAATCTTCATCAGCTGCAGCCTTCAACCAGGTGACTCTGAGAGTGTCTCTGTCCAGCTTATTCACTAAGGGTTGCCCAGGTGTTGCTGCAACCACTGTCTGAAAGTTCATAATTCTACTAAAGTGCATACAGTCCTGCTCAATAAACATACACCTCAGCTGATATTGATGGCCGGACTTTAGATCTGATATCATACAGGGTTCTCTGATAATTGTGGAATCATAAACCTTCTGTTTCCAAATGTTGGGTTTTCTTCCATCATGGTCCAAAGCTCTGTACTCAACTATATATCCCTCAATGTTTTTGGTTTGTGGTTGATTCAGTTTCAGGGACACACTGGCGTGTTTTATGTGAGCTATTTGGGTGAGATCTGGTTTTATTCCAAGCTTCACATTTCTGCTCACAATCCTTCCATCACGATAAAACTGCACTGAGTATTCTGGAAACCCATCACCAGGTATCAATGCAGCAATGAACTTGGTTTGATCTGCATCTTCATTTGCAGCAATAAACAGTTGTACTTTAATAAGCACTTTATCATTGAATCTAACAGGCGTAAACAGGAGTGAATCATTTTGTATAATGTGATCAGATTCAGTGTGCTGCCTCAGAGAAGTGAGGAAAAAATCTTCTACATCTGGTGAGAAAAGCGTGAGACACATCACTCTGGTTATCGGAGAGTGACTGATGACCTGCTGTAACTCTGCCTGTGATTTCACAACAGTGATGTCTGCAGCTTTGCAATCATTCAGAATCTTCAGCTCAGTCTCTTTATTCTCCAGCCACTGGTTTGTTTTCTCTGCACTGAATGGTGATTGGCTGTGCCTTTCTAGGAGATCCTGTAAACTCCTTTCTCTTTTCCCTTCTTTAATGTGAACAATGTCTGTGATTCCTTTCTGAAATGTTGTCTGGTATTCCTGCAGAAGCTCTGAAAACTCTATAAGATTATCTTCCAGAGTCTGAAACCACATAACCACCTTTACATTGATGTAATCTGTTATCATGTCCTGACAGATCCTGATCTGTTTTCTCAAATGTTCCAGAATAATCTCAGCTCGTTGCATCAAGTTTTCACTGACTCCACTCAGAGCAGCACACACTGAGCTCTTGTTCAGTTTTTTCAGTGGGTACAGCCAGACCTTCAGAGGAACTGCTCTCTCACCTTTGGATCCAAGCAGTGTCGGCAGAGAACCATAGATCTCCACTGCCTTATCAAAAGACACTGGACTCTTCCAATCCCCCACATCAATGTAGAGACTACAAGCAAGTAATGAGCTTTTTGATGTTTCACTGGTATTCAAGTTTGAAATAATATGGTTTGAACAAAAGGTTGAGGTCATCTTTTTTAAAACATCAACAATTTCTGCATTTTTCTCATGATTCAAGCTCTCACAATCAAAAACCAAAAAAGCTTGACATCCAAAGTAAACAGCGGTGACCACATGTGTTGCAGTGGTTTGACCAACCAACGCAGAGGGCGCTGCTTCCTGTAACAGTCTCTGGCTGATCATGTCCAGTCTGGTGGTGGTTCTGTAGTGTAGTGTAGCTCTTTCCTGATAATGAGATTGTTCTGGGTGGTTTAGAAATGCTGCAGCCCCATTCGTTTTTAATTGTCCAGTCTGGGTGCCAACTTGTAACATTGGGGACATTTCAAGGACTCTGAATCTTTCCTGAAGGGAGTCATTTTCCAACACCTTTACATATGTGTGTGGCCGTGGCAAAGATACTTTCATACGGGCTAACGCATCTTCATCCCACATAAAGATACCTGCAAACACATACTACATATGATTGCTTTATACAAGTACTGAAACTTTATCAGAAATTATTTACAGGTCACTAATTTAGCATGTTAAACTGACAGCCCTATTTAAAACATGTCATCAATTTAAATGACAGTTGGAAAAGACTGTGTCATCATAGCAATTTGTTTCCTTACAGTTTCTACTGTTTGTTATCATAATAATATTGCCTCTACGAAAACCTGACCTTGGCAGAAAGAATTGCTGTGACTGTTGTACAACATCCCAAGGCTTAAAGGGCGACCTACAGCAGCCATCTCAATCACATCTGAAGGAAAATCTGAAATCAAACATAGAGAAAAACATATTTAAAAAAAACGTTTAAACAGCTGATGCAGAAATACTTTTATAAGGTCTTATAAAAGGAGGAACATATGGAAGCTTGATTCCACTACATAATAAAAAAGACCTCTTGGATTGAGCGGCGAGGGAGATACTGTTTGAAGGCTGCAGACTGTTTCTTCGCCTCCTGAAACCTGTCGAGGACTGTATTTACGGCATCGCAGAACAGGCCAAAAGGCGAAATCGGGGCATCAAGGAGGAAAGCCCTGTCTTTCTCCTTGATGCCCGATAAATTCAACAATAGGTGTCTCTCTGAGACGGCCATCGCCGCCATGGAACGGCCGATGGCACTGGGAGAGACAAGTCTGTAGCCTTCCTCAACTCCGCGAGGTCTTCGGGAGTTGGACCCTCACCCTCGTCCTCATCAATATCCTTACGAAGGTTGGCCTGGTATGCCTGAAGTACTGATATAGTGTGCAGACTAGCACCAGCACGACCTGCAGCCATAAGCCTTGCCCACTAAATATGATGTATCCCTGCAGGGTTTAGTGGGCAGCACAGGGGTTTTCAGGGATGATGGAGATTCTGGGGATAAATAGGTGGCAAGCGGCTGTTCCACCCTAACATAACCATTCTCTCATTCCCCCAAAATATCACTATAATTTAACACAGGGGGGTTGGACACACGAGAAGAATGAGGTCTATTCCACGATTTACACAACTCATTGTGTAAAACCCCGGTGGTGAGGTTGCTCTCTGTGCTGCCTCTCATGTGGCCAACTGATATTTAATCGGACCACTGCATGAGAGACAACCTCCACCAGCTTCTCATATGCGGGGACATGGGGTGGTGAGTCATCCCAAAATCCCCACCTTTGATACTAAGCACGTCTACTTCCTTGGAAGCAGACAGCTTGAGCGTCGGGTTCTCCAATCAAGCGGAAGAAGCCGAAGAGCGGACTTCCGCACAAGGAGGGAGACCATCAGAACTGGCAGAGGAATCCCGAGAACGTGCCTCAGCAGTCTCGAGATCCCCTGTCAGATCCATCTGCGAGCCCCATGAAGAGAGTTGACGGGCGGCCTCAGCGGACGCGAGCCTGGCCATCCTCATAGAAAATGGCCAAGCGGGAGCACAGCACACAGATTGGTAGTGAAGATTGAAAATCTCATAATTAAATGTTGTTTTTAGTACTATTATTAAGTTTTATTAATATTCATAATCAGAAGTATTATGTATATGTTTTATATTTTTTATATACATTCATAATCATTTGTAATCATTGCATTTTGTGAATCATACTGTTTTGAAGATGTGGGAGAGAGAGACTTTGTGATTAGTGAGACTGCATGAGAGAATGTGTGTTGGAGTTAGTTTCCACCTGTGATGAGACGACTAAACGCCTGTGGAGAGACGACTAAACGCCTGTGGAGAGACGACTCAACGCCGGCGATATGCTATGCCTAAATTAATACATGATTAACTAACTGTATTTTTCTATGTACATTTCTGAAATGCACTTTCTGTAAAGCTGCTTTGAGACAATGTGTATTGTGAAAAGCGCTATACAAATAAATTTGAATTGAATTGAATTCGCTCTGTGCACGAGAAAAATGCTAACTTCCGGCTTGAGGGCGGACGTTGGGTACTTCGTTTCCGGTTGCTGTCTTGTTTACATCAGTGGACCGGCGTTAAGTTAGTTTAATCGTTCGCAATGGACCTAAAACATAAAAACTTACTGTGGCTGAGCTGGTTAAAGCGTAAAGCCTTGTTTAACTCGACACGTCCGCATGAGCACAAATGTGCGCGCCGCAAAAATGACGTGATTGTAACAGCGCGCACGCCTCCGCATCTCTTAGACACCATTTATTACACACAATATAGGCTTTTTTTCTCTGATTTTGAAAACTCTTCGCGATCGACTTAAAATGCTTCCAATATCGACTTGTCGACCGCGATCGACGGGTTGGTGATTCCTGTAACGCTACTGGTTTACGGCCAATGACAATAGTACTAATCAGCTGTCTCACGAACGTAACCAGCACATTTATCCCCACATAGCAAAGCCATAATAACACAGCGAGGGAGAAGAACTAAGTTACATGAAACAACCCAACTACATATTTTACACCACTGACAAGGGAAAAGTCACTACTCACGGTGTCTATAGCCGCTTTCCGCACGGAGGGACTTTTGCAGTTCCTAGAGAACCTAACGTTCCTATAACCATTTTTTTTTCGCGTGTTCCGACCATAGACAGTAGGTTCTGACCAGACTAAGTTGGGGATTTTTTAGTTCCTCAGACCGTAGTTCCTATAACTCTTTCAGTACCTAGTCTAGAGCAAGGACTTTTTTAGTTCCCTTTCCCAACGTCGGATACCTTTACTCTCTGTATGACATAACGTTACTGAGCGATGTAATATTTAAACCCCTTCTCTCTCTTGCTCTGGGGAGCTGGAGAAAAATCACTAACCAGTCGATGAACATCATCGACTATAATATTCGGCAAATGTCCAAGACATCTGGAGAAATATACATCCTCTACGTCGTCCATCAGGCTACCGGAAACTAGACACCCCCTATCGGTTTCGCAGCCGGAAGTAGCATATGCTAACGTGCACATAGTCTATTGATTGAATATACATTTCATTGTTAATGGGAACCAAATGTTTCTGTGGTAATGTATATGTTACTATGGTGATGTAGTTTTTTTCTTGGTCAGTAGTATAAAGGCCTGTTCACACCGGGGAGAATTTCGCGTGCGATATTCGCCGACATTTAACGCCTCGTGACTAAACAAAGGGCGCCAATGCGAGTGTGCACACCGACGCGTAAAACACCACGCGTAAAAGCGTCATTTTTTTAAAAACACCCCGGGTTAGTTTTTTTGTTTTGACACGCCGCGTCAAAAACTATCCAACCAATGAGATTGGCGCTTTTGCTCACGTGTCTGGAGCTTCTGAAGTTACAGTAAAACACAACTTGGGGGCGCTCAAACACAAATGGTCTTGCAGAGCACACATGCGTAACAGCGAAGAAGATATACGCCAAATAGCGTCTACACTCTGCTGGGAAGATGCAAGGCAAGATGAATGTAGAGCTGCTGGTCTCATTGGTGTCTATATAAAGAGACACCAACGAGAATAAAGAACTATATGACAAACACGACAAACGTGCTCTCTTCTTCTGAGTAACAAGCAAAGCGCGTGTCAGAAGCGTAACACTTTGTGGACCGGGGTATTTCTGTTTTACAATAAAGGGCACCTATTATGCAAAATTCAAATGTACATGGTGTTTGAACATAAATGTTTGTTGGCAGTGTGTGAGCAAAACCACCCTCGAATGATAAAAATCCACCCAGTGTTTTTTTTACAATCTCAATAAATCATAAGCACTGTCTCAGAACGAGCTGTTCTAAGATTCAACGCTTTGTGACGTAGAATTGTGCAAGCCCCACGGACGTGGTTTGATTTACACTGTGGTTTTGGCATAGACCCCGCCCTCAGTGATCTGCACGCTCTCCATTGTTTCAACGACAGCCGGTAATGTCTCCTAAGAAACATTTAAACTTCCAAAATACGTTTATGTTTGCGCAAATAATTTGTTTTGTGTTTGACTGTTTTGTGAATGAGGGTCAATTCAAAGCAGGTCTTGCTTCAAAGTTAATCCTCAAGTGTGGATCGTTGCCTTCTGTTCGCGATCCAAGTCACCTCCAGAAGAAGTAAGTGTACTTTATGATTTTTGAGCAAACAGTCATTTCAGTCGATGTCAGCCAATTCAACAACAAATGCATCTAAAGTTGTTGTCGTCGTCGTAGGATGTCTGTGTATATAATTTAAAACTTGTTTGTATAGTGTGTAACCACACGTTTATATATATGTTTTAAAGATATTGTATTAAAAACTGTGTATGTTCTGTAGCCATCTTCTCACATTTGCCACATAAGCACCTGTACGACAAGTAATGTAAACATGACGCAACAGGTCCCTCGCATAAATGTAATTTCGTTTGTACGTAGCAAACGTTTTCACAGTATTTGTGTTTGTAGTTTCAAAAAATTGCGGCAACGTTATCACAGTGTGTGTGTGTCTGTGTGTGTGTTGCTCATCCATAATTGCAAAGGGGACGCGATTACAACTCTATAAGTACATAAATGTATCAAATAACCATTTCGAGACGTCCTGGTCCATTCTCATTTGTGTTTCTTCTGCCGGAGTCTCTTCATCATCTGGGTCTGATTCCGGTTAAAACATGTACGGCTAAATGCCATACAAAACAGCGGGTCTCTCACGGTCTCTCACTCTCAGCCATTCTGCTTTTACCGACTGTTTATTGCCATAGGTATGCAAGTTACGCCCTCATCCAAAGGCAGGGCGGGGATATGCAACTCATTTACATTTAAGGTGGTACACACCAAAACAGCTCTTTTTAAAACAGGTCCCAAAAATGACATTTTCAAATGGTTATAATAAATTAACTGTGGTGTATTTTGTGCTGAAACTTCACAAACACATTCTGGGGACACCCGAGACCAATATTACATCTTGTAAAAAGTGGCATAATAGGTGCCCTTTAAGCGCCATCTAATGTCAGGGAATGAATTTGCATGTTCTCTCGGCTCATCGTCAGCGAAAATCGATTGGGTGTGAACACAAAAAACGCGTTGAAAAACGCTGACGAATAACGCGAGCCGATATTCGTCCCGGTGTGTAAGGCCCTTTAGACTGAGCCCTTTTGTTCGGAAAGCAGGAAGAGATGGCAGTGATGCAGAATGAAGACCTGTTTGTCTATAGTCTCTTCCTCCTATGTCTTATAAAATCAATACGAGAGATCTCTTGGCAAAATCACTGGTGTCTGTTTACATAAAAATTAATTAAAGGGCACCTATTATGGCATTTAAAATGTTCCTAATATTGTTCTGGGAGTCCCCAACAACAGTTTTGCGTGCATGCAATGACAAAAATACTTTTGTTGTCTTATAATATGCATTTGTTTTTACCTGATTTGCTCACTGACTCCCTAATGATTCGTTCAACGACTCATTTTTCCAAACCCCTCCTTTACATGACACTAATCTGCGGTGATTGGTCAGATGACCCAGTCAGTTATTTTTTGCGTTTGCCCAAAGCTTGCGTTTGCCCAATACGCTCTATTCTTTATGACAACTCCAATAACAACGACAAACATTAAAAAAAATTACATTGGAGACCTAGAAGCTGCGCTGAGTGTAACTTAGGCATAACATAACAGTTACTTATTGAACATGCTACAAAACCCATAAAAGCAACAATTATTAATAATAATTACAGGTTGTGATTCGGATGAGGAAGCTGATCCAAATAAACTTGGTACTGAACCTTCCTTCAGTATTAACCGGCCCGCGAATCCACACTTGAAAGCATGTATGTTTGTAAAGGAATCGTTATTTAAATTACGCGAACACAGCACAAGGTTCGGGTACATTTGTAAATATAAACTCTAGCCACTGATTCGTCTCATGCTCATGAGCTCATCCCTGGGTAGTGAAAAAAAAGTTCGCTTTTGATTCGCGCTTCAGAACACAGCGTCTCGTCGACATGATGTTTTCAAGTTTCACTGTCTGTGTGGCGCGCACAATGAGTGGGCGTATCTTATTCAAATAACTTGTCGAGGTGACGTCATATAGACAGAGAAAAAGCATAGTTCGTCTATCGATTCATATCAGCGACTCAGAGTCGACTCTTACTTTTGAGAGACAATAACTTTGTATACGGTGAACTTTCATATTTAAAACTTTGCAGGATGTTTTCGTTCACTTAGATCTATGTTACACAGGTAATTTTCAAAATTCCATAATAGGTGCCCTTTAACAATAAGGGGGAAGCAAGATCTACAGTAGTGATTCACAATTAATGCAAGCAGCCCCCTTGAGAGCTGCCCTTGCATGCTGCGCTCCCAAACAATGCACACACAATTTGGTCGGGTGTGTCCCCACCCGTAATATAACGAGGGCAGGGATGCGCCACACACCACCTGTAACTTGCACTATATATATATATATATATATATATATATATATATATATATATAAATATATATATTGTGCTTGTATGTCATATTTGGTGTTGTCTGTCAGTTACAAGACAGAGACTGCTTGCTGAAGAACAGAAAGCTGACGCTGTTGTGTGCCGGCGTCCCATTGTAGCTTCGTGTATGCCGTCACACATTATGTAATGACGCATTACCAATCAATATTGGCTTAGTTTCATTCATGCTTCAGAGCCGCTACGGTGAGGGGCGTTCCCCCTGTTAGATTTTGCTGTATTTGGCCGAGCAGTGGTTTGGGTGGCTCGCCAATGTATTAGATTTCTCCAATACATAAATAAGTAAGCTTGACCAGAGTTCTTGTGGGGAGAAGAATTTATTGAAGGTTTGTAGTGTAGCAGTCCTTCAGCATCGATGTTAGCATGTCGCCCTTCAACAATCTTAACCCAAAGTTCTGTCTGTGAGACAGAACTTTATACATGAAGACAAAGCCTATAGGCTACAAAACAATAGAAACCTGTTAGGACCTCCCACAGGAGATCGATCTAACTTGAGCAATGCTAATTTACTGTCATTCACACCAATCAGTTTCTCTGGGCCATACATCTGAATGGGCCATTTGGCACACACACCTTTGCAGACACAAACAGAGTGGAATACATCTGATACATATTCACAATGTAAATGAATCTGTAACTGAAAATACAAAATCTATCACCCCAAAGTGTCAATCGACGCAGTTCGAGTTCCCTCGAAAGGGAACAAAACACTTATAATTTTAAATAAAAATAGACATTTAAAATGTAGTTAAATAAAACCGTAAATTAATAAATCATTGTAAATGCACATTTCAAAACATTAATTAAATAAACTGTTCTAAATATGTCTATTAATTTGACCATTTGACCAAAGCAATTTATTAATCTATTATAAAACTGAAAACTTTTATTTATTAAATTTGCTTAAGTTTTTATTTAATTTAATCTAGTCACAAAATAATGTATTAGAACATTATGGCCAAAAGGTAGGGCTGTTCATTGATATTTTTTTGATTAGATTATATACTGGGCCCGTATCCCTAAAGATTCTGAGAATCCTCTCAGAGAGCTCCTAACTTAACCTAAAAATTCCTTGCCGGAGTTTTAGCTTAGAAGTGGTTCCAGAACATTTTCAGTGAACTCTGAGCAAGGAATGGATGGAAAATCCTATCTTAGTGAGGAGGTTTGGTTGACCCCGTTGCTAGGTATGAGTCATCATTTCAAAAGCCGTGATTGGTTGATCCTACTACAAGTTTGATGAAAATGAACTTTTGGTGATAATGAGCAAAGGATGTACCCTCAAATCAATAAACATAATTTATAAATCTTTATGCAGACTGTAATCGTAAATAATATTTCACATTCAAGAAAATATCTGAAAAATGAATAGTAAGCTGTAGGGGTTATAGCCTAACATTAGAATCTAAAATATGTGAAAACTTAAGCTCATTACACCCTGTTCAAATAATGATTTGTGTCTTATTTGCTCATATTAATATCCTAGCTGGCATATTTTGTACTTTCACTCACATATGGACCCCATTGAAAATAAGATGGCCTATCTCAAGGGGCTGTCCTTAATGAAGTAGAAATTGCAACATTACAACTCAGTGTGGTCTTAACGAGGGGTAACACGGCTCAGCTCTTACCAATGTCTGTGATTGCTGGCTGATCTATTTATGAAGGCTTGTTAACAAATATCCTACAAACACAGAAAATGGAGAAAAAAAGGAATCCTAACCCATTTTGTGCAGCTGCTTAGGGGAACTCCTAAGCCACTAAAAGTCCTCTTCCCTGCTCTTAGCAGATCTCGCCTTAGGAGCCCTTTTAAGCGCTAGGAATCTTGAGGAATAGCTTTTATATTAACTGGGATTTTCGTGTCACTTTTAGGGGAAATTCTAAGAAAACGTCATGACTGAGTATTTTCATAGAATTTGGCCGCTAGGAGCCACTTTTTGCACAAAAATTCTTTAGGGATACGGGCCCTGGGGCCGTATTCACAAAGAATTTTATCTTACCACTAGGAGTAGGCCTACTCCTAAATCGCACTAAAATATTTTAGCTAGGAGTTTTCTCCTAAAAGTTATTCACAACGCCTTTCAGACCTACTCTTAGTAAGGAAAAATGACAACTCCTAAACTAAGAGTGAGTCTTCGTTGCTATGGATGACGTCAATTCTCATGCACGAGCTTCCTCGCAATGATCACGGTGATTGGTTGTTAGATGATAGGGCGATCATGCGGATCATAACACAGACGCAACAAATCATGGAATTACGACATCTAAATATGTCTGTGTCCTACACAAAATAATAATAGTAATGTCATCGAAATGCATATCATGTTTTTGCAGGCCCCAGTGAAGTGTAATTCTAAAAAGGCAGAGAGAGAAAAAAAAGTCGTAAATTAAATTAAATTAAATCAAAGTAGCCTAATACCCTAATGAAAACCGCCACTTGCCTAATATTGAAAAACGACACTTGCATTAACACTTTGCTTTGACACATTAATTGACATCCTATTAGCCTAAATAGACTACTTAAAGCAAGGAAATGTTGTTCCTATTGAAGTAAGTTGAATGACGGTGGATTATGAACTCGCCAAAACGGAAAAGAAAGCCCATAATGCAGGATCAGTTAGGGTGTATTTACAACGAATGCGAATAGAGCGTCAAATTGGCTACGCGTCTAGTTAGACGCTTGAACATTCGCTCGAGTTCAAATTTTTCAACTTGCGCGTAAGACATTCGCGGCAAACGCGTTGCCCAATTTGCGTCATTCGCAACGCCCGGCGCGAATGATGCGTCTATTCACGTCTTTGCATTGACTTTGTATGTAGCCTAATCTACTCGCGCAAATAATTAAATTCGCGTTCGGTGTGAACACACCATTACTGCAGCTGGCTGTTGGTGCTGAAAAAAAAAAGATAAATGCGAAATTCGGCACTGGGATATCAAGCAAAACACATGGGAGAGAATTTGTTTGCAGATCACTGCAGCATTCGCGCTTGTGTGGCGGACCTGGGACGACTGGGAGAGGCGGCGATGTGCGCTACAATCCTCTGTGAATAGGTCTTAGTGAGTTAGGAGTCCTCTCGACTTCTTTTAAGCTGTCCCAGACTTAGGTGCTACTTTTAGGGCTAAAATGCTTCGTGAATTACTCTTAGTGAAAAAAATTAGGAGTCCTAAATTTAGGAGTGACACGCCCATTATTTTTAGGAGTTGCTCCTAAATTCGCCAGTTAGGAGCTACTTTTAACCTTAAAATTCTTTGTGAATACGGTCCCTGATCTGTAATTAATAAATTACTGGAAAACTGAGGCGATTCTGTAACTCACCACTGCAGTGAACTTCAAATCTTCTACACAAACGTTTTGTTTGTGCATCTCTTTCTTTCAAGGTCTGAAAAAAAAAATCTAATTAAAATCTTTTGAATAGTGCTTAAAAGATTATGACAGTATTTATTCCCACCAAGTGAATTGTGTAATAAGCAACTCTTACCGCTTCCAGTTTGGTCACTCTTGCAGTTAATTTTTCATCTTGTGATTCCCTCTCTTCTTTATGTGATAAATTAACGGCCTAAAAAAGAAACTAGATACGTTATATTCATTGTTCTTTAAACTTAAAGCATGTGCTTGAAGGCAGTCAGACAAACAGTGTGCCGAATCAGTCAGATCAGAATAATTTTAGCTAATCAGATTCATTCATTCAGAACTTCATTTTTGTTGCGTTTTCTGCCCACATATTTCCTGTGTGTGTAATAATTTTTTTTTTTAAACGCCAGTTATATTGCCACTTCTTTTATACTTCTTTTAATGTATCATCAATGACCTTCACATGGTTGTATATACTTGTAACAGATAGACAGACAGACAGACAGAGTGGCAGACAGGAGTCCAATCACCTCCACCAGGTTGTGTCTCTGCAGTGCTGGTACTGTGTAGTGTTGTCTGATGTGCGTCTCACAGTAAGACACAGTGCAGGTCAAACAGGATTTAACAGCTTTGAGCTTCATCTCAGGACAGATATCACAGGACACATCTTCAGGTCCAGCGTAGCAGTGAGCAGGAAGAGCTGGACTAAATCCTGCCTTCTGGAGTTCCTCAATCAGTTTAGACAAAGCAACATTTACACTCAACACTGGACGATCTCTGAACCTCTTTCTGCACTGAGGACAAGCGTAACCTCCAGCTTGAGTTGGTTTGCTCCAGTAGATCTCAATGCAGTGTTTGCAGTAACTGTGTCCACAAGGCATGGAAACTGGATCCTTAAAGACTTCTGTGCACACTGGGCATTTGTAGTGATCCTCTGTCAGCAGAGTGGCTGAAAGTGTGCTGTGGGAACATCTTTGGTTATTACTTTCAACTGTAACTGTAATGCAATGATTAAAAAAATAAACACCAGAAGAGATTGGTGTGCCTAAACCTTCAGAGTGTATAGTGCCTAAAATGTTATATCACAAAATGGGACATTTTTAAAACCACATTGTAAATGCCCAAGATATATGCTATACAAACAAGCACAGTACAGCAAGAATGCTGACTTTAATGTGCTGACAATGTAAGTTCTCATACTTCTCTCCCATGTAATTTTGCGCTCCACTGTTAAACACATCTGGTCTATACATTGACTGATCACTCTTTACAGACAGGAGTGAGGGTGCTGGAGATGCTGCTTCATCTGGTCTCAGACTGTAAGAGTTAAAGCATAGTTGTTTGATTAGTTAATAGGACCACTAATGTTCACACAAGCTCATAGTGTTGTCATAAGTATCGGTGCTTCAGTACGAAAAGATACTGAACATGTAAAAATGTAATGATGCCGGTCTTTCTGCAGTACCTGATGAAGTAACCAAGTTTGACCAAAAATGTAAGAAATAGTTCAGTTGCTATCTGTCTTAAAAATCGTCGTAATGAATGATTGCAAGAAAAAGATAGTTGACGTCTACTGATTGTTTTGTTTCTTAATCTTTACTGTATAGCAATCAAAGAAGATACACCAGAGTAAGATGTGATCGTACTTTTATACCAATGTAACATAGTAGTTTCATTGCTGAACACAATTGGCCGATCCATTGACTGATCACTTTTCATAGAAAGGTGTGAGAGTGCTGGAGATGCTGCTTCATCTGGTCTCGTCCTTTTGTACATGGAGAATAATGAGAGATTATTATTAATCATTACATATTCCAACAGCCTAGAAAGCAAAAGGTGAAATAAAACCAGTTTAACATTGCACAAGAGATACACAATACCAAACATGCAGTTGTGTAGCTAATAATTATTTTGTAGCTTCTTTATTATACAAAAAGACCAATATTTTCAACCTCCTGACAACGTAAGTTCTCATACTTCTCTCCTGTGAAGCTTTGCGCTCCACTGTTGAACACATCTGGTCTATACATTGACTGATCACTCTTTACAGACAGGAGTGAGGGTGCTGGAGATGCTGCTTCATCTGGTCTCAGACTGTAAGAGTTAAAGCATAGTTGTTTGATTAGTTAATAGGACCACTAATGTTCACACAAGCTCATAGTGTGTTGTCATAAGTACCGGTGCTTCAGTACGAAAAGATACTGGAAATGTACAAATGTAATGATGCCGGTCTTTCTGCAGTACCGATAGTACAAGTTGACCAAAGAAAGCAAACTCTCATACCGTTTAATGTGGTAAGTGTGAGTTCTGTCTTTGAATACAATCGGTCGGTCCATTGATTGGTTGCTTTTTAAAGAGAAGTATGAAGTTACAGGAGATGCTGCCTCATCTGGTCTTAGACTGTCAGGATGAGACAGAAAATTCAAGTTTAACAATGTAAAAGAGACATACAAAATATTAAGAAAAAGATAGTTGTACGTCTACTGATTTTTTCTGTTTTTATCTTTATTATGCAACAAGTACACCAGAGTAAATGATCATACTTTTCATACCCAATGTAACTAGGGGTTTCATTGCTAAACACAATTGGCCGATCCATTGACTGATCACTTTTCATAGAAAGGTGTGAGAGTGCTGGAGATGCTGCTTCATCTGGTCTCGCCCTTTGGTACATGGAGAATAATGAGAGATTATTATTAATCATTACAGATTCCAACAGCCTAGAAAGCAAAAGGTGAAATAAAACCAGTTTAACATTGCACAAGAGATATGCAAATACCAAACATGCAGTTGTGTAGCTAATAATTATTTTGTAGCTTCTTTATTATACAAAAAGCCCAATATCTTCAACCTCCTGACAATGTAAGTTCTCATACTTCTCTCCTGTGAACCTTTGCGCTCCACTGTTGAACACATCTGGTCTATACATTGACTGATCACTCTTTACAGACAGGAGTGAGGGTGCTGGAGATGCTGCTTCATCTGGTCTCAGACTGTAAGAGTTAAAGCATAGTTGTTTGATTTGTTAATAGGACCACTAATGTTCACACAAGCTCATAGTGTTGTCATAAGTATCGGTGCTTCAGTACGAAAAGATACTGGAAATGTAAAATGTAATGATGCCGTCTTTCTGCAGTACCGATAGTACAAGTTGACCAAAGAATGCAAATTCTCATACCGTTCAATGTGGTAAGGGTGAGTTCTGTCTTTGAATACAATCGGTCGGTCCATTGATTGGTTGCTTTTTAAAGAGACGTATGAAGTTACAGGAGATGCTGCCTCATCTGGTCTTGGACTGTCAGGATGAGACAGAAAATTCAAGTTTAACAATGTAAAAGAGACATACAACATATTAAGAAAAAGATAGTTGTACGTCTACTGATTTTTTCTGTTTTTATCTTTATTATGCAACAAGTACACCAGAGTAAATTATCATAATTTTCATACCCAATGTAACTAGGGGTTTCATTGCTAAACACAATTGGCCGATCCATTGACTGATCACTTTTCATAGAAAGGTGTGAGAGTGCTGGAGATGCTGCTTCATCTGGTCTCGCCCTTTGGTACATGGAGAATAATGAGAGATTATTATTAATCATTACATATTCCAACAGCCTAGAAAGCAAAAGGTGAAATAAAACCAGTTTAACATTGCACAAGAGATGAGCAATACCAAACATGCAGTTGTGTAGCTAATAATTATTTTGTAGCTTCTTTATTATACAAAAAGCCCAATATCTTCGACCACCTGACAATGTAAGTTCTCATACTTCTCTCCTGTGAACCTTTGCGCTCCACTGTTGAACATAATGGGTTTATCCATTGACTGATCACTCTTTACAGACAGGAGTGAGGGTGCTGGAGATGCTGCTTCATCTGGTCTCAGACTGTAAGAGTTAAAGCATAGTTGTTTGATTTGTTAATAGGACCACTTATGTACACACAAGCTCATAGTGTTGTCATAAGTACCGGTGCTTCAGTACGAAAAGATACTGGAAATGTAATGATGCCGGCCTTTCTGCAGTACCGATAGTACAAGTTGACCCAAGAATGCAAATTCTCATACCGTTCAATGTGGTAAGGGTGAGTTCTGTCTTTGAATACAATCGGTCGGTCCATTGATTGGTTGCTTTTTAAAGAGACGTATGAAGTTACAGGAGATGCTGCCTCATCTGGTCTTAGACTGTCAGGATGAGACAGAAAATTCAACTTTAACAATGTAAAAGAGACATACAAAATATGCAAGAAAAAGATAGTTGTATGTGTACTAATTTTTTCTTCTTTATTATGCAACAAGTACACCTTTTAAACCAGAGTAAATTATCATACTTTTCATTCCCAATGTAACTAGGAGTTTCATTGCTGAACACAATTGGCCGATCTATTGACTGATCACTTTTCATAGAAATGTGTGAGAGTGCTGGAGATGCTGCGTCATCTGGTCTCGCAATAATTTTGTAGCTTCTTTATTATACAAAAAGCACAATATCTTCAACCACCTGACAATGTAAGTTCTCATACTTCTCTCCTGTGAACCTTTGCGCTCCACTGTTGAACACAATGGGTCTATCCATTGACTGATCACTCTTTACAGACAGGAGTGAGGGTGCTGGAGATGCTGCTTCATCCGGCCTCGCCCTTTGGTACATGGAGACAAAAGTGTCTTGTAAAAGCTAAATCAATAACATGTTAAGTCTGATGAAAGCAAATTGCAAACATAAATATTATTGTACTACATATCAAAAAAACATCTATTCATAAGCTAGCATTTTTCTAACATTTAAAGCTACACCATGTACATTTTGTTTTGTTCGAACAACAATCTGCTTAATTCCAAACTGCATTTTTGCCTTAACTCCAGCCACTATGGTAAGCCTATAATATATTAGAGATCTCGGGACATATTTCACAGATTTTGCAATGTGTGAATTAAAAAATGGTTACTGGATACTGTAGGTTGAGGGTGTGAGCATATTCATCCTTTTCATTTGTCTTTGGAAGGGGAGGGATGGATGTAATAGTTGTTAGTAACATTCACTTCGATAAGATGATCACCTGTAGCTGTAACCATTGCAACAGGCACACCTTAAACCTTCAGATACATCCACATAATTTGCAGCGCTTAAGTCCAACTCACATAATTATTACCAAAACTATGTTCAACTGCCAGAGGGCTAAAACTTACATAGTGTAGCTTTAAAACTCAGTCTTTATGTCAATAATGCTTAGGCAAGGCCAGAGTGATGGTTCTATAGAATTGTGTCATTTGATCTCAAACTTTCAGAATGGGAGAGAAAACAGGTTTAACAATCTACAAGAGGCAAGCAAACTATGCTAGATGAGAATTGACAAATTATTATTTGTTATTTATTAAATAGCACAACTACATGTCCATCTAAATTGTCATACTTCTCTTCCATATATCTAGAGGTTCCATTTTGAACACAATCGATCGGTCCATCATCTGATTGCTTTTTAAAGACAGGCATTGCATTGCTGGGGGGTTATCTTGTTTTACCCTTTGATACACACACAAAAAAAGATATTATTATTTTGTAATAATGGATGGTTGTACACAGCACACAATAGTAACAAACAGTTATTTTAATACATGAGATAGAAACACAAAACTAATAAGAGTGGCCATTTGTAAAATAAACACACAAATGTTCTGAAAATCAAGTTAAAGCAGGCTACTGTAAACACGATTTACGTGCAAATCAATACATCATGAATTGAACAAAAAAACAGTAGTTTACAGTTTACCAGACAACTAGGCTGGACTATAAAATTTTAGAGAAACATAATACATTTTTAAAACTGTCAAATCTTATAGATTATATGTATTTAGTTCTCTAGTGCAAAAGTAGTTTGTTACAGCCAATTGAAAGCCAAATGCCAAACTTTACTGCGGTAATAATTTATAATACCTTATTTATAATACCTATGTCAACTAGGCCTATTTCTCATTTTAAATAGGCACAATTGAAAGAAAAGATTACAAATCCAATTTTATCCACACAAATATTGTTAACGTTACCTAAAAACATATTGCTCTCTGAAAACTCCCAAAAGAATTGATTGGGGAAAGTGTCGAAGCATGTCAAGTTTCTAATGACGAAAAATTAAGGCCTATAACAATAATCAAGCTTTAATTCATCTCATAATTCATCTCATAACATAACCTCAGGTAAAAATAAATAAAAGTCAGAGTGAAGCACACTTACCAGCTTAATCTATCTTTGCTCCTATTCTAAATTTTTTAAGTGACTCAGCAATGGAAATCATTGTTGTTGGCGACTTAACACAGAACTGTTCCGGCGAAAATTGTTGAAAAGCCTAAATCGAAAATCAATCCAATCCTTGGTAAGCTGATTATTAGACGCGTAAACGACCTGGGCAGACAAGCGATACTCGACGAAGTACAAAAATAAATGTTAAATCTGAATGTGCGTCAAAGGAACACGAGTAGGCCGTCTGTGCTGTGGGCTGTGGCATTTTTACTTTCGCTTTCTCTTAAAGGAGAAATTTTGTTTTTCGACTTCCAGTAGTTCCTACTTCGTGAAGATCACAAAGATTAAGTCTGGAATTTTATATCAGTGGATAATTTAAGTTAATTTATATAATAAATAAGTAGCCTAATAAATAATTTGGCAATACACCCTCTTTTTTCGCATTTTATTGAAAGTAGTGTTTGTAGCTATATTTCTTTTATTTAAACAATATGATTTTTTTAATTGGAAGTTTTTATTGATTTTTCTGGAAGGCTGATAGCAGGCATACAATTTAGCTATATTACAATGTTTATCTATCACCTTATTTTTTTTTCAAATTCTTGAATTTACAAAGTGAACTAAAACAATTCCTTGTCACAATTATTCCACAGGTACCCTTTGACAGATAGGCTACATATATTTTTTTAATTAGTTCTTGGCCATATTTATTTTAACATAGGCTATACTAACAGTTTATACTGACTTTCTTGAACAGCCTCCAAATACAATTTTGAAGTAAATTACCCCACACACCTCCACTCAGTAAGTAATGTATGGAACTATAAGTGAACAATTTCACAAGTTTTCATTCAAAATATATGTTGTTCTATTTGTTTTTATAATGGATTTAGACAGTTTTGTTTTCACATTATTTATATGTGGTTTCCAGCAAATGTATGATATATTAACACACATACATTTTATTTTATTTTTATTTCCTCACAATTAATCCTAATTTTAGCTTTGTTATTAGGCTACTTTGCCGGTTACTAAATACTATAAACTTTGTTTTGCTTATTCAATGAAGTCTATTAACACCGAACCAAACCACTTTTTTAAGGCTATCAATTCAATTTCCATTGTGTTCAGAAGCTTCCAAAACATCCAAAACTTGTATTAAAAATGGTTTGACCAGACTACATTCCCAAATACAGTGTAGAAAAGTTAGGCTACTTGTTTACAGCTGGCATTTCCAACATAAATTACATGTAATCAATTTGAACCAATGTGATTTTTATTATAATATGCATGGAAATCAAAAATTTGGGAGTGAAATAATATTGGTTTAGACAGACATGAGGGTGAGTAAATGACAAGGTATAAGGTGATGTTGTTAATTAGTGTTTCTTTACTCTGCTTTTTTGAATAGTTATTAGATGACTGTATTTTAATAGAAATTACTAACTTCAGCTCAGCTGTGGATACATGTAATGAAAAATGTGACCACTAGGGGTCGCCGTTCGGCTTAAAATAAGCTGCAGACACGCGAGGTCGATGCTGATGTGCGATGCATGCGATCCTCTTAAATGGCATAAAACGATTGGTGGTCTTCATATTCACTTAATTTTAACACAGTACTTTTAAACCAAAATAAATATGAGAGAAATATTCAGTCCTGTGTCTATTCAGTCCAGGACTGAATGCGCAGGAGTGGTTCAAATAAGCAAGCGTGAAATGTCGCACGCGTTGGTGGTATAGTGGTGAGCATAGCTGCCTTCCACGCGGGGGCCAGTCGCATGTAGGTGTAGAGCGCTGCGAGCCAATAGGAACGCAGGAAATTCCAGGGAGGCGGGCCAGAAAAAATACACGAAATTAGAGGTTCGAGTCCCGTCTCTACCACAAATACCATAAGTGTATCTAGATTAAACAATGGTTACAAATTCATTTTAAGTACGATTTACATATAATAAACTAACGTTGTGCACAAAATAGAATAAAACTTGTAAGATTTGTTCTTGTGTAGGATGTACAAAATTTGCAATTATCTTAATAAACATTTACATTATAATAAGGTATAGTTTTCTTTAATATAGAACATATTTCAATGTGAATAATTGTAAAGAACATTTTGATAATATTTTAGACCTTTATTTTTTAGAGATATTCACATTATATTTGTTTAACTATGTACAGAAATCCAATATATATATATGAAATATAACCAGTAAACACAAAATAGTACGTTTCTGATTTTATTTATAGCACAATAATATATATATATTATTATGTAAAACTGAAAAAGGTAATGTATTAAATACTTATAGATTAAACAACAATAACATTAATAATAATAATAAAATATAAAAAACAAAAGATTGAAAACAGGAAAAAACAAGATTTTTTAAATTAAATAATTATGTACAGTTTAATAATAACAGTTATTAACATTTAGTGTTTACACATCTGAGCAAGATAAAATAATGTCAATAAAATTAACTTAAAAACACACTAAAGTACAAAGTAAACAAGGACAAAACTGTTTGATTTTAATGAACAATGGAAATAAATTTAACACTCCTGTGGTGCTTGGCCAGCAATCCATCAATGGCATTTCTCATTGGATCTGTCCATCTGTTATAGTCCAACACAAACCACCTGTCTTAATGGGTCCAGTCCGAGCAGCACAGGGAGAAGCAGCTGAAGGCAGTGGTGGTGTGCTTGGCAGTTCTAAAAGAGATTCACAAAATGATTAAATTAAGTATTTGTGTTTTGTGTGCATAGATTAGGCAAACAGATTACACACATTGGCGCCTGTATGAATAATATAATTACCTGCATCTAAAAGAAACTCCTCAGATGTTTGTTCCTTCACTGTCACAGAACTCGGAGTAGAACATTGAAAAATGACAGTCTGTGGGGTGGCCTCTGGTTCAGCAGCAAGAGGGGTCTCAGCAAAAGAGGAATCCTCTAAGCATTTCTGAAATTGAGCAAAATTATTATAATGTTTAAAAAAAAAAAAAAGAGTCTGTTATCAAAGAACTTTAAAGGCTTACCTGAGATGGAAATGAGAACTCAGTGCCAGATGAAGACTTTCTTGCATCCCTAGGTCTGTCTTCCTGCTTTTGTGTTTGTCAAAGTCAAGAGGCACACGTCGACAGCCTGGCTCCACATATTGTAGGCCAAACCTCTCTCTTGTCTCCCTGCTGGAGATGTGGAAGGCTGGATATTTGGGTTGCCCAGTCACTCTTATAGATGCCCTGTTTAACTCATCATAACATCATCAGAACGGACACAACAGTACGGGCATTCAGCTTGACCAGATCTTCTCTTTGAGGTGTTGACTTGTCCTGCAGTGAAGGGTTGTCTTTAATTCTTTTTGCCTCTTCTGAAGGGTCCCGGCGTAAATGGCCTGATGGGCATTTCCTGAAAGACACTTTGACTTGCCCGGGGAAAAATACTGTTTTCTTCATGATGCTGTTCTGAAATCAGAATGTATTCATTAGCGTCTCAGCATAAGCATTTAAATACTTACAGTAACAAAGTGAAATAAGACAGTTAATACTTAAGCATCAGTGATATATATAAAATAGTTATTTTAAAATGCAATAATATTCCATAATATTACTGTTTCTTAACTGAATAAAGGCAGCCTTAGAGCACGTAGTGTTTATTAAATTTGCATTATTTAATATTCATTATTTAAATAGCTTAATATACTGTATGTGTAAAAAGATTTAATATAAAAATGGATATGGATATGGATAAATGTATATATGTAGCCTATGTATAAAAAGTTAACAAGTTTAACTAATTAAAAATGTTAAATTATACCATTAAATGACCTATATAAATATAAATATATATATATATATATATATATATATATATATATATATATATATATATATATATATATATATATATATATATATATATTTGTTTGTTTGTTTGTAATTTAAATGTAATATATGTGTGTGTGATATTAATTACATTACAGGAGGACCAAACCTGCAGAAATTAAAAATGAATAAAGAAATATGTAAATAAATAAAAAGATAAATTTGATAATAGGAAAATAAATAAAGGAATAAACGACTTGATAAAATAAATATGATTTATTCTTAATCAAACTAATTTTTGTATTTTTTCCCCTAATTTATTTTCTGCTTTTATTTATTTGTTAATTAATATTTGGTGTAAGACCAACTAACATAACTATCATGCACATACAAAAAATGTAAGGATATAAAACTAAAGAAAGAAAATTGAAATAAATAAAGGTTAAAATAAATAAATCTGGAAATAAATACATATTGGAATAAATAAAATATACAAATAAATGCATGCATAAATAAATATAAGAATAAATGGAACAAATAAATAAATAAAATAATAAATAAATACAATTAAAAAGAATACAAATACATTAATATATAAAAGCAAAAAATTATAAATTAGGGCGAAATTATACAAAAATACATTTGATTAAATGAATCATATTTATTTTATCAAGTCGTTTATTCCTTTATTTATTTTACTATTATTATTACATTTATTTGTTTATTTATTTATTTATTTATTTATTTATTTATCTATCTATCTATTTATTCATTCATTCATTTTTAATTGCAGGTTTGGTCCTCCATACTACTGCACATTACATCTTACTGCACTGTTAACATATATTTTAAACATAGTAAGAGATTATGATGAAACATTCACCTTTATAAACAAAGATACTCTTATAAAATAACAGCTGTATTTACAACGAGGAGATTACTGTTTCTTATCGTCACAATCCATTCAACACGATAACAATACGATTACATGATAATATACATGCAATTTAAATGATAAAATATTATAATAATAATGTATATGCGGTCACCTGAGGTAAAATCTGTCCGCAGGTAGTTTATACAGTAACAAAACAAAACAAGTTTGCTGAAGAGTCGGTAAACAAACATCTCTCCGATCGTAAAACCACTGCGAATGATTGACAGATGACACTATGCTTTTTAAATTCCCCGCCACGGAAAAGCGAAACAGCGCCAGGAAGTCTACGTGTGGCCAAAGGTATATTGCATCCGTAGTGTTAAGCACTACCATAGAGAATGAATGGGAAAAGTTAAGGGAAGTTAAGCTTACCCATTTTCGGCTCCCGCGCGAATTGACCCGGGTTCGATTCCCGGCCAACGCAAAACTTTTCTTAATCTTATAAATATTCTATATTAGAACCTCAATAGATACACAAATCCAATATGTAAACAGGCAACATCTAATACCTTCAGAGCTCTATTGTCAGGCGTGTACCTTCACTACACTATTCTGAATCCCATTCCCATTGGACTTGAAAGATCACGTTTAAAGAGACTCTCCGCAGCCCCGCCTCTCTCCCATCTCGAGGCTAGTGTTCAGAAACAGCTGATCGTGCGAGGCAGAGCATCACATTCACAGTCCGCAATGTCATCTGAGGAGGTCGCACAGAAGCTGCAGCGCAGGCTGGACACCAAACCCGAGCCACCGGTGCACGCAGGAGCGGACGAGGAGAAGGAGAGACCCGCTGCCGTCAACGGCGACGCCACCTCTGAACTGACGGAGAAACTCAACCGCAGGCTGGACATCCATGACGGCACGACGAAACCCAAGCAGATGAAGGTCTTCAACCCCTACACCGAGTTTAAAGAGTTCTCCCGCAAACAGATCAAAGACATGGAGACATTGTTCAAGAGGTCAGTTCATCAGCACCATTCTAAAGCTCAACCGTTATCAAATATATTGATCTTACGATTTCT